>CAJNDS010002085.1:355000-692773 GCA_905221605.1 Symbiodinium natans | reverse complement strand
CTCAGAGAAGAAGGTTTCCTTGAAAGCATCACTGTTAGGGATGCTGTGAAGAACAGCAGCCACTCTCGCGGTTTCCCTCAGGGATGGGAGGGCAACCCTATAATTCTCGACTCCAGGAGCGACGTGAGGGAGGCGAGTATAACAACAGCCCCAATTCGACTGGTGTTGCCGCCAGAGGTACACTTGTGGAGGCTCGGAGAGGCCTTCGCGCGGCTCAATAATTAACCACAGGCTCAAGCACACAGCGCACGCCTCAAAGAGGATACAACGCAATGCATCCAATGGGCAGTCGTGAAGGTGTCTATCGCTGTGCCTGGAGGCGGGCCTACAGTAGGCCGACGTAAGGCTCAACTGCGAGACAATCACAAGCAGCGGAGCAAGACGTTCCATATGGCTTTGAGGGCTGGATGCCTCAACCATGTCAGCGCTGTCTTCCTGAGGGGAAGGCGGTGGACTACCTCGGATCTACAGAGTTGACCTGAGCCAGCACTGCACAGCACCCATGAAAAAGTCCCGCCAACACATTCCCGAGAAAGCAAAACCGCAAAACCGGTGTGAAACTGGAGAACGAGACCCTCATGCTTCCAAGACCAAGCATTAATAAAGGCGGGGTCCCTACTGCATTTTCAGAAGTGTGTTTGCATTCGGAGCAAAAGCTCGGCGTACCGCCGACGTAGGACTCGCAACTGCCCCTTGTGAGTCGGCCAGGACAAAAGATCGACACTCGAGGTGCCCACTGCGTTCTCTCATCGCTTGCACGCATTTGACCATCAACAGGAACACAGGCCAGCTACAAGAAGCCAAAACAGGGCAAGGTAGGTCATTCCAATCGCTTGGGTTGAGGAGCTGCAGGTGCCAGGACGGCCAGCCAACAGTGACGGGTGGATGCGCAGCCCTTACAGCCAGGAGATCATTGTAGGCATATACAGTGAACGGTGTGCCCACCGGCCAATCTACCAGGGCACAGCACGGAGGGACAGGTAGGTGGCTTAGCTGCGAGACAGACCCCAAGGAGATCTGGCTGCAGGCGGTTCGGGCACAAAGCACATAAGGCAGGGAAAAGTTGAGTGGTAAGTTGGAGAGTATCCCCTTCAAGAGCTTCTTGTCGAAAGGGAGCAGCACACCAAACGATTTGCATCATACAACCTCGATGTTGAGTAACACGGACAAGGGTGAGATTGGCAACAAGACCAGCATACCTTACCCTACAACGAGAAGCTGCTTCACGGACTGACCAAGGGGCAGGCACGTGACGCTGCAAGGTGGACTGTGTGCGAGGCCATAGACTGCCACAGTGGCCCTCTGCCTGCGGGTGAGGAGAGTCCATTTGGGCAGGCCAATGATGCTCATGAGCAAGTCGCCCGCCCAGAAGCTGTCTTGCAGGAGTTTGATTGGCAAAGTCAGCTGTAAACGGTGAACGCAGTCGGAGGAGGCGGAGGCTCGCGAGTGGGAAGTCTCCAACTGCATGGACGTCGTAAGTGCATTCGTCAAGAGGCGTGACTCCAAAGAACGCTCCGGCGTGTTCCCCCGTGGGAATCGCAAAGAAGGGCATTCCCCTCAGACCTTCAGAGAGAAGACGGAACCAGTGCGAATTAACTGATGCAAGACAGGCCACAGACTGGACAGCCAATTGGCGCCAATGAAGCATGTGCCAATGAAAGTCTAGGCCGCCCGAGACCTGGCCAATCTTTATTTCTTGGCTTATGCTCCATCCCAGCCAAGCCTGGAAGGCATCAGCGGCATTTTCAGTGCCATGAACACTCTGCAATGGCAGGGCAAGAACAACCTTGATGTTGCAGAGATCCACAAGAAGGCGTTGCGCGACTGACGATGTCAGTCGTTGCACAGGGTCCTCTCCACCTCCGCAAAGAGGAATTAGAGGATCATTGCCTAGGACCAGCATCAAGGCCACGGGGGACAGATCCAAAGACAGAGTTTGCGGCAGAGCAAGAGTACGGGCGTACTCAAGCTGCCTTGGGTCGCTGTCAAGGCAATCTTCCTCTGTTGACATGCTCAAACTTAGCCGCAAGGCAACGAGTCGTATAGTGTGGCGGCAGAAAAGTGACGTCGCGGAGCAACCTCAGACCCCCATGAGCCAAAACACTACTACGCTAGTGTGAGCCAAAAGGCGGCAAGGAGACGTTGCCAACAGCAAAGCCAGCCGTCCTAGCATCAAAGTAGGCTGTGGGAGGCGGAGACCAATCTAAACAGGTGACCTTCGAAGGTGAGGCACTTGTACTTAAGAAGTACCCTCGCATCCTCATGGAACGCTGTTTGGATTTTGGTACACGTGTCCGCAACAAAGCCCTGCTCATCGCAAAGTACGAAAGCCCGACTTTCAAGGTAACCACTCAGTTGCCGCATGTGTTGCACAATTAGTATTTGCAGCATTAGCACCGGCAGCATTGGATCAATTGTGAGATTGAGAGGGAGCATCCCATCAGGCGGATTGACAATACAGAGGCGCCTACTAAAGTAAGACCCTACCAGGACCGGATGCGCCTCTACCATGTGCTCAAAGGAGGGGAAGGCAACAGCAATAAAGACCGTGCCAACAGGCCAATCAACAAGAAAGCTGACTAAAGGGACAGCAAAGGTCAGTCCCTGGACAACTACTTGGATTTGCACCAGATTGAGATCAAGTCGGAAGGCCATGCTTTCCAGGAGGAGCGGAAGAAGTTCAGCGCCTAGTTGGGTAGATTCGAGGAGGTACCACTCTCCGTGCGTGTAGGGTGAGCAACACATGGTGTACTTGAGCATACATCCAAACTCGAGTCCAACTTCAACGAGGACGAAGGTGGCGATTTGGCCAACGAAAGCACAGGTCGCACCAAGACCCTGTTCGTGAAAGGCGCAGGCCGTTTGGGTGGTGAACTGGTACTCTTGCACTCGTGGCGCACCGGTGCCATTCTCAGCTGGGAGGGGCCCAAAGGGGCGTTTAAGAACGCCAGGCCAAAAACCATGATGGGTGGCACGAGCAAGCAGGGTGGGAGGTGACCTTTGGTATGCGAGAAGAGGTGCATGAAGACGGAAGACAGGCAGACAGGGCAGCGAGCTCAACCGAAGAAAGAACACCTCGTAGCTGCCCAGGGTGGTAGTGGGCAATTCTGCAAGATGCATGCAATGTTACCGGGAGCGCAATTATATACGCCTGCCCGATGTGGCCAGCAAGTACATTATGCCACGCCACACTCACCGAACCCATAGCGCGCAGAGTTTGCAACCCCCATTGCTGCCACTCAAGGCATCCGCATCCATCTATCTCCCTTAACTGGAGGGCAAGTCCCTTGGACCAACAGCGGTGGATAAGCTGGAGAGCAGCCCCAACCAATTCGGAGGACTTTACATCGGCATCCAAGTGTGCACGAATGGAGACCGTGCCAGCCAGCTGCATAATGCAAAAGGCGATACTGGTCTCCAAGATGCAGAATTTGTTGTCATACGAGAAGAGGCAGGGCGAAGTGTGGATGGAAGAGCCAAGAATCTTCCTAAGATGATCCGGCGCCAAATCCAGACAGAAGGCCATTGCGCGGGTTAAGGGTCAGTGTTCCCATAACGAGCGCTTGAGCAAAATAACTGCCATGCATGTGTTAACTATATTCGGATGGGGAGGGGTAGGTGATCACAATGTTAGCAGTGATCCACCAACGAAGCAATTAACAGAGGAGCACGTAAAGGTACAAGTACCATAAGCGGCAATAAAGCCCACCGAGCACAAAGTACAAGGGGCAACCACACCCTCACTCAGTGGACACATTGGCACATAGCTCCACTGTCTGCGAACAGATGGCCAAAGTGAGGTGGGTCCAGCCAGGGGCATTAAAGCCAATTACGTGGCTCTGAATCTATTGTGTGAGAAGAAACAAGGTATGAATACCACGGCCAAAGGAAGTGATAGGGGAATTGTTCACACTCACACAGTTCACGGGCAATGACTGTTGCTCTTGGCGTTAAGACCTGGAGCAATGCATCTACCCTACCCCATCCAGTTTTGTGCCCGATTAAAGCCCCGACAACTCTTGAAGACCACTTGGGGGTCAAAGAAAAGTGCTCCGAAAGTGATTGGGCAAGCGCACGTTCTCCAACGCACGAGATGGCACGGAGATTTGATGAACTTATTTTCCATTCCATTGACACGGTAGCGCGAGGTTGAGTGGCAGCGTCCAGCCTTGCAATGACTTCAATGAGAGTCCATGCAAGTAGGAGTTTTTCCTCATCCAGATCTTCGACGATCTCGTGAATGATCTGTGGATTACCGAAGGAGACGCCTCGATATAAACGATCCTTATGGTACGGGGAAAGGGCTTCGTTCGACTTGCTTTCCTCTAAGAGAGCCACGAGGATCCCTCCCGCTGCAGCAGGGAGGACTGTGAGCTCGAAGTCAGCTGTGCTGGAGTGGCTACCAATGGCTTCATGGTAACGCCAAGCCAAGGAGGCAGCGTGTGGCGGCGAGCATGTTTGGTTGTGCCCGGGCGTTCACAACTGGTCTGAGCCAAAGGTGCCGCCATCACGAAAGAGGGAGGGTGGTTGAAATGGGGACTTCACGCATCACAACGAGGGGGGTGTTACCCACAATCCCCTACGCGGAACAGCTGTAACATCAACGCGTCTCCTTTTATCGTCTCTTTGCCTCTCGACCTCTAGTATATCCTGAACTTCCAGGATAAGGCGCTTGGACACCCTGTTGGTGGTTGCCTTTGGGTGCTTTGGGAGAGCAGGGTTATGACACGCAATACCCGCAGCATTTAACGCATCAACTGCCGCATTAAATTCACTCTTCGTGGTGGTAATAGCAAAGACATCTTGTAGGCTAGCAAATTCCTGGTTAGGTGTGACCTGTGGATGACAGTGCTGCCCCATCTGGATGAGCTGAACCAATGCTTCAGTAGCCCCTTCGATGAAGGGTGAAACTGCGTTTCTATTTTTGACGTACACCCCGTCATGTACCCAAAGCACTGTGCCTGCGCAGTACGGGAGCATTGCAGCGAGCCCTTTTCGCATTACGAAGCTTTCCGCAGCTTCAAGTGCAAAAGTTGCCCAATTCCTGTTGTTGACCCTTGCATCCGGTTGGTAAAATGGGATTCCTTGCTGGATCATAACCTGGAGGGTAGCTTTAGCCTGCACCAAATGTGCAAGAAAACTTGCCAAGGCAGGGGGGATGGCATAAGCAGCAACACTACCTTCATAAACATGCCGAAGGAAAGCATTGCTGTCCATTCCAACTGCTCTTTGCAACAAGTGCTTGGTTTGTACTGTTTGTGCTTTGGGCGCGCGCGCAAGGTGACTACTAAATAGCTCCCTGGCTTCAAGCAACGTTGGGAGGGGTGGGTGAGTAGGGCTGTGACATGTAAGGAGGCGCAAAAGCGTATAATGCGCACCTTTCATGTCGATTTCAATTGCGTTCGGCCCGATGGCTAAGAAACGTGTTAGCCTTTTACTCGTTTGCCAGTGCCGTATGGCATAATATCTACCCTGTGGGTGCAATGATGGCCTTCGATACTGGACCAGCCCTGGCCACGCTGTATCAAGCTCGGGGGGGGGCTTGATCCGATTGTAGAGGCAAAACCGCAAAAGCAGTTCCGGATTCCAAAGTGGGGGGGCCTCAAGAGAAATAATTTCAGCTCCGGAATGCAAGTCCTGTATAGCTTGCAGGTGCCATTGCTTGGAAGGCAACAGAATAGGCGGAAAGCATTCAGTGTTTATTTGCATATGAGGCTGACCCTCACCCGAGTCAAAGAAGACATCTTCATGAAGGGGTGCTTCGTAGCGGAGACTGTTAGCAGCGATTCCTGCCAGGTGGTCAGCGACTTTGTTGCCGACGCGAGGGACGTATGACCAATGCACTGTAATGGGTGTGTGCGTTAACTTTTGCCACATGTTATCCAGTTTTCGCACTAGGTCTTCCCTATGTAGTCTCAAGGCACCAGCAAAGTGCTTTACAATGTTGATGCAGTCTCCCTGAAGGATAACCTCCCTGATTTGATTGCTAGCAGCAAGAGATAAGGCCTTGTCTAACGTTGCGTCAGCGGCGCATATTTCCGCAAACATAGAGTCTGGACAAGGCTGGAGTGGGATGGCAATCGTTTCAAGAATTACCGGGACTGGTCCGGGCGACCATACGATACCACCCGCACCACCTATACCTTCTTGCACGTGACAGCTGCCGTCAAATTGAGCAACAAGGTGGGTATCTTTGACAGGTTTTAACTCAACAATGAGTGGAGTACCTGCAGGGATCGGCCTTAATGCCGTAACTTTAAGGTGCAGATTGCCGCAATGACACATTTTAGGCCAAAGAGCAACATTAGGGACGCCAAGGGTCTGTTGATACATAGGTGCAAGCAAGTAATGCTGTGCATCTAATGTTGCTAAGACATCCCCTATATTGGCATTCCTGGGGGAGACGGTAATACCTTGGGCGCTTGCTTTAATTAAGGCAGAAAGGGGACGCTTGACCTCGATATGGAGTCCTCCGTCGTTGCAACAGGGCTTGCAGCGTTCCGTGTCAACCCACCATGCCGGTAATGCTTTGGGAAGTAACACCCTCGGGATGGTGTTCCAAAGACGCGACGCGAGCTTGGGTATGTTACTGATGTGTTTTGCCCGTTGCGGTGTCTCACACCATCCAGGGTGCCAGGTACATTGCTGTTCCATGGCATATCTTCTTATGGTCGCAATCCATGCTAATAGGACGGCACAGAATGTCAATCCCTCCTTCAACATTGATCTTAGAAAGGGCAGTGTGACACAGGGAGTCAAACGAGGCAGTGCCAGCATATCCCAATGTGACTAGTACAATAAAGAGGGAGGCTTTGGTGACCACGCAAGCCGTAAGCCAATGCTCGGTTGTGTTTGCTCCCAGCCCACAGAGCAGGCAGTGGCTTTGGATGAAAGTACACTGGTGCTCATTGGGTATAGCTGCTCTGTAAGTAATAGTTCTAGCCGGAGCACCAGGCATTGCCGCACATTGCAGGAGTGGTGCTTGGTTAACATCACAGCAAGGCAGCATGCAGCTGATGGTATGGGCAAGGTCATCAGGGCAGCTTTGGTTGAGATGACAGAGTTTGCAGACTGGCATGCTGCCGAACCCATTGTCATACCGGAGCTCTTTCCCTGTTTGTTTGCGTAGGCAGACTCTACATTGCTCGTCCCTAGAGGCATATTGCCTGTACACAAAATATGCATCGGCTTCTTCAACAATGGCCCATCTAAGTGCGTAGCAACGAGTGACATCCGAAGCCACGTTCTTTGGCGGGAGGTTTAGCGCAAGCAAAATGGCACATAGCTGTCTCTCATGTGCATGGTTCGCAACTTTTTGTCGAAGATATCCTTGCGCCTGAACACAAGCAGCATTGCGCAACACTGCTCTAAGCGCAATTTGCGCCTGCTTGAGCTTGCGACCGCCTGAGTGAGGGCTCACTCGAGGCAGCGCAGCAGATAGGGCATCATGGCACTTGCTTTTGAACTGCTCAATGATTGGTGAGTCTCCTAAGGAGACTGATTTCTGAATGGCTTGCCTGGCTTGCACAAGCAACGAATGGTAGAAGGGAAGGTTGGCCGCATGCGCATTTTCAAGGTCATGCAGGATAACGTTTAAAGCCCATTTGCCTCTCCAGCGCAGCAGTAGGCCAACTTTAGATAATATGGCGCCTATCTCAGGATCCATTGCCCTAGGCGCTTTGATAAAATCAAAAACGCCCGCCATATGTTTGGCCTGAATCCAGGGACGCCTCAAAATAGTTGAGCTGGCAATAGCTAGTGCTTTGAGCATATGCCTTTTGGTGAAGGCGTACAAGGAATTGCAGAAAAGAGGGCAAGAGGCAATGAAGGCCGTATGGAATTGAATCCTGGCAGGCATTGATGCAGTAAGGGAAAGAGCTTGTTTATTCCTTCTCAACATATTGCACAAGGCCTTATCAAGGATCAGCATGCGCAAGGAAACATCTGACATTTTCCTTTGTCCAACCCAATGGATTTCATCAATAGACGTTGCTTGCTCCCATTCATATTTTGACATGCGGCCACGCAGGATAAAGCCCAACATTGTTGCAGTCTCAGCAATAATCTTAGACCCCCAAGGCGTCTTGTCGAGGAGAAGGATATCAGCAGTTTTGAAGGGCTTGTTGGTGAGAATAGAAGTTTTGCATTTGCATTTGCAAGGCGATGCAATAATGCAAGCCAACAAAGCCTGGAAATTTTGCTGTTGTGTGCACATGCAAAGCAGCATATCGCGAGACAGGACGTAGCATTTGCTTCCGCTTACTAAGAGCAGTCCGTGTCGCACGTCAAGCCTAGTCAAGGACATCCTCATTGCTTGGTCGAGGCTGTAGATGTTCTGTTGAAGCAGTAAGCACAAGGCTTGATGCAATGAGGGACCTCCAATGGTGAGAGTATTGCTCGGTGGAAGCTGTTTGGACTCAATCCAAGCGACACCAAATTGGGCTATGCATGCTCTGACATCCCCAGGGAGAACCTGTAAAGAAATAAACCCTGCTTGGAAGCATTGGTGACGGAGAACTTGTAACCCCGCGCTGTGCACTGGTTCGAAAGTTCTTTGTGCCTTTTCCACCCAATGCAGGCCTTTAGAGGCAGCGCTGTTATCGTCCATGTAAGCCGTTAGTCTTATGAAGGAAGAAATGTCGTGCAGCGCCCAAATCAAGGGATCTAAGGCGAGACAGAAAAGGACAACAGAAGTCGCCCTTCCCATAGCAAGGCCTTGGTGGATGGAGATAGGCTCGAGTAAGAAACCTTGCACTTTATGCTGGGTGCGCCTCCCAAACATAAGGTGGATGACGTAGGCTTTGATCCAGGCAGGGGCAGCTCTTGCCGCTAAGCACTGTAGTACCCACCAGGGATTCACCCGTTCAAAGGCCTTGGCAAAGTCGGAAAGCATGACTGTGTACTGGGCATCCTTGAGCTCCAAGTAGTGTTGCATTTGGGCATAATTTGCCTGTGGTTCTTTGAAGTGATTAAGAAGAGCCTGGGCAGGATGTAGCGAGTCTTTGAAAGACTCAGCAAGGACAGCGTAGATTGCGGAGTCAATGATTCGATCACAAGTATCGGGCATGTCTAGTGGCCTGTAGTTGTCCGCGTACGCACCCTTGTCTGCCTTGGGAATGAAGACTAAGGCCTGAAGCGGATGATCAGCTTGAGACAAGCACATCTCCCACATATGATCCCCAAGTAAGTTGGCAAAATAACTCGGATTTTGCCTATAGAAGGCATAGGGCACACCATCGGGACCCGGGGAAGAATCCTTGGTGGTAATAATGGCCTTGAAGATGATGCTTTCATCTGGTAAGTCAGCCGGCACGAAGGGGGCCCTTTGCGCATATGGCTGTAGGAGTTTGTCCCACTGGTTATCGTATTGACAAGGGAAGTGGTGCCAAAAGGCTCTAGTTGCCCTTAGTGCAGCATCAAACTGACTCATAGATGTGATCAGCTGGCCATTTTCGCTTCTGACCTGTTGCGAATCGATGATTCGAGGGCAGATCTTCCTGAAGGCCTGCCACTTAATTTTAGACTTATCAACCTGCAAATCTCTTTGAGCAACCAGGGAACGAAGACTTGGTGAGGGGGCAGTTTTCAGCTCTGCACCAAGGTGTAGCCGATTAAGCGCTTCTTGAAGCCAATGTCTCGGGAGCTCGGCTGAACCATTACCTGACGGCGTGAAAGGGGGTATGGTGATATGCCTGGCTAAAGATGTGACGGTGCTTGCGTTGACACCGACAGTCGCACCAGTGCTCCTGTTCAAAAGGCGTACCAACTTCCTAATTAATGCAGCAATTGAGTTTCCAGCTTGGGCACGTAGGTTTGCATGCCACAAGAAACATGTGGCTTTTTGTGCGACGAGCGCGTCAGAAGGGCAGAGTTTTTGACCTTTGTTCTGCTCTTCAATCAAGCGGGCTTTAGTGCAATTAATTAGTTTACGAAGAAGAAGGTGCGAAGGGCTAGTCTCCGCAGCCTCGATGCCAGGCAAGTCAGTAGTCGCAGGTGGAACAGAAAAAGCTGCAGCAGGAACTGTCCGAACAGGTATCGCCGGGACATCTTTGTCAAGCTTATGCTTCGGCCGAAACCGAATCTTTACCAAGTGATGTCCTCCAGTTACTTTTTTGTGCTTCCATGAGACAGAACAGATCTTGGCGGACAAGTACAGCGAGCTGGAAATAAGGTAATGGTCAAGGTGGCTGCAGGTAGAGCCTTGTTCGAAAGTTGGCCCGTCAGACTTGCATTCAATCATGTCGCCTTGAGCAAGGAGATGTGCATACTCACCCTCCTTCTGCTGATTGACAGCATTGAAGTCCCCCCCAAGGACAACCACATGAGTTGCATCCTTGACAAAAGCACTAAGTGCAGGGAAAAGCTTCCCCCATTGATCAGGGTGCCAATAAACCGACAGGAGCCAGTAGCAGACAGACCGAAATCTGACCAGCACGGCAAGGGCAAAACCAGGCACGAGGTCGACAGTTTCTACTACTTTATAGTCCTGTGGCAAACAGACAGCGACTCCTCCAGAGTGTCCAGATTCCTTCCAAATAGCGAGAGAGGCAATCGTATTTATTCTGGCAGTTGCCTGTCTGAATCGGTGTAAACAGGCAGCATTCCATTTGGTTTCCTGCAAAAGCACTGGCGTTTGGTGAGCCAACGCACCAATGGTACGAAGCTTGGCAAGGCCAATAGTGTCAAAGGTACACAGCGAGGTAACGTTCCAACTAACGACAGCCTGCAGCTTGCACGGCTCCTTAGGGATCGTGTCGAAGTAAGGAACAAGCCTGTCAGCTATGAGATTCAGTGCAAGTTCAAGCTCTTCTGTTGGGAGCTGAAGATTGATAGCAGCGATTAGGTTAAAAGGTCGGCTGTCATTGGCCATGAGAGCAAGCTTTAGCTCACGTGTTGTGGGATAGGTGAGTGGAAGGTTGTAGGCAAGGAGAATGCTGTTGAGGGATCTGACACGTGCGCGATGTCTACGACAAGCAACATAGGCATTGAGGTGATCAAGGAAGGTCGTAGACCTTGCCTTGATCACCACGTTACGGATCGTCGTCATAGGGGCAAAGGGTCCCGATGGACCCCATAGAAGCAATGGTAGACAGCAGGTTGCCGATCGTAGACATAAATGCGCAATGCCTTTTCTTGGGTGGGAATTGTGGAGGGGATGCTGTTGTGGGTGACAGTCTGTTGATGCACCGTACCTTGCTTATATGTGGTGTAGTGTGCGCCTCGTGCATTAATACCAATATACACAGCCTGTCGACACGGTAGAGCAAGCTTAGCAAAGCAAGAGAAGTCGCGCAAGACCTCGCCAAGCCAGGTTTCGTTAGAGTTGCAATCTGAAGCAAAGGCTTTACTGGTATGATTCTCAGCAAAGTATGGGGTTAAGAAGAGCGCAAAGAGTTCCCTTTGCCCAAGGTAAGGGGAACAGAGGATAGTATGGCCGTGCAGGTGTAAGGCAGCTTCGTTACCCTCAAATATCAGACAAGGCGTTGGTAGCTGGCTGTTCTCTTGGATTACTTTGTGAAGGAAGGTGCCAGGGCTGGCTCCTCTTCGTTCAATGTCAACGACCTCAAAGATCGATGCTTGGGTAAGCGCATGCACAGTATCACGAGCCTGGGAAGCATTGAGCATTGCTAAGGCACATTGATCATCTTGTTCGACATATAGGAAGAAGTCGACTGGCGGAGACTTCTTGCCAGCGTTAGCATCTTTCAAGTGCTGCACATAGAGGGTATTTTGCTGTCCCTTTACAAGGAGGAATTGAGGGATGAACTCGTCTCTATACGCGACAAACTCAAGATGCAACGCTTTGAGAAAGCTGATCAGGCACCACCCTTGTGCAGGGAAGTCAAGAAAGTGTAAGGCAAACTTGGCACCGAGATTCGCAGCAGTCTCTCTGCACAAATTGGCCATGACATTGCGTCTCGATCCACACAAAAGCTTTAATTGAGGGTCAACAATTTGCAAGACACTCTGGATGGCCGATGGGATTCCTTTTTCTTGCAATAAGTCTTGCGTTTGATGGAATCGAGTTTCCGTCACAAAGGAAATTCCTCTAGGAATGCCGGACGCGCTCTCTCTAATGCCTTGGAATTTACCTTGGCCGGGGGTGTACTCCAGAACAACAGGTTTATTGACAGTTAAACCTTGTTTGATCCAGCCAACCGCATTAAGTTCATCGCATGGAAAAGGCGCATGAAACTTATGCGAAAACTTGTCTTGTAGCTTAACAGCTGTAGTAGCAGCAAGAACTTGTTGGCCATAGCTAGGCCAGTATTGGAGAAACTGTGAGAGGGGAAGCGGTTTCCAATGACTGTCGGGGTTTTCATTCAGTAACTCTCGAAGGGATGTGTATTTGATCGCAGCTTTGAGAGCACCAGGGTAGAAGCAATTCCCAACAATGGAAGCAATACACATATCATTAATGTGTTCTTCCACATCTGCAAGCCAGATATCGAGCTCAGCATCTCTCAACATTTCCTTGTAGTGAGCAACCCTGAAAGGAGGAATGCCACTATCACCTATAAGGAAGGCATTTTCTGCACGGAGAAGTTCGTAATTAGCTTCCGCAAAGCGATCCATTGCTGCAAGGCTTGGGATGTCCGCTTGAAGAGAAAGCTTCTGAACATCTGTTACAAAGCGCAGGCCAATGGGTCCATCAGGAACAAATTTTTCCCATTGTAGATTTGGAACCCCATTGGAGGTATTAGCCGCTTGTGAGAATTGCCTCTGGAAAGCTTCAGCTCCGCCGAAGCTGGGTACATGGTAAAGAAGGGCAGAGGGGTGGTAAAAGTATGCAGCCAATCGGAGCCCCCTCTCGCGATCAAAGCGTTTGGGACGAAGCCAAGGCTTTAGCTTTTCGCCGGGGGGTTTTATTCCGCACATGTGTTCCGCAACAGGACGCCATCCTTGGAACCACGGAGTGGGGCGGTTGCTGAAGGTGCCAATTTGCCCATATCTAGTGAAGAATTTCCTTTTCCTTTCAACATGGCCGAGTGTAGCTCCAGCAATGTGATGGCAGCAACAATCACGTATTCCGAAGATCTGCTGAATGAAGTCCTGGTGGATGGGCTTCATAGACCCAGCATTTTCAAGGAAGATGTGCACGCACTGAAGGATACTGGGTTCAATGCTTTCGAATGCAAGCAAAATTGCGTATAAGACAAGCATGTGTTGCGAGCGGTCTCCCAGAAGTCCTAATCCACCTGAGCTGGACCCTGCAACCGTGAGATCTTGGCAGGGGGAACCGGCGGGAATGATGATGGCTGTTTTTTGTGGATGAATCCTTCCCAGGAAAGACAAACATTCACGCAGCAATCGGTAATCCTCTTTAAGTAGAGTCCAAACGTCATCGATTGCGATCGATGGCACACGGTGCGAGTCAAGAGCCCATCTTTGGCTTTTGTCATAGTCATACTTATGGCATATGAGGGCGCGAAGGACGCTGTCACTTTCTGCACTTACAGCCGCAACTGGTTGTTGCTTGAGGCATTCAACGGTGACAGCACGTGATATTCCGCATCCATCAAAAAGCGATAAGATGATGTAACGTTCAACACCGAGTGCGACCTGTATGCAGTCTTCCGACGAGACAGCATTACTTTGATTGTTCCTGCTTCCAATTTTACCGTCTTTTCTCTTGGAGACAGGCTTAGCATTGTTAAGCTTATCGAGGCTTTTCTTGACTCTTCGCATCTGAGAATCAGAGCTCAAGTCAGACTTGGCTTTAAGGGGCTGGCTGCCCCTATCAGAGCCATTCTTCTCAGAGTTCAGCGCAGTTTGAACTTCATGTTGTTGCGGTCTCTGTTCCTCATCGGAATCAGTAGCAATGGAGTGCACTTCAGGAAGAGATGCATTATCAAGTTGTGTCGCCAAAGCAGTACTAGGGTCGGGTTGGAGACTAACACTGGCTTGGTGTTCTGACTCCTCATCGAATTTGCCCTTTTGGGCGAGAGTAAATTCAGTACCGCTTTGGCATTCCTGTGCTTGTGGCAGAAGATGGGCACAGGGCGGATTAGGCAAGCCAAAATCATCCTCTGAGGTGATGGTCATATAGGTTGCAGAAGGGACAGGGCTGCCCCAGCTTGCAACCTTCGTTATCTTAGCTTGCTCAATAGTGAGTGCTTCACTACTGATATGCTGTTCTGCGTTTTCACTGGGATCAGCATGATGCCGGATAATCTCATTAAAAGAGTTAATGAGAGCAGTGGCGGGGTAAAGCTGATTGACACAAACACTTCTGATGAAGATGGCTTCGATGTAGTGCTCAGCCTTAATCAATTGTGCCCACAAGTTTTCTTTACGGACTCCATAGATTGAGTCATAAAGAAGGATTGAGTCTCCTGCTTGTTCTTTGGCATGGTGTAGCACTAAGTAGTGCTTAGCACTAGGATCATGCAGAACGAGTGCAACGACAATATATGCCTGTTGCATGACTGATACCGTACTGCCAAGAAAGCTTTGAATATCCGCCTCGCTTTTGCAGACTTGCGCAAAAGAGCTTTTCTGAGTCTTCTGTGTGAGAAGGCAGAAGAAAGACGGAAGTCTTTGAATGACAAGTTTGCACGTGTCATTGCGAGGGCTCAAGTTTTGCTGCATGCACGCAATCGCAAGGTCAGCAAGTTGACCTAGATCAGCGAGGATACTGATCTGATCAGAGGAGTCCTGTTCAGAATGCAACGGTAGAGCAAGAATGGGCTGCGGCTGCTGGCACATGGAGCACTTGCAATGGATCTGGACAAGCATGGTGTATTGCTCCTTGGCCGGAATAGCCCAAATGGCCTTACTATACACCTCAGTAAAGCTCTGAAGCTCCAACGGTGTAGCACTTGCCAATTGAAGATAGGTCAGACCAAGTATGTGTGCAAGCTTTGCTCGAGCGGCCTCACGTATATTATATCCAACCGCAGCAAGGACAAGAGCTGCTTGTTTAGGAAAGGGGGCGTAATGCTGGCATTGCTCTTTGTTCCATTGAGCACACGAGATGACTCGATAGGCAGCAGCAACAGGGCAATAAAGGCCAGCAATGCGCCTTTGCACTTCTTCTTGAACGTTGGCCGGGACTTCCGCCTGAAACCTTAAGACAGTATTACGTCTTCTAGCAATCTCAACTTTTTCCTTGCTACTCTCAATATTTCTTTTGCCAGTCCCACCTTCTTGACTCAACTGTGCTGAGGCAGGATTTTCCGGTAACATGTTGGCAGCCGCATCATCACCTTTAACAGCAGGAGGCTTTCCATGGAGCAAAGTCGGGCACTGGGCAGTATCCGATTGCTCCATGGCAACCTTGCTTGACTTCCCATCCTGATGATTGGCACATCTGGCTTTGTTCGGCTTATTGGCTGCAGTAGCCTTAAGTCTATCATCAGTGCGGATGTTAAAAGCATAGATGACGCTAGTATTAATCCCTATCAACTTGATGATATCACATGAGTGACATCGTGGCAGGAATAGAAGCGCGCCCTGATGTAGGGAGACGAGAACATTGTTACTCGCAGAAGATCCCGGATGACAAGCGAGATGTTGGCCGTTCTTGAGAACTAGCGGGATTTCTAGTTCAGTCTTACCAGTAATGCGGACAAGCAAGTACTGGATAGATCCCAGTTCAGCAGTAAAGTCTTCATCCTCTTGGGAAGCCTTAGGAAGGTTTTCTGGCACTCTCCAACCTTGAAAGGCTTCATTTTGGCTGAGAAATGTCTGGACACTCTGCAGCTTCACTAGTTCGGGAACATCCTCACATTTACCAGTCATAACAACGTAAGGCGCCTGTCTGTCGATGATCAGGAAATGTGTTTCAAGGTCATCCTTGTGCCAAATTGTACTAGCAATTCGTTGCTTGGACAAGGGGTGATACTCATCCCTTGCTCTGACATGGATCAATCTTCCTTGCCCAATCTTATCGCTCCCAGAGTGGCAATTCAAAAAATGTTCTCTAGGGTTCTCGGAAATGTGATTAATGGGTTTGTTGCTCCATCTTGGGGCATCAACAACCTCTTGCAGCAATTGCACTTCAGTTCTTCCACAAGGAAGGTCGAAATATTGACATTGGGTGAGCGCATCGGCAGCGGCGACAGTAGCAGTTACATGGACAGCAGGTATGACAACATCAGTGCCAGCTAATACATGTACGATTCCTCTGTATTGCACCGGAATTTTGATGTACTCGAGATCCTGAATAATGTCTTGCATGTCTCCGGTGCAATTGTGAAAGGTGATCTGTAGAGAGACCTCTGTAGAGTTGAAAGGTTGAGTCACCTTCCAAGCAAAGATTTCTTGTGAGTTCTTCACATTGCAAATGTGAAATCTTGCGGCATGCAACGCAAGGCTGTCAGGGATGGTAAGCTGCTTTTGCCGAAGACCCAGGATAGCCTTCTGAAGCTGATAGGGGTCCGCAAAGATTCTCAGATACTTTCCAGGAGCAGTGTGGAACGCATTCATAAGCCTGTGCTGATTGAGAATGCAATGCACTTGAAAGGCTTCATCCTTAGTTCGGGCAGAGTTGATAGCATACGGAAGGTCAACGAAGTTGACACTATTGCCCGGCATCCCTTCAAGAGGCGCAAAGCGATACCAGACCTGGAGCTCAATTTGTGATTTGCCTTCAGTTTGTTTGAGCACCTTATCATACATCTCTTCAACCTTCAGCATAAGCGCTTGAAGTTGACTTACGCTGATCTTAGGCGCTCTGAGGCAAACAACACATCGATTCTCCTGATCAGTTAACGCAACGATGGGCTGCTGTGGCTTCCTAATGTGAGCTAATCCAAAGTCTCGACTGAGGTGTTTAACTTCCTCGTCAAATATTCCAACAGTGCCAGCGATGATGACTTCAGTATTGGCGGCTTCTTGCTTCATGGAAGGCGTTATGGCAATGTAGTAGCAAGTGTGATGGACAGGGTAGCTGCTGGGAATGTAAGTGACCAAGTATACAAGTTCCCGTTTGCCCTGCACTTCAATGGCACCAATAACCGTCAAGCTGTGGATTTGACGAAGGAAGTCTTCATCATAACTCCTGAAGAGTACACATGGGATGTCTGATATGGAAAGTGAGCTGTGCAAATTACTCACGATCGTTATACTCGTCTGTTGTGTAAGACCCTTCCTTAGATTATGAAGGAAATTCTTACTAGGGTTGACGAGTAAGATAGATTGGAGCTCTGAGCCCTGCACTTGGCGCAATTCTTGCATAGTTTGTGTAGACACGATACATCCATCTCTAAGATACTCCAGCAAATGTGTTGATGGTGTTCTGGCAAAGAGAGCATCATACTCAGTGAGATGACCCAACATAAAGTCGGCAAGACACTGAAATGCGCTTCCATCGATGTTGCTAATTCGATCTTGCGACATGGTGCAGATACCTTACGCCGAAGCTATCCGTACTGCACAGTGCGCAAGACAAATTTGCCAAAAGGTGCAAGTAAAGTAAAGAGGCTCCACCCTTAAGAAGTTTGCAAGAGAGAGAACGTGCGTTCACACTCAGCAACTTAACAAGGAAGGAGACGGGCGCTCCCAACTTTGATAAAGAAAGGGAACACAACGTAAAAGGTAGGAGAAAGAGAACGGGCGTTCTTAATCTCAGCAAGTTGCAAGAAAGAGAAGCGTTAGAGAAAGAGAACGGGCGTTCTCAGTCTTACTAGTAAGCAAGAAACAAAGAGAAAGAGTTCTCAGTCTCGAATGGTCAGAGAAAGTTGGCAGGACAACTGAGAGCTCAGTTGACGCAACTTTCGAGCGCTTAACCCAAAGACTCAAGAGAGAGCCAATGCAGCTTGCAAAGTGTTAAATCCAAAGCCAAGCTTTGGATTCTTCTTGCAAGCGGGCGTTCACAAGGAATTGCGCAATGCTAAGAAGCTACAGCAAACACAGCACCAAGCACACCTACGCCTCCAAACGGGGCTGCTGCCTGTGAGTGGGGTCCAAGCAAAGAAGGACCTTTAGCAACGGACTCCCCCTCCTACGGCTCCCCCTGGTGGCGAAACCACCTTGAGCAGACGCGGCTAAGCCAAGGGGGGGTACAGATCCGCGCGCTAATGCTCATCCTGCTCGTTAATGCGCATCCGCCGCCCCTGCAACTTCTGCTAAAGGAAAGCTGTCACTTTCCTCCATGCGCGCTTAGAGGAAAATGAACGAAAGTGACCATGACAGCTTTCTGAAATCAGTGCTGCTCTTGTGCATTGAGGTACCGCAAGAAGTGATGCCAGCCTGAATGAAAGTGCGCAGCATCACATCTTTCATTCAACGGCGCTTAGAACTTCTGCAGGGCCACAGTTCTACAGCAAGCAAAATCGACTTTAGAGCAGTTTTGGAGGTAATTCTGCCCTTCTTTGGTTTTTTTATTTGATTTTTCTTCTTCAGAATCGCGACGAAAAACCTCTAAAGTGCAATTCAATTTTTGCTTGCTAGAACTGCGGCCCTGCAGCTGCATTCCCAAAGTCCTGAGCCCGTTAAATGAAAGATGTGATGCTGCGCACTTTCATTCAGGCTAGCTGTACAGCTTAGGGGGATCTGGGGAGTGCGATAGAAGAGAGAGATTTTTGGTTTGAAAGACTTTGTTTTTCTTTTAAAAGTGGTTCTTGAAACGCCCTTTTTGGTCTCCATGTTAAGACAATCTGCAAAATTGGCTGTGGCATTCAGTGTGTCATCAGCTTCGTTTGCGTGGACGTGACATAGACGGTTGATGCCAAGATCTTGGCTGTGTGGAAGTTGGAACTCCCGGTTACAGATAGACATGAACCGGTCTGTGTGCGAAGGAGTTTTGCCCCAGAGACTTTGCCTGCTGACACTAAGATTTCGAACTCTTTCTAAGAGAAAGTTTTGAAGGATTTTTGGTTTGCATGTTCAGGTTTTCATTTACCATTTCCGTGAACGCATGCAGGCTGGCAATGGCCCTCTTATATTCTGTCTCTCAACGCGTTCTGTTTGAGTGTAGTCTCTGGCTCGTGATTGGGGCAAAGTCCTTCTCTTTCTTCTCCTACAGCCCTCGGCCTGACTTTTAGAACGCGAAAGTGCGGGAAAAATGCGGAAAGTTTCTTCTGGCCCGTTGCGTGGCGTGCAGAGACTTGATTCTGGAACAGGGAACCCCAGGGTTGTCAATTCTTTCAATTTTTATTTGAGCAACGCTTGAAAGCAGTGGGAGTGTATGCCGCAATGGCCCACATGTGACCTACATGGCTCGACTTTGTGGAACCGACGCGCGTCGAAGGACACTGGATTGTCGTGCATGTTCAGCCAGGATCCGCGAAGCTGATGAATTTTGTTTTTCATCACAACTTCGTCCAGTGACGTGCCTTGTTCATCTTCAATCCAGACTTTGCCTCCAGCAAAGCTGCCCAGTGCGATCGCATAATTTGGCATGCCAATCATGTTCCCCATGTCGCGGTGGAGTCCTATGTGAGGGTTCAGAATCACTGCGAGGGAAGTCCATTTTCCGTTTGGAAAGCGATCTCGCAAGAAATGATTGACTGCGACACATGCTTCTTTTATGGCGGATGCTTTCGACATGCAAGGGATGTTGCCTCCAAAAGCATACAGTCCTAGGGTGCAGTAAATGTCATATGATCCCGAGCCAATGCCTCGTTGGCGTCCGCGATGCTTCCATTGTGGTGACCAACAATCCAGCAGGTTAACCAGATTTTGCTCAGAAGGATTTTGCATGACAGCTTCACAGGCAGCTGACAGCTCAGAGCTCATTTATCATGCATGAAAAGAATCAGGGCGGGGCAGCAGGCCCTGGATTGAAGTCTCGCAGTTGCCTGATTGCCAGTGGTACTGGTGGGCGAGTGAGTCTCGCTTTAGGCTCAGTGCTCCCGCGGGGCACGGGTAAGGTGCTTTAGTAAGGTCTCGGAGCCATCAGTGGCCCTGACCACCATGCTGTCGTAGGATGCCACATCCTTGGCGGTTCCATATTGGGGCTCGAAGCTTCGTCGCGCATTGGTTGGGGCCCGGAAGGCCCCCATCTCCTCCAGTCTCTCTTGTCTGCGCCGGGTGAGCTGCATGTTGTGCTGGAACTTTTTGGCATTGTCTTGGTGCAATCGGAACATGGTGGATTTTTGGTGCTCCACATCCTCGGGGGCCGCATGCACGGCCTCGTGTGGCCGGCGCTTGTAGGCCAAGGTTGCGTCAGGCAGGTGCTCGCTCCAGTTGCCCCCATGCCGGGCCACGTCGCTGGCCAGGTCCCGTTTCAAGGTTTGGATGGTTCTATCTACCACTGCCAGAGCGTTCCGATCCGAGGGGTCCTTCACTCTGTGCACCACGGGGTCCGGCAGCGCCCCCTCCAGGCCATTGAATTCAACCCCTTGATCCGTGGACACAACATAATTGGTTTCCTCCTCCACCAGCTTCGGGATGATCTCCCGGGCTGCTGCCGAGACTGTCTCTGTCTTCTTATCGGGCAGGGCTTTGGTCACTGCTTCTCGGGTGAAAACGTCTGAGACAATCAGCCCGTACTTGTTGGCCCCCCGAGTGTTGACGTTGAAGTCGATCAAATCAGCTTGCAGCCGATCGTTGGGGCCCTCGGCTGCACTCTTGCCTAAAGACCGGGGCTTGGGGGCCAAAATCTGCCTGGCCACGTCGTCCCGCAAAGCTCGCGCGGCTCGGGCATAGCTCATGCCCGGCCGGTCCGGGAATTCCCGCCGTGCCAGCTGGTGCAGCTTCCGCACATCGCGGACCGAGAAGTCCGCGGCCAGCTGCCGGAATAGGTTCACGTTCTCCGCGTCCATTTTATATCACGAGCGCTTCTTGGGCTTCTTCTCAAGAGCCTCCACGCGGGCCCGGAGCCCCTGGCAGACACCCCACAGCACGCAGCACATGCGGTTGTAGTCGAGCGTCACGAGCTCCCCCAGCTCCTCGTCCACGAGCTTGCCGCACAGCGCCTGGCCCACGGGCCCCGTCTCCTGCACTTCATTCGCGATGAAACCCAACGTACGCTTCTGGCTCCCCTCGGTCCGCCGGTACCACTTGGGTGCCACGGCGTCGAAGAGCTGCTGCAGGCTCCACGCTGTGCTTCAGCTTCTCGTCCGAGAGATTTTGGAACCCATAATTCACGATCACTTCCCCATCGTTGGCCCCGCCCGTGTTCGATTCCACGATGAGGTTGGCCGGCCCCGCCGAGGAGGTGCGCAGGAAGTTGGCCTGGTCCTGGGCGTAGAGCTGCACGCCTCCCGCGGAAGAGGCGGAGAGCTCCCCCGACCCTGCATGGCAGGTCACCAGGAGCCGCGCATTGCCCGCGGTCGCGAGGTTCAGCACCTCGGCCGTCACGTCCCCGCTGTTGACGGTGGACACCACCTGCAAATCCCCTTGTGCCTGCACCCCCGTCAACCCACCTATGAGCTCCAGGTAGGCCGGGCTCGAGACGATGCCGTTGTCGGCCCGAATCGCACTGGCGGTGTAGAGCACGGAGTTGAGGTAGGTCCCCTGCGTGCCGCCCGTGAGGGTGAGGTAGTCGTGTGTGGGCCTCGCCCGCACCGTGGGCGCCCGCAGCTCCGTGCTGAGCTCCACGCTCTCCGAGGTCAGCGTGCCCTGCACATCCAGGGCGCCATTGACGACGGTGCCCCCGGAGCCTCCTGGACCCGCGTGGAGATCGCATTGGTCACCACCCCCGTGGCCGTGCCCGTGGCGTCGTCGATGTAGAGGTCTGTGTCCACTCGCAGCCGCGGGGCCACCGAGTGCACCTCTGACGTGGCAAAAGTGCAGAGGCTCTGGTCCGCCTGGTCCGTGACACGCACAGACACGGTGCCCGCCTTCAGGTTCAGGAACTGATTGGTCGGAAGCAGGGGCTCCACCGTGTCCGCCTGGAAGCTGCCGGCCGTGGCGATGCCCAGGCTGGAGTCCGCGAAGATGCGGCCCATGGTCAGCATGTTGACCCCCGTCTTGAGGCTGAATTGGCTCGGCGCGGGAGAGCTGTCGGGCCTGGCGGGCCTCCGAGGACGTCATGCCCGACGGCCGCTCAGGGGGCACGGGCTGTTGTGGGGACTCTTGTTGCGGGGGCTCTTGGGGCTGCGGCGGCTCAACCGGCTGAGGAGGCTTAGGAAGCTCCGCCACGGCCACCGTCGGGGGCGGCTTCGGCTTGTTCTTCGAGCCGGGGGGTCGGCCTCGCCTTTTGGGCTGCGGCGCTTCTTCAGGAGCTTCGGTGGGCTCAGGGACCGGCTGGGGGGTTCGGCCACCACCACAGGCTTCGCCGGCTGGGCGGGCTCGGGGGCCACGGGAGGCTCGGCCATGGGAGGCTCGGGGGCCACAGTAGCGGGTGCATCTTCCTCAGCCATTTAATCGAAAAAACATTTTCCAAGAAGATCAGGAAGGACACGCTGGTGCCTCTGGTGTCCACCACATTGCCCTGGTAGTCGGTGAGCTTGAAGCGCAAATGCCTCAGCGTGATGGGCCCGTGCAGGTTCACCCAGTGCCCCTCCGAGGTTTCGGTCTCCATGACATGGCCCACGCCCTTGGACACCACGATCTTGCGCAAGATGTCGTGCCCCAGCGGGCCGACGGTGGTTTCCCCGTTGGCCAGCGAGGGGCAGCGCAAGTACAGCTCGGAGAACGGATTCATAGTGACGAAGACGAAGCGCTGCACGGAGCCCGTGAGGTAGCTGGGGCCCAAAAGATGATTGTGATGGACAGGGGCTTGCTGGGCGAGGCGCCCGGCGGGTAGGAGCCCGTGCCCGGAAAGCGCTGCCGGAGCTTGGCGTCGTTCAGGATCAGGCGCACGCCGTCGTAGGTGACGTCCAGCTCATTTGTTTCGGCTGTGTACGTGGCCGCCGCGAAATTGCTGGAGATCCACGCCGCTAGCCGTGGGCCCGTGTATGCGCCGACAGGCAGCTCGGCGTAGTGCAGGGTGCCGGCGACCTCGTCCGTCCAGTACAGGAAGGTCCCGCGGTCGGTGCTAAGAAAAGCGTCGGCGATGCGCACCTAGTAGACGGCCAGCTTGGCCCCGCTCTGGATGTGCACCGACTCGCCGATGTCAAACGAGAAGCTGCTGTCTGTGCCCTGCGTGCGCAGGCGCGAATCCACATAGATGGAGGTCATGAGCGGCTTTCTTTTACGCCTGAAAAACCGTGCGGGGCGGACGGAGAAGTCGCTGGCGGTGGACTCGTCGGAGACCTGCCGTGACCTGTCCGGCGGGGGCCAATTCCGGCTCGGGTCGTAGATGCCCTGCGTGCTGCTACAGCACCTAATGTTGCTGCACTCGCTCTCGCGCAGGGGCAGCAGCTTGCCCACTATCTGGCTCAGCAGGCTGCCCATCGCCGTTTACGAGGAAGCGCCTCTCGAACCGAGTAAAGAACATCGACTCCTTCGGGGCTCGCAGATTCACAAACCAGAAGCTGTAGGGCTCCCTCGTGGCCTCTTCGTACATCGAGTACAGGGTTTCCTTCGGCAGCATGGCCGAGAGTTCCTCCACCAACGCATCCAACTCGAGCTGATTTCGCAGCCGGAAGACGCAGTAGAACATCACGTTGACCCGCACGGCGGAGCTCATAAGACGCAGTTTCTGTGTGCTCACCCATGTATTTATGCAGAAATGTCGGCCCCGAATGAATAGTGTGTCCAGGACCCCGTCACCCGTCTTTCTGTGCACGGCGGGGTTATCCGCGTGATCATCGAGCACCACCAAGACCGAGTACAGGTTTTTGAGGCCCAGCTCCTTGCTCTTCTGGGTGATACGCTTCTGGTCCGATATGATCTTCCGCAGCGCCCCCCCGTCCCAATCCTCCCACCAGCACTGCTCCCGGTCAGTGTTCACGCCTAGCTCGTCCCGGATATAGTCCTTAACGGGCTGCCAGGCAGAATCGACCTCGACCGAAGGACTGTGAAGATGTAGATGCGCTCAAAGCAGCCCCTGTACTGCTCCAAAATCATTGAGACGAGAAGCACCGTCTTCCCGGAAGCCGATGGGGCGCACAGGATCCCGTTGGCGGGGGGCTTGCAGACCACGGGGTCGGGGGGCTGCTTGACGGAGTACTCAGGCGTCTTGAAGAGACGCACCCTCCCCATTTACACCAAGCGATGCGCTCGCGGCGATCTCGTCGCACAGCGCCGGCGGGATGGAGTAGAGCTGGTCCCGCGAGTTGCTCCCCTGCCGCCCCTTGGTGGGCCCTCGCTGTGCGGCCTCGGGGTGCCGAGTTCCTTGGAAGGCCTCGCAGCGGTCGCCCTTGCGGCAGGGCCCCTGGGAGGGGGTCCAGGGCAGGTTGTGCCACACTGCGGTGGGCTTCTTGTACCGGAAGCCGTACTTGCAGTACGTGAACCGGTCCATGTGCAGCCCTTGCATGTAGGGGCGGGTTTTGAGGCGCCCGGTGCTCGGGTTCTCGATGGCCCACCACTTGGGCTTGAGGTAGTCGATGATCTCGAACGTCTTGAGCACCAGGGCGCGACCGGCAGGTTGCGGGGGCGCTTCTTGAGGGCGATGCTGAACTCGGTGCAACAGGGCGAGGCCCACACCATGTCGAAGTGCCCGGGCTCGAAGGCCTTGTAGTCCCACTGCAGGATGTCGGAGCAGATGCTCGGGCGGGCCTTCGGGTTGCTGTCAAGACTCGTTACCTCCCAGCCACGGGCCTCGAAGGCACGGCCGACCGACCCCGTGCCGCTGAACAGCTCCAGGAGCTTCATTTGATGAAGGGTAAGAAAATGCCCACAGCACCAGCAGGCAGGCGAGCAGGGCCACCCCCACACACTCCGCGGTGGAGACAGTGGCCGGCATTTTTTTTCTTGTCGGGAAAAAAAGGGAGCGATGGAGGCCAAAACCGTACTCAAGCTCGGTGAGCTTACGACCAACCAGCGTGGCGGCAAGTTCTTCCCGGTGTGCGCGGAGGCCTGGCGGTCCCGCGAGTGGCTGCGCATCTTGTGGCACGCCAGCTCCCACGGCAGCGAGGCGGAAGCCCGGCGACTCCCCCTGTGTCTCGAGCAGAACGAGGCCGCCAAGGCAGACCTGGAGGCGATCGAGAAGGACATCAAGGGCCAGCTGACCCAGCGATGTCTCCGCGACTCTAAAATCTTCGGCCGCTACCTCGCCGCGTCGGACGTGGAGGGTCGCTTCGTGTCCTGCCTCAAGACCTCCTCCCGCGGCAACAGCTTCATCAAGCTCAAGGTCGATTTGTCCCGAGTCCACTTCTGGGACGCCGACCAGCAGCCGCTGGAGGACCCCGGCGACCTGGCCAATCGGGAGTGCAAGGTGCGCGCAGATTTGCGCCAGGTCTGGCTAATGTCGGGTCAGTGCGGGCTCCTGCTCGAAGTGACGGACCTGCAGCTCAGGGAGGCTGAGGCCCCGGCCCTCCGGTGCCCCTTCTTCTTAGAGCACGCTCAACAACCCGCTGCTGGTGGCCCTGCTGCTCCCCACATAGAGGTGCTTGAGGGTGAAGTGCGGGCTCTCGGTGTCGCACAGGAAGACCCGCCCTTCGAGCGTCAGGCCTTGACACGAGGCGTAAGTGATGGCGTGGCACATGCAGCCGGGTGTGTTTCAGGAGGGCGGCGTGGGTGAAGGAGTCGCCGCCGTCCAAGACGACCTTCTCGGGACCCTCTTCGGCCACATGCACGTAGATGCCCTTGGTGACGCGGCCGCCGGCCCCGATGAGCTTCAGGCCGGGCCAGACCCGCATGGTCTGCGGCATGTTGGTGGTCGTCGGGCCAGTGCCGGTGTACTCGATCGTCACAGCTTCCGGCGGGGCCAGGCCGACGGTTGTCTGATCTTGATGCGGTGGGCGTGGGAGATGACCAGGCTGACGTCCGGCTCGCCCCTTTTCGGGAACCTCTCCTGGGCTAGGCAGGTCTTCAGCTCTCGGATGACCTGAGCGCCGGCGAAGTTGTCCATCACCGCCGGGAACTGCCGGAAGTCGCCGAGCAGCAGGAAGTTGACCTGGCGGTTCATGGAGAGGCAGGCGATGTCGCTCCAGAGCCCGGTGTCGAGCATCGTGATCTCCTCCACGACGAGCCAGTCCACGTTGCAGTACCCGTTCCGGATGCTGCTCCCACCCAGTCGTCGGCCGTCTCCGCCTGCCGAAGTTCTGCACAGCGGAGTGGGTCTTCGTGATGATCTTGACCCGGAACCCCTCTTCCCGGAGGCGGGTCACGATCTGGCGGGCCAGGTGAGTCTTGCCGCAGCAGGCTCTCGCCCTCGAGGCAGTGGAGCACCGGGTCCTCCGCGAGCTTCCAGTTAGACGGGCGGCTCCGCTTCGATGCACGGGTTCCGGTACTGGCCCTCGAGGGCCTTGACCTCCTCGCACCGGTACACGGGCGTGCCGTCGGGGTGCTTCTTGCGCCGTCCAACAGGGGCTGGTATTTCTTGGGCAGGTCCTGGAAGACCACGCAGTCGGTTTTGATGGCCTTGAGGTACTTGGTCCCGCCGCGACGTACTCCGAGGCCATGACGAAGTCGTGAATCGGCCGGCAGCTCTTGTTGGACAGCAGCTGCGTGACGTAGATGTGGTCCCAGTGCATCCCCCCCACGGTGTCCACGAAGAGCTCCCGGTACTGGCACCCGGAGCCGTCGTACTCGTGGTTGCTGGTGCGCATCGTGTAGATCAGGTCCATGTTGCGCGCAAAGAGGCCGATGAGGGCGTTGACCGACAGCTTGGCGTAGTGCTCCTCGCCCTCGGGCCACGCCTCCTCATTTGCTGCAGGGCCTGGGCCACGGACTCCTGGTCCACGTGCGCCGTGGCGTCCAGGCTCCAGGCGAAGTGGGCCGAGGTCGCGATGCCCCTTTCCAGCATGTAGGCCGCCGGCGGCTTGGCGTACCACCCGCGGCCCACATACGGGAGCCGCGGGAGGACCGCGCACCGCCTGTCCTGCTTCAGCTCCACGTAGGTGAGGTCCGCCAGGTGGCCCTCGCGGGCCGGCTCGACGTTGTCCTTGGGGCAGAAGGCCGGCGCCGCAAACTTGGCGTTGGCCAGGGTGTTCTTGCGGCACCGAACCACGTCGACCCCGTGGCAGATCCGGTCCGGTTTGTGGCTGTTGAGGTGGAAGACGAGCGGGGGGAGCCAGATCGACTCCACGTAGGCTTTGTAGGCCCGCCGGCTGAAGCGGGACTCGCGCGTCGTGGGGTGGGAGAACTCCAGGGCTGTTTTGTTCCGGTGACACTCCAGGCAGAGGGTTTGGGCCTGAGCGGAATGACGTGGTCCAGCTCGCAGGTCGTCCTGTCGATGGGGGCCGCGCAGAGCTTCCACAGGTGGTCCTGTTCGGCGAGGACGGCCTTGATGGGCGGATCCCGCCGCGCCTTGAGGAGGTGGAGGAAGACCTCGCTCGCCGCGCCCGCGAGGCGCTGGCCCCGGTAGGGGAGCCTCAGCCGCCCCATCCAGGCCTCCAGCACCTCCGCGTCCTCGTCGAGATTGGAGATCACGCAGTCCCCGCCGCCGCGGACGCGGAGGCGCAGGCAGCGCCACTCCGAGAGGCTGCGCATGACCACCTTCGGGCAGTGGCCCTCGGCCAGCAGCTCGCCCCGGACCCGCGCCAGGTCCTCGGAGTAGAAGTGGCCGCTCGCGACCTCACCCTCCCACTCCCGCCACTCCTTGAACTCGGGGGCTTCGCTCGGCTTCCTGTCGCCCCGGTACCTGGCCTGCTCCCCAGTCGGCTCGCGCTTCGCGACGGTGCGGGCGGACTTGTAGAAGAAGGCGTGGCCGTTCCAGCCGGTGAAGGCCACGGCCCGCTGCTCCTTGACCGCCGGCTCCCACTTGTCTAGCAGGCGGCCCTGGCAGTCCACGTAGAACATCGGGGCCCCGCGCCACACGCAGAAATCTCGGATCTCCTTGGGGCTGACGCCCTGCTCCCGCTACTTGCTGTTCGGGCAGATCGCGTCGAAGTCCGACAGCACCTCCTGCAGCGGCAGGCATCAGCTCCGCGAGCTGCCTGGCCACGCAGAGCTTGTCCTGCCGCTGCTCGAAGGCGGACTCCAGGATGTCGTCGCCGCAGTACAGCTGATAGGAGACGTCCCGCAGGCCCCCCACAGGCTGCTCCAGGATGGCCTCCACCTCCACTTGGTCGTTGACGACCTGCATCACCTGGGAGCTGAATGGACTCCCTCGCGGGGTCCAGGTAGTGGGTCTCGTCCGAGAGCTCCATGATGATGTCGTTCGGCTGGGGGTTGCCGAGCTGCGCGAGCACGGCCGCCTTCACGTTCCTGCGCACCTGGAACTCCGAGAGGCCGTCGCTCTGCCGGGACAGCGTGGCGTTCAGCGTAGTGACCGGGAGGTACTTGGTCCGCTCGTAGCCGTTGCCGGCGTTCCGGCCCCTGCGCCGGACGCCGCGGATGATGACCGGCACGTGGGCCAGCCAGTCCGTCCACTTGTCCTTGAAGAAGCTCTTCCCGAGCTTCGTGAGGTGGTAGTTCCCGTCCGGCTGGAGGCTCCGGACGAGCTTTTTCACGCCGCCCCGCAGGAGGATGTAGTCCGAGGGCCCCTCGCGGATCAAGGGCTGGGTGCGGTCGTACTGCCGGCTGGGGGGCGGCCGGCCGATCAGCTGATAGTAGTACTGGCCGGCCCTGGTGAGCTCGCCGTTCGGGCGGCTGAGCATCGCGTAGCGGAGGTGGTGGTGTGTCAAAGGGAGGGTTTCTGAGCCTGCCGCTGAGGTCCTCGCCCTGACCCCGGCCTCGGCTGCTAGTTTGATGGCTTGTCGTTGCTGAGCCCAGCTCATGGTGACTTGTTTGAACACCCCGGCCGGAAAAAAGCTCGTCGCCCGAGCGGGCCCCCCTTCGTCGGTCGAGTCTTGTTGTACAGTTGTTGGCTCAAGACGGCAGTTTTTTCGTTGTGCACGAGTTTTCTTTCATGTTTCACTGCTCTGGAGCGAGCAGGCTTAGTCACTGCTCTTTGGCGAGCAGGCCTAAACAAACATTCCCCTTAAACCCTGCCCGAAACCCTAAAAACTCTAGCTTTGTGGTTTTTGCATGTTTGCTTGATTTTCGCATGTTCTTAGTGTTGGATTTTAGAGTGCTTGGGCCGCGCTCGCTTCCTCGAAGGACGCCAGCAACATGACTTTGACACGGCTTGCTTGGCCGACGATACATCTTTCAAGCGCACATTTCGAAGGAAGGCAACAGACAGGCAGCTACCACATCTTAGGAAGGCAGCAAGTACAGACAAGCACACACAGGGTAGTGACGCCGGACGCCGCAGGGTAGTGAGGCCCGGCCCCAAAGACAGAGGTTCAGGGTTAGGGTTTAGGTTGGTAGGCAAGGGGCTGCGTGGTCACTCTCACAGCCCAGGTTCTCATCACCTTCTTCTTTTTCGTCGGGCACTGCAGAGGTTCAGGGTTTAGGTTGGAAGGCAAGGGATTCTGAGGCTGCGAGGTCTAGTCCGAGTGTGCTCAGGAGTGCCCTGCGCTGCTGAACCCGACCCCTCCTGTAACTCTAAAGTGCCCTGCGTCCCCACCCTTCCCCGGGACCCCCGGGCCCTTTCGTGTGGTCAGGTCGTGTTCGTCTTTTCGTTCGACATCTTTGAGCAGAGGTGGGGTTAGTGAAGGGTTTCTGAGCGCTTTGAGGTGTGGTTTGTGCGGTTGTGCGGTCGCGGAGTGCTATGTGAAACCCAGGAGCTTGGGCGCAGGAGGGCATGTGAAACCCAGGAGGCGCAGGAGGGCATGTGAACTCAGGTGGGGAGGGCATGTGAACTCAGGTGGCGCGGCGCAGGAGGGGCATGTGAACTCAGGAGGCGGGGCGCAGGAGGGCATGTGAACTCATGAGGCGGGGGCGCAGGAGGGCATGTGAACTCATGAGGCGGGGGCGCAGGAGGGCATGTGAACTCATGAGGCGGGGGCGCAGGAGGGCATGTGAACTCATGAGGCGGGGCGCAGGAGGGCATGTGAACTCATGAGGCGGGGCGCAGGAGGGCATGTGAACTCACGAGGCGGGCATGTGAACTCAGGTGGCGGGGGCGCAGGAGGGCATGTGAACTCAGGACTGCCTGGAATTGAGGCCCAGTCTGGACCTGCCTGGAATTGAGGCCCAGTCTAGACCTGCCTGGAATTGAGGCGCAGCAGAGACGGGGTTGGGGTTTCACATGGGGTCCTGCCGGGGAGGGTGGGGGGTTCACATGGGTCCTTGGCGGGGCGGGTGGGGGTTCACATGGGTTCCTGCTGGGGCGGGTGGGGGGTTCACATAGGTCCCTGCTGGGGCGGGTGGCGGGTTCACATGGGTCCCTGCTGGGGCGGGTGGCGGGTTCACATGGGGTCCTGCTGGGGCGGGTGGCGGGTTCACATGGGGTCCTGACGGGGCGGTTTGGGGTTTCACCTGAATTCCTGGCAGGGCGGTTTGGGGTTTCACATCAGGTCCTGGCAGGGCGGTTTGGGGTTTCACATAGGGTCCTGGCGTCCTGGCGGGTCGGTTGGGGTTTCACCTGGGGTCCTGGCGGGGCGGTTGGGGTTTCACTTGGGCTTTTGTCGGGCGGTTGGGGGTTTCCTTGAGTTTGCCGTGACCCTTCAACCCCGTTCCCGTGACCCCGAAATCCTCAACCCGGAAGCTGAAGCTCTACAGTAAATCCCAAGCCCAACAGCAAGCTGGAGGGATGAACCAGCAGTCAATCTGAAACAGGTAGAGCTCGACCATTCGTTCATGCAGATTGCAGCGCCTTTGCTCGAGCAAGAGGACAGCTAGGCTAAGACCATTGCCGCCATGAGCAGGCCTCCAGCAACATGGCGCAAGGTCGGGCGCGCGCTGGTGCTACTGGCGCTCTTCTTGGTGTGTCTGCCAGAGCCTAAGACCAGCGCTTTGAACAGTGTTACAAGTGTTCCCGAGCAGCTTCAGGCGAGCAACGCAGACGGCGCGGGCTTTGCTTGGAGCGGGGGCCGTGCAGTTTCCAAGGTGGGATGTGATGTATGGCATGGAACGCCGAAGATCCGCAAACCAGAGCGAGGTCGGTTCCTCCGGGAAAATGGGCACAGAACTTGCTGGTCGCACGCAGGGCCAAGGCGGGAAGCCGAGACCGAGAGGAAATTCAGTGTTAAGCGTATGTCCTGAAGAGCTGAGGCTGGCCGTGGTGAGGCCGAAGACAGTGAAGACGTCAAGGCGAAAAGGGTTTGTCGTTTCGGCGTTGCGTTCCTTGTGCTGTTCTGACGGCGTTTCCTTCGCTCCTGCCCGAGTGTGTTCATGTTCTGAGCAGGGGCCTCTGCAACCTCGTGAAGACGAACATAAGGCGAGGTTTGCTTGTCCTTTTGGCGTGTGTTCGGATTTGGCATCGAAAGCTGCTCGGCGGGAGCATCAGACGAATTTCCAGGAGCTTGAGGGATTGATTGCGAGGGTTGCATGAAACTGTCCTGCCAGCAGCATATGTAGGATCAGTCCATGTTGGGAGGCCACCTCAGAAAAGGATCAGGATGAGGTGGAAGAGGCAGGCACTTCCAGGGAGCCTGTTCTTGCTGGTGAGGGCTTCACAATTCTGCGTGGCCCCTGCAGGCCAAAGGAAGCTTCGATCAGGCGGGCTCCGTGAGGCTCGTCGACACATGATTGAGGCTGTGCCCCTTGCTGCAGGCCGACTGGCTAGACAAGACAGCTGAAGAGATCCGGTGGTTTGGAGCTGAGGAGGTGCAGCTTGTGATGTCTCTGTTGGGAAACCGCTTCGAGTCAGTGTGGATGGACAGGTCGGTTATTGGATCAGAGCGGTCTTGGAAGAGGCGAGCTACGACAACGACGAAGACGAGGAGGTTGTGCAGGAGATTACAAATACTCTGAAGGTCGAAAGTGTCAAAGGCCGCGCGCTGTTGCTGTTGACTTCGGACGACATGAAAGACATGAAGATTCCCGTGGGGCCGCGCAAAGTCCTGGAAAATCGCATCGCTGCCGTGTCAAAGGCGACAGCCAAGGCCGGGTTTTTTTGGGTTGTTGGGGGTCATGCTCTCTCTCCTCCAGACGGGAATCTCGCAGGATCCCCTCGTTCAGCTGTCTCACGGGCTTGTTTTGAACACTTCCGGGAGCAGGAGGGGCTTTCGGAGCAGTGGGCTCTTGGCTGCCCTGAGTTTGCAGCATTTCGGGCTGTGTGGGCTGCGTGTGCAGTTGTTGCTGTTGCCTTTGCTTGCGGCACTCCCGCGTGGTCGTCGTGCGTTTTCGTGCGGTCCAACCGTTTGCTTTTTGGGGTCATGCTCTCCTCTCAGCAAGGATCCCCTTGTCGTTAAGCTTCACTGTGTTGGCTTGCAGCAGTTCGGGGAGCGGGAGGGGCTTTCCGAGCAGAGGGCTCTTGGCTGCTTCAGGTTCATGCAAATCTGGTTGCCCTTCGTGTTTTGCCGATGCTTCAGAACGGGGTGTCAGTCCTAGGATCAAGGTGGGGGGCTGAACCTGTTTTGCGCTGGCTTTGCGCTCTCCAGGTTGCGGTTGCTTTTGTTTGAGGCTCAGCTTTCAGGTTAGTCCGTGAGGGGGAGTCAAGGGACCTGGGTGCTTAATGCTTTTGGCACACGAACCTTGCCGAGTAGTAGGGTTCCGGCAAGACTAGTGCAGCCCGGGGGCTTCTGCGTGAGCATGTTGGCTTTGGTTTGTAGCAGTCCTGCTTGTCCGGGGCTCTTGATCGTCGTGCGTTTTCGTTCGGTCCACCGTTGTTGCGTTTTGGGGTGCTGCCTTCCTTTCAGCAAGGATCCCTTGTTGTTAAGCTGTCTCCACTGTGTTGGCTTGCAGCAGTTCGGGGAGCGGGGGGGGTCTTTCTGAGCAGAGGGCTCTTGGCTGGTTTAGGTTTCGCGCAAATCTGGTTGCAGATTGTGGATTACAGGGTGTCGGTGTTGGCAGTGAGGCTCGAGGTGAGGGTCTGCATTGCTCTCACGTTTGTCGTTGCGCATGTGACTCAGGTTACTATATCGGTGTTTGCGTGCTTGGCCACCCTCGTCTGTTGTGACTTGTTGGGGTCGGGCACGGCGAGCCCGACGGTGGGGGCCCATTGCTGTGCTGCGGGGATTGACGACAGGTGGTTGCTTCGTGGTACCGTCACCTTTTTTCGTCTTATTCTGGCAGTCGTGGGGACCAGCGAGGTTTTTGTCCAGTTCAGTTTTGGCTTCGGTTGCTGTTCTAATTGCTTGGTTTGATAACTTGCAGAAGGCTTTGTGTGCCCCCCAGCTTGAACAGGACTGGTGCAGCAGGCTGCTCCAGAAGAAGCTTACGTTCGGGCACGGCACCCCGCTACTTTCCACAATCGGATTCGATTGGGACTATTGCGGCAAGGAAGACCTGGCTAAAGACATGCGGGCCTCCGTTCAGAAGCTGCATGAGGCAAAGGGGCGCGGCGGGGACAAGCAGGCTCATCCCTTGTTTATCGCGTTCGCCGGCCCCGGCCAAGGCAAGTCCCGACTGCTCTCAGAGTTCCCGGGCCTGGTGGCGGAGTGTCTCAAAGATCTCAAAAACCGCAGGTTCAGTGACGAGCCGCTCGCCTTTCTCCTCACCTGCGAGAACGGCCTGGGGCCTGGGGACTGGGGCACAGAGGAGCTCAACGCCCGGCGCTTCGTGGCGTGCCGCATGCTCTGGCAGCTGCGAGACGCCAATCAGGAGGCATTCGACGATGCAGGCGCCCCCACCAACTTCGCAAAATTCCGGGCTGGGTGTGATGCTGACCTCGTTCCAGAAGATGTCTTTGGATTGGTTTTGCCTCCTGACCAGAGAAGCTTAGCCACAGTGGTGATGGGCGTGGATGGCATGCAAAACCTGCCGGGATTCCCCCAGCGTGGCGAGGAAACAGGCAAGCGGGCGCCTTTCTACCAAGTGATGCGGGAGGTCTGCCGCCTCGTGAACCAGGACACTCCCCCATTTGTTGTGGCGTGCGTAACAGCGACGCAGAGTGTGTCTCAGTCCCTGGCTGACAGCTCACAAGCCCGCACGTACTTGAAGCTGCCGCGAGTGACGGCAGTCACCAGGAAGAACCGCACTGTCCTACCCCCAGATGATTTAATTCAGCTCTTGACAGTGGACATGGGCGGGCATGGCAGGGCCCTGGAAGGCCTTGAGGAGGCCTTGAATGATTGGCAGAGCATGAGCGCAAGTGCTCTTGTAGGTGCAGTCATTTCGAAGTTGTATGAAAAGTACCCCGATGCTGTAAACTTTGCCGGCGCGAAAGCTTCGGATGTGCTGGATTTGCTGCGAGCATCCCTTTCAGGAAAAGTGTTGGGTCAAAACCAGACCATTGGCGGTCTAGATCCTACGAAGACGGAGTTGGTGCGAGTCGTGTATCTTGACAAGCTTTTTTACGAGTATCGCATCGACATTCCCTACATCTGGCTGCAGGTGATGCTCTCGCAACAGAGGCTCACTCCAGACTTGGACCCATGGAAACTCCTGGACTACGGCTTCTTTGAGAGGCCAGCAACGCGAACTTGGCAAGCCTGGGAGCTGTTTAACGCCGACTTCCGTGTGTTGCGCTCTTGCAGCTTTGAAGACGGACAAGCAGTCAAAATTGGCTTATTACACAGAGGTGCCATCATCCGACCTCGTGGCTTCGAGCACCAAGAGGTCCGCAACCGGCACCTGACACTTGCAAAAGCGAAAAGCAGGCTGTCATCCAAGTCATCGTGTTGCGGCCATCCCAAACCAAACAGCACATCGAGCGACACCAACCTTGCCAACGGCCTGAAAAAGTTCCAATGCCGCGTCACCTTAGCCGGCAAAGACGTTGTTGTGTCGATGGCCGACAAAACCACACTGGTGGTAAACGGTGCCGGAGCTCCCGCTGCCGATGCGTTTCTCATGCTGGGCGAACGGACAGCCGGCAACGAGCAGCTTATCTCGGAATGCCTGCAGTTTAAGATGGGCTCAAGCATCGTCAAGGCGACCGAGGAGCGCCACAAAGCCTGCGACAACAACGACATCCTGGTGCTGCTTCTGAATAGGGCTGAGAACTCACCCGAATCCCAGGACAGACTGGTTTTTGTTTCTGCCGAACAATTTGAGGAGTACTTTGGCTTGTATGCCGGCCGTGCGTTTCTGCTGAAGGATGTCAAAATTGCGCAGGATCCATGCGTGAAAGTGCCTTTGTGTCCGGCGCACTTGCTGAGTTGAGGCTGCATGCGGGTGAGGACTATCGTGTCCAGTGACATGTTACGCCGCGAGGTTCTTTCGAGATGAAGACGCTATCTGGAAGTGAGAAGTTGTGCCGGGCACTTACCAAGATCCCATGTGCAGGCGGGCTTTGGGAGTGGATAGCTTGCTGACACTGGCATCCCGTTGAGTGCATTTTATGTTCCCTACTAAACACCGCGATCAGAAGTTGAGGTTGCTTGGGGGGGTTGTCTAAGTTGTTGGAGGCTGCGAGGTTAATTGTCCCGTCTTGCAACTGTAAGGCGTGACTCCCTGACTTCAATCCTTTTTGCTTGGCCGGATTTTGCGTTACTTGACGAGCAGAGTGTGCGACAGACTTGACTGGTGGATTTGCTTTCCACTGCTTTTGAGCAGCACGAATGATGGTTTCATGTCGCATATCTTTATCTTGACGTTCAGCGCACTCAGGCTCTCGACACATGGTGCTCAGCGAGAGCGCGGACCTCTTGGATTTGGGGCCATTGGGGTTTCGGGGTTTGGGTTTATTGGTTTAGGGATTTGGGGATTTTGGCCTGAGTCTTTTGATCTGATGGCTGGACGCTGAGCGCATCAACCAAGCGGGAGTAGAGAATTGATTGCAGGTGGCCAGACCAGGCCACTGATGTCTTTGTGCTGCTAGGCAAACCCGGAATGTCGGACTTTCAGTTTCCGCGCTTCTGAAAGTTAAGGATGCCGATTCTCCTAGTGGCGCCTGGGGCGACCCTGTCTTTCAGAGTGGTGATATTCCAGGTTTGCCTAGCGGCAAGGGAGCCGTGGACTTCCATGCACGTGACTCATGGGTGGGATGATTGTGGCAACCAGCTAATGTTCCTTGTATCCGGCTACGAGGAGTGTTGCTTCCACTGCCAGGCAAACCCGGAGTGTCGGACTTTCATTTTCCGTGATTCTGACAATTTCTGCTGGCTGAAGAATGCCGATGCTCGTCGTGGCGCCACGGGATGCTTCTCGCGTGCACCAGCTGGGCCTAGCAGCAAGGGAGCCGATCTTCCCCTGATCGCTGTGTAGACACCGCCCCGCTAGTCATGGGTTGGAGACCAGTGGACTGTGAAAGCTTACAGACCGCGACTTACCGCTGCTGGGATCAGCGGCTTGTTTTTTGTAAAAAGCGTCCTGAATCGTTGCGGGGGAGATTGTGCAAGGCGAGAACTAGAAGGTCACGGTGTGAACACGGAGCCACAGAGCTGCACAACTTCAGTGCAACTTCGCATTCTTAAGACCCGTATCTTGAGGTGGGAGCACCCAGGGTCGTGGATGGAACGGGGTTCCTCGGATGTGGGTTTGAGGCTCAGAGTTGTGTTTGAAAGTTCGCATGCGTGAAGTTTTTGCGTACAGGTTGCTGCAAGCAGGATTTGGATTGCAACACAGTTGACTGGACCATCACACTGACACGACAACGCAGCACTCATCGTCGGAACATAGCTCTTTCGGTTCGAGTCTGCAGCACTCATCAGTGCGTTGCAATTCCGGCTCGAGTCTGCAAGCATCGATGAAATTTCGGCTAGTCTCTTGGAATCTTTCTGGAATCTTTCGAGTCTTTGCGGAGTCTTGTTGGGTCTTTGTAGAGTCTTTGTGAACTTGAAGTCCTTGCCTCGAGTCTAGCACTCATTTGACGGCTATGGCGCTTGCCGAGTCGAATTTTATGAGGACGACCCGCCCAAAGCCGCAGTGGTTGTTGAACCTTCAAACCTTTACCCCGCCAGGCCGCACTATGGCCCAAAAGATTTTGCATGGACTTTACGCGCACTTTTGGGCCTTCTAAAAGCCAGCCCTGGGCCTCCTAGGCCGCGTCCTGCAGCGAGTTACGGCCGAAACCGGGAAGAAGGACTTACCCCATGAACGAAACAGCCAGAGACTACACTCTAACACAGTGCAGTTTAGAAACATGGATATAAAAGAGAGGCAATGGGCGAGGAAAGGGGCGAAACTGCCGGCGAATGTTTTGAGCAGCACGGTGCGCCACCGAAAGAAGTTCTTGCAGCGCAAGCCGCCATTCGAAAATGCTGCTTCTCCCGATGGACCAAAGCTTGAAACTGAAGCCGCCTAGGCCCAAAACGTGACGTGACTCAGAAGTTTCCTCGCGACAGCAACGCCGCCAAACTGTGCATTCCTGCCAACCATGGCGTCAGAACATCGTCATCCCACCAGTGGGGATGCTGGGGCCAACGCCGACTGGGGCCAACGCCGAAAAGCTTGCTTTTGGAGGAATCACGCGGGTTGGCTGCTTCCCAAAACATGTGCACAAACTTAAAGTACAATATCTCAAGTATCCACGATGTTTTGGCTGACCACTCCAACAAGCGGGGATGCAACGCATGCACTGGCACCGACCACTGACGCACGCACGTCTAGCCGACTTGGGAATGCTTCCAAAATTGAGGGAGCATTTCCCAGTCACGTGTTGTCAGCCGGCTCAGTCCCGGATGAGCAATGGTAAGCAGGTCAGTCCCTCGGAAAGTCCACAATCATCCAACGCCAATGCAACGGTATGCGCTGGTTCTGGCATGGCGCAAGTGCCCAAGCGCCGAGTGGCCGACTGGGCGACGGAAAATTCCGCCAATGACGGTCCAAGCCACCTGTGTAGGGGCTCGGGGTTCAGTTTGCACGGAAAGCGTTCACACCTCGCAGAACGGACCCATACCAAGTCTATTGCGCCGCCCAGTAGCACGGCCCCGTCAATGATGAGGTCAACTCGCATGCGGTCCTTGGGCGCTACCTGTGGTGCGGACGAGCCACTGTTGGGGGACCACATGTCCCTCAGGGCCTAGCTTGGCGAGTCTGGTGAGGAGGCCAATCCGGTAGTTGCTGAAGACGCCCGTGTGGCTGGCGTTTGCTTTTCGGTCAAGCAGGAGCCTCTCGCCAGCTTTCGCAGAGCACGGTGCGACCGTTTGTTCCCAACAACGCAGGCAAGCCGATTTAGCCGGTCCGATGCGCATGGCCTGCGAGAGACCCACAGGTTCGAGGCTGGCAGGGTGCAGCGCGATGTCTCTGGCTGCGTCTGCGGCTGCGGACATACTCCGGTGTGCCGCTTACAGCCAAACCACGTTCGGGGTTTCACGCCTTCGTTGTGTGTGCCACAGCCTCTTGTTTGCATGTGTTGCATCTAACGAGCGGACGAGCTTCGCGAGCGACGCCTGCTGTTCCTTCCCACCGGGCTTCAATGGTGATATAGGCAACGCAATGGTTTTGATACCCCCAGGCTACGCCAATCCTCAGAAATCTCCGCTGCAGCATTTTGTATGGAATTCTGTACACAGTTTTTTCAGCGGGTGCTGGAGCTTGCGGCCCCTGCTGGCCCAAGCCTCCAAGCCTTCCCCGCCTGAGGGCAGCAGCGTAGCGAGGCGCCCGTTGCTAGGCGCGCGCACGACATGTGTGCCCATGCGAGAAACATCATAATCAAGCAAGCATCACGATATTTGGATTTGGTTCCCCTCCCACTTGTTGTTTGCGACGGCGCAGGAGAAGTGTTGGAACGCGCGCACGCGTTGTACTTCTGCCTCACCGGAAGTGTAACACTGTGCCAGCACTGTCCAGACATGTCGTGTCCATGTTGCAAATTTCAGATAGTTTCATGCCGACCCTCCGAAGCATCCAAGGTGTGCACCTGAAACGACATATATTGCGGGATTAATTTCTCGCGGCAGTTGGCAATCCAAGCTTGCGACGGTCCATTTGCTACGGCTTCCGGAGAAGGTGCATGAACTGGCGCTTGAAAAAACTTGTGTTGCCCGCGCAAGTTTCGCTTCATCCAGCTGCTGCTGCAAACTCGCCGGTTGTTTTTTGTGCTTCTCCCATCCAGTTGGGGGCAACATAGGTTGTTTTTTAAAATGATTTTCTCCTCCAAGTCATGAACACACACTGACGTCGTGTCGACACTTTCTCGACCAACCCTACATCACTCCATCGTGCTTCCGGCTGCCATGCTGCGTCCAGTTGCAAGCAAAATCCAGGGTGTTGAAACAACCGACTTGCAGAGAAGGGAAAATTCCATCGCATTCGGCTGCTCGGTGAACCTATTCTCCAAGGTGTCCGTGGCCAATTTCGTCCAAGCATGGGCTGACGGAACACCGCCTGCTGGACGAGCTTCCTCAACTCCCCGAGTGCGCTTGAACGCTGCCGCCTTCTGAATCGGCATACCACGCGCGGGCGCACCACCAGGGGGCGTGCCTCTGGCCGAGGCGTTGCAAGCCTGGCCACTTGCATCGCTGCCGGCTGTTAACGGCGGGCTGTGCTTGCAGTTAGCGGAGCGGACGGCCCCAGCGGCATACTGCGAAGCGTGGATGGACGCGCTTCCTCTCATCCGTTCCCGCTTGCCCGGTGCGGCGCACCGCTGCTTGGCGGCTTTGGCGCAGGGCGCGGAGGGCACAATCCTTTGCTAACTTGTTGCAAGCCGAGGTCTGGGAAGCATGCCCAGTGGACTGGCACGCGGACTCGAAACCTGTACTATCGTGATCGCGTGCTGCTGCCGGCTTTGCTGCTTGCATCCCAAGCTGCTATGCTCGCAAGGCGGGCGGCACGCAGGTGCCTGGCTCGCGGCAGTGACAAGCGAAGTTGCAGTTACTCTCGCCCCGCAAGCCATGCCGCTCGCGTTGCGGCGCTTGCCCACGCCCTGGTTAAGGCCAACAGGTCGACGAGTGTGAGGACCACGCCCTGGCCTGCCCCCGCACATCGTTGTTGGCCTGGCAAGTCATCCCCCAAGAGTCCCCGCTCGCGCGGACAGTGCATCCACAACCGGGCGCCGACGGCGCCGCTCTCCGAGTGGCCAAGCGCCGCAAGCGGTCCACCTACGCAGTGTTTTGCAGCGCGGGACCTCAGGAGCTTCTGGTCTCACGGTCGCAGAAAGTGCTGCCCGCTCTTCGCCACGCGCCGCTGCGGGCTGGTCCCGGCGTTGGTGGGGCATACTAGCGGTGGCCGTGCAGCATGCCGTCGCCAGCAACGTGCTGGCGTGTGTCGATGCAGGTCGTAAAGCTGCCCCTGGCGGCGGAGTAGAGCGCAGCGGGACAGCGACCTAGCAGGCGGAAAAGAGGCGCGTAAGAAAAACTCAAGCACAACTCATGGTGGCATGACGCTGGTGCGCATCGAAAGAGACGCAAGTTCGGGCGACCAGCAAGCAGCGGCCACGGCCTCTTGCAATTCTGCGGCTCCACCCCCAAAAATTTTACAGCTCTCCCCCTGCCCACCAAGATATGCGGCCGCGGTACGGGGTTGCAGCACGCCCTTCGCCGGCTGTTTGCTTTCCGCTTCGCTGAAAACTCTAAGGCTGCAACACGACCTCCCCGCGCCCTTGCTTTTTTCCTGAGGCCGCCGCACCGGCTTCCTCAGTCCTTTTGACCTTTTTGCTTCCCATCTCCCAAAATTCTGAAGCCGGCAAACTCGTGCGAGGAAAAGGCGAGGGTCTGAAGCAGCGTTGGCACCGCAATGCGCTGACGAAACGTGATTGTTTCCGAGCATGACTCCTGGGCGGGCATCTCCTGCACATATGGCACCGTTAACTTGCTCTTGGGCTGTACGCATTCTTCATTAGCCGAGGTTCTTGAAGTCCATTGATGGCCAAAAATCGGGGACCAACAGGCCACAGAAACATAAGATCCCATAGGCCGGGGATCCGCGCCCACCATGATCCAGGCTTTCCAGGAAGGAGCTATTCTAGCTATTTCATCTCTTTTGTTAGTGTGTAGCGCTCATTTTAGCGGTATCATGACGTGCCTTAATTACATCACCACTAGGCAGGGGATTCTTGGCGGGAAAAAAATCGTAGGATCTTTGTGGTAATTAAAACACAAGCGAACAAAATTTTGTAGGATCGTTATGTGGGTGCCAAAAACCAAGGGAGCGCTGAAGGAAAACGCAAACCGACGTAAGGATCCTGCAAAAAAGACAAACTCAGGATTCCGCAGCTGGTTCTGCGGCTTTGGTTTCCATAAAATTTTAGACTCTCGAGACTGCTTCCTGTCCTGCAGCGGTAGGAAAGCACCCATTCCAACTAATTTATAACGTTGCGGCAAGTGTGCCTGCAGAGACTGTCCTGGATACCTGCAAGATCTTTATGTGGAATTTTCTTTACCTGTCCAATTTCTTCCCCAAAAATGTGCCGTTTACTTCAAGCGAGCTCAGCTCTGCCCCTGCCTACATTGACCCGCGGGGCGAGCCAACAGCATTTGCGCCACCCCCTTCTGAGTACACGGAGGGACCCCCCGGCACTCTCCCAACCACTGGCGTCCTGAGAGAGTCTGTCCTCGAACAACCGTTGACGGTCAGTACATATATACACTACAAACGGCCAGGCACATTGGCCGCCGAACAATCCAGTACTACGCTCATAGCTGCAAGCCCGCCAACATGTTGCGAGCAATCTGGCAGATGGCTGCCACATAGTGGACATGAGCATTGACAGATGAACGACTGTTCAGAACCAAGCTGGGGTCAAAGATCCAGCGAAGCAACTCATCATCTCCAAACTGAGGAACGCGCTGTAACCCCAGACGAGTGAGCCAGTGACGCCGTTGCGAGGCCAGCAATGGACAAGCTCGAAGTGCATGAAGCAGGTTGCACTGGTCACCACAAAGGCACAGAGAGTCCGTCCTGTGCGAATGACGGGCGCTCCTACCATCCGTAAATGGGTGATGGCCACACCGGGCCAGGGTCCACTCTCGGACTGCGGAGATGGGGAGCCTGGAGGAGTGTATGCTGACCAGGCAATGCAATCGAGGCTGATAGACAGCATAATTGGCCAGCGAAGGTACTGCCAGCAATTCTGCGCGGTAACTCGCATGGGCACGTTGCTGCAAGGTCTGTACAACCTGATGCCTAGTCCACTGCCAGACACGTTGAAGACCCGATCCCGGAAGCACCCCGTACTGCCCAAGAGCCTGGTCGACTCAGGGCAAAATTGAAGACGCGTGCTGCCAAGCCTCTGCGGACGTCGCGCGTGCTTGTGGCAGAGAGTCTGCCAAAAAAACCAAACTGCAGGCGCTTAACCTGAAACACAAAGGATGCCCAGCCAAGCTCACCAAGGACTGCCGCCCCCGGTGCATCACTGGGCCATTGCAGCAAAGGTCTCCCCCACTGACGGATGACCTGGTCCAAGCGAGCAATCGTCGCTGAATCAAGGAACTGTGTGCCATACAGCGTGGAAGGCAAAACATAGGTTTGGAATAGAGCATTGCGGAATCCTGTGTGTAGCTGGCGATTCTCGGCCCAACCCAAAAACTGGTAAAAGCGGCGAGTACCTTTAACTATGAGCCGAGTCTCATGTTGACGCCATTTTCGAGAGGCTGCGAATGTAACACCCAGGTAGGTGTAGTGTGGCACGCAGGACGGCACAACCCTGCAAGGAAAAGTGGAAGTTCAGCAGCCTGGACCCAACAACCATCACAGCTGTTTTTTCGGGACCAATCCCAAAAGAGAAACGCCACCGTGCGCCCCAGTTGCCGATAGCATCTAAGGCACGTTGCAAGGTCGCTGCATCATCTGCCAAGATTACCAAATCATCAGCGTACAGAAGAAGTGTCACGCGAGGGGCGCTTGGGCCAAGCCCAACGCAACGCCCGGACATACTGCACGCACAGCATCTGCAATACCATTGAACAAGATGTTGAAAAGCAGCGGACCTAGGACGCTCCCTTGACGCACGCCGGCCGTTTCTGTCCAAGGCTGCGAAGTCAGACCATTCACACGGACTCGAGCATACTCGAGCTGTGGTTTTACAATGGAGGTCTGCAATTACCGACCACATCGAACCACTAACGCCGGTCTCCGCAAGCCTAACTAACACCGCATCCCTCCATGCAACATCAAAAGCTTTGCGTACATCCACGAAAGCACAGAAGGTACGCTTCCTGGCACGCAGCCTGAGCGTCTCGGCCAAGGTGTAGATTTGCTCCTCGGCCCCCCAGCGAAACCCGGCTTGACACTCATCGAGTTGCGGGTCGACCCTGGGAAGCAGCCGCGCCAGCAACAAACGCTCGAATATTTTGAGGCTGCAACAAAGGAGGCTGATGGGACGATAATTATTGAAATCGTCAGCAGGGCCGCCTTTGTGCAGCGGGCTCACACGGGCTGAACGCCAAATCAACGGGACAACTGCCCAATGACGCACCAATTCAAAAAACGTCAAAAGAGCCGAAGAAAGAACATCGTCCTTGACAGCAAAAAACTCATATGGCAATCCATCCGGGCCTGGAGCTCGATGAGACGGAAGCTGAGATAGAACATGCTGCAGTTCGGCAGCGCTGAGCGGAAAATCCAAAGGGCCGGACAGAGAGGCCATATCCCGCCTCAGAGCCGCAGCGCGGGACGTGATGTCTGAGGATGCTGCAGCCGAAGCAGGATCAGTTGCTACGTCAGCCCGGAGCCGGCCATCGCAAACAGATGGCACATTGCGAAAGTGATCACGCCATGCGGCGAGACATTGGTCACCTTCCAACCGATGGCCCGCCGATCTCATCGAACGCGGCAAGCCACCGTGACTCTGGCCCATCTGCGTACGCACATGCTGTGGAACGGAGCGCAGCTCGCCGTTGACGCCACCATCGTCAGCCCCGTCACCCGCAGGGGGGAGGCGCAGCCGGGCGCTGATGTTCGCCCCGGCCAGGCCGTCGACGCCGCGGCGCGCCGTAAGCGACAGCAGACGTACCCCGAGCTGGCGCGCGCCCGGCGCTGCCGCTTGGTGGTCGTCGGGGTCGAGGTAGGTGGCCGCTTTGGTGCCGAGGCCGCCCGCTTCCTCCGCCTTCTGGCCCGGCACCGGGCCGACGGTGTCCCCGCCGCACTCAGACCGGCGGCGCAAGCGGCGTGGGTCGCGCGCTGGGCTGGGTTCTTGGCGGTGGCGGCGCAGCGCGCGTATGCCAGCTCCCTTCTTGAGCTGCCGCTGGCCGGGGAGTGCTGCGTCGGCGGAACGACGCCAGACCTGCACGAAGTCCTGGCCGACGCACGCTGGCTGGCGCCCCCGCAACCCAGCCGCCTGCCGCTGCCCCAGCACTAGGCAGCCCCGGGGCGAGCGCCTCTTGTAGGGTCGACCCTCTGACCGTCGTCTGCAGTTGCAAAAAGGCGCGAGGAAAAAAAAAAAAAAAAGCAGCCAACTGCGGATTGGACCGTGACAGACCTTTTTGTCGACTGAGCCAGGAAGACCAAAATGACGATTTCTTGCGACGAACCAGATGATGAAACTCCAGTCGTTTTTGGCGGAAGGTTTCACGGGCACTGGACGTTTGCTCACGTCGCCACTGTCGCCAAGCCGCATTGCGAGCGACAAGGAGTTCGTAGCAAGCGTCATCCCACCAATCCGGCTGCGGACGCCGGCTGCCACCAGAACGACTAGAAGCGTGGGGCTCTGCGGCTTGCCAAACTATAGCGACAAATTCGGCATACAGCAGGTCCAGCACGCCACGCCTTTCAGGAAGGGGGAGGGGCTGACCCTGACGCAAATTCAAAAGCTTGGATGCCCATTGCAACAGTTGCGGCTGCAAATCTTGGACGACTGAGTGCCAGTTCCGCACACGCGGCCAGGGCTTAGGAACAACATCATCCGCCTCCGGAGGCACAGCAATTTTGAAGGTGATGAGTTTGTGATCGCTTCCCACAATCGGGTGACACGAGTCACGTTGACAACCGCACGTGCCCCCATCATGCACGACAATGTCAACAACATCAAGCGGACGTGAAACAAGAACAATGTCAATGCACGAGCCGGACCTATGCGTAGAGACGCGTGGTGGATTTGCAATGCGAAGACCAAAATCATGACAAAGGGCGCGTATCAAATCACGCAGCTGGGGTTCATTAAGACCTTTCACGCTCGGGGCCCATAACTTCCGCAAGATACACGTTGCAATCACCTGCAAGCACCAGATTCGCATGAGGGTGGTGCCGCAAAGCATCCTGAATGGAGGCACGAAACCTACTCCAGAAATCGATGCGTGTGGGAAGCGGCACGCCCACGTGTGGTGCATAAAAACTACACAGCAAATGCGCGGGAGCATTTTGAGATGACGCAATGCATCGCCAACGAATGCGATGGTAAGAAGTGTCTACATTGAGTGACCACGATGTGGAACCTTGATGAACAAGAAAGCCTGCCTCACAGCCACCAATATCAGAAGGGCCATCATACTGATACGGCTGATCGACTGGCAAGGCGCCCCCGTTGACTGCCCAAGTTTCTTGTAGGCACACGCAATCCACGTCATGAGCACACAAGATTCTAACAAACCCATGAAAACCCGCATGCTCTGAACCACTGGGCGCCCGAAGGCGATTGGCGTTCAGTAAAGCCAAGCTTATGTGGCTCGGTCCCCGCCGTGTTGGCGATGACGGCGAGGACCGCGAACGTTTCCCGTGTTGGCGACCCTTGAACGGAGCGCGTGAGCCGAGGCTTGCAAATCGGGGGGCAAGGCGTGGTCAGGCGGAAGATTCCCGCACGCTTCAGTCAAAAACTCACCTAACGGATCAGCCGTGGAAGAATGTCGAAGAAACCGAGGACCCGAGCCTCCGCCTGCGCAGCATCGCCGGTTCAAGCAGTGATCAGGGCAATATCCTGTACGACACGATGCCGCAGGTTGATTGTGGCAATCCCTACGGCGACAACGAGCAGAACGCACAGAGTCGTGGGGCGCCGCTGCTCGTGCGTTGCGACAGCTGCATCGTGGGCTTGTGCAATGTTCCGGACAGAAACCTGTAGCGCACGCAACATCAACAACGTTATGACAAGATCGGTTCCTACAAGTACGAGATCTTGCAAAATCCCCTGTTCCATCTCGCGGTTGCCGTGGAACGGGAGGGTCAGTATTATGACATGCGTGGACACCCACATGACACGGGCACGCTCGACTACGGCAGTGGTGCGGGCAGAAACCCGTCTGACAATGTTGGTCTACAAGACGGCGGCACTGCATGTTTCGACACGTGCGACCTGGCACGGGCACGCGGGCGCCCGCAGCAGGGGGCGGGGGATCACGAGAGCGGCGTGCGCAACAAGAACAACGCGAACTGGTGCAATGAGCAGTGCAAAAACCTGTACGACATGTAGGTAGAACAAAGGCAGTACAACTCATATGCCTGCAAGCCCGTGGTCTGGAGGACACAGCCGGCTGCCACGAACCGTCTCTCGCGACATGCTCTGTGCAACTGCGACAAGAACATCGCCGACTCACACAATGGTTTGGACAGTATCCGGTCACACAGGAAGCTGAAATCAGATTAGCACAACCAGAACGTCTACAAACAGGGGCCGATGACTGGCACGCATGTCCTGCCGGGCCATGTGAGCCTCTATGCACACGACAATGCCCAGAATCACAATGATCCGCACAACGCCGGGCCACACAACGGGGAGACATCAAGTTTTGGCAGCTGCGCTGCACACAACCGTCGCCGTGCACACTGCACTGATGAACAGCGCATTCCTGACTCACGCAATGCTGAGTGCACATGTTTGACATACACCCGGGTGTATGTAACTGGGGACACTGGGCAAAGGAGCAATGGCTGCGGTTATGGTTCACAGGATCAACCGTCGGAACGAAGCTGTCCCGAATTTCCAATAAAAGCTCCTGCATGCGCCCTTGGTGCTCCACCAGTTGCCCAACTAACTGCGACAACAATGCCCAGTGAGAGTTGGCCGAAGGCACTCCAGCCGCAGCCGTAGCATTTTCATCACCGGACGACACCCCTGGGGGACACAGGGCTTCAGCAGGCGCGTGTGGATCACAACCCGGAACTGCAACAGTTGGCGCAGCAGGCACACCAACACGAGTTGCCAAACACGCAGCCGGAGCTGGCGGGCCTGCAGGATGTGCCTCAGAACACGGAACCGAATCAGCTGAGGAAGGGACATTGGAAACAGAACTGGGAACAGGACCGTCCGAAATAAGCGGACGCGGCACATGAAACTCTGCGCCGGGCCGTCGATCAGGACAAGCATCCAAAGACACGTACGTCCAAGGCTCGAAGAGAGGCAACAACATTTGACGGGTCGCCTGTTCCTCCCCATGGAAGTAAACTTTCATTTGAGCTACATGGTACAGAACTCCAGAACGACTGGGTTCACTAATGCGTAGCCACACTCCCCATGATGTCGGGCCTTCAATACGCAAGTTTGGCTGGCCGATGTCATCAAAAGCATGTGCGTCAATCATGCTTTGTACACGCTGAACATATTCATCTCGCGGAAGGCACAAAAACCGTGTGAAATGGGTGAGTTGCGGAGCGGCGCCCGCGGCAGTGGACGCTGGAGCATCGCAAACACTAGAACCTGCAGCACGCGGCTCCGAGCGATTCTGGACGACAGGTTCCACTACTTGCGGCACGTCGCCAGCACCACAACCCGCATCATGCCGCCCCGAAAAATTCTGAACAGCAACCTGATCTGCGGCGGGCCACACGCACTGACCACACGCGACAAAGCGACAACCCCGAGGACAACGAATGTATTCGGTTCCACGTGCAACTCTATTGTTGCATACACAACATCGCCGCTGAGCTCCAAATCGGGAAGCGGTATGACGCGAACAAGCATGTTCATGTAGCTCCGGGACGTTAAGCAAACCCCCAACAGAGTTCTCGTCCTCAGGAGCACCGCGTGCAAATGGTGGCGGCTCGGACGACGTGCGCGACAAACGTGCGGGGCCGGTTCCAAGAGGCTGTGCAGGCGCACCCGACTCGTAAGTCAGGCGGAGGGGACTGACGGGAAGGAACGCGTTATTGGGACCTGACGGCATAACGCGAGGTGCATGAGCAGGCACATCTGCATCACCATATGCAGGCAAGGATGGTGGCCAACCACCATGGTTTCGAAAGTGAGTGGCCGCAGAATCCAACGCTGAAGCCAAGCGGTAACCACCAAAAACTTGCAACAAGAAGTCTTGCAGCTGATTCGGGATGTGGCCATGACGGTCAACGACGCCCGGAAGGATGAGCCCCAGTGTGGCATCCAAATCTGGCTGAGCAGCACTAGCTTCACTCAAATATTGTGCTGCGGCAGCATCACCGGTTTGGTTGAAGTGCTGCACCATCGACACGTCCTGCTGACAAGAAATCTGCAACAACTCGGCATATGCGCGATTGAGGAAGCTCAAGCTGACAGTGTGCGCAGCGAGGTGGCGACACGCATCTGCAAACCAAGGGATCGCCCCGGCCCAAGCCTTTGCAGCTTCAGGCTGTAAAAGCTGCCCCGCATGCAGAAGCAACGGGCAGTATAGGAATGAGTTTGTCGACTCATCATTGACGAGCGGGGGCAATCCGGAAAAGTAAGTGGTCACATTGACACCGTGTTGATCCAAAGTTTGGGGGGGGCGCCCAACATGCACGGGCACATTCTCTTGCGGATTTTCAACGGGCAAGGGGCCTGAAAGACCGCACATCCAAGTAAACGACCTCAATGCCTAGAACAACTAGCCGACACCGATTGCCTTGTGCAAGCTCAGGGTACGTCCCCGCCGTAGTGCGGAGGGAGAAAGAGGTCCGTGACGCGGCCAGCGGTTGCGTTTTCGTTTACCATGCGTTGGTCCGCATCGCTTCCCGTTGCTGCAGCCCGATCTGTTACAGCCAGCCTACTTTCCTTGCCACTTTCTGGCACTGCCAACGTTGATGGAGAGGCAACCCCCTGAGCGATGTATTTGCGGATTCGGTTGAACCGCCCTTGCCAGCTAATTGCCTTGAGATTCACACCCACCTGCGTTTGCCTTGGGCTTTCGCCGCCTGAGCTTCGGGCGTTTTGGACTGGGACCACGTCAAGGATTGAGGAAACATTGACAATGTACAGCGACGCAGCTTCGTTATCCATCAATATGTTTACCCTTCTCATAGCACGCTGGCATCCTGCCCCGTGTTCCGCAAGCGACCAGGCACCGCTTCAAGTGCGAAGGCAAACAAAAATTCCCCATGCTTCCCACGTGCTTGGCATGCTTTGTCCTCTCAAGCCCAGTCGACTGCTGAGATTCGCAAGCCTGGCCGCAGCGCCCCACAGCCCCAGCCTTAGCAGTCGACGACATGCATTGGGGCCGTGTCAATATGCTGCCGGATTCGGGATGCCGACGAGGGTTCGCTCACCTCATGAATGCGGTTCGGATTTTTTTGGGTACAGGCGTGCAGTTATGTGGGGTTGTGTTTGCAGGTTCTGAAGGTCATGGCTGCGGGGACGAGAGGCCGTGCCGTGATGCAACTCGCCGGCGATGTCATCAGCAACTTCTTCACCGGCTGCTTGGGGCTTGGTAGAAGATTTTCGAGTCCGCGTGGTTCTAATTGCAAACTGGAATGATAAGCACAGCAAACTGTAGAACCCAGCAAAAACTTCGAGTTTGGGCTTCCTTTGGACATCAGTTTGCCCAAGGCTACTATGAGGAAGCCAGGCCCACTTCCACAGAAAGGGAGGCCATCAGGTTGAAGAATGAGCTCGACGTGATCAGAGTGATTCTGGAGCACTTGGTGGGCCCCGGTGACTTCTTCTCGTCTGACGAGCGCGCGGAGTTTGCGGCGGAGGCTTTTGCAGCTTGGGGGGACTGCAAAGGTTGTCTGGCTGCAAAGCAGCGGGGTGTCACAGAAGGAGTCCCGTTTGCCCAGTACAATCGCGATGGGATCGATCACGTCTATGTCACAAATGGTCCCTTCAGAGACATCGCACATGCAATCGTGAACCACCAGCAGATGCTAGACAAGGACTTTTTTGACAGCGTCGTGGAGCGAATGGAGGAGTATCACACCAAAAGCAAAGCTGCCGGTGACGAGTATGGACCAGATGAGTACAAAGCCATGGCCATAGAGCTGGCCACCGTTGCAGCGCTCTGCTCCGGCGTGAGAGCCTTCTTCGCAGCCTCAGGGTTGCCGTGCCCCGAATTCCCAGAGAAGCCCAGTGTCTGCCAGCCAGCTCAGTTCAAGAGCGTGATGCAGTATGCAAGCGGCCCTTTGAACACAAACATGGCCATAGCATGGGGTCCGTACTTGAATGCATCACAACTTCGCGAAGATGTTGCAGCACGTGCCGATTTCGACAAGACGACGTGGATGTTTGCGACAGCAGACGATGCAGCTCCCACGTCAAAAGCCTCCGCATCGCCTTTGACTTGCATGGATTTCCTCCGCTTTGCCAATGTCATGTACTTCCCAGTCGAAGATGCAGCACGCTTCTTCAACGTGCCCGGGGAGGATCGGCACTTGACGCGCGGCCAGCTTGAAATTGCTGCGGCGGTCTACACCAGGACCAAGTCTTGCGGCTACTGACAGGAGTCTCATGCAAGCGCGCTGAAAGTCGCGCAAGATGCTGTCCAGGGGGAGCCCTTGCCCCTTCACACTGAAATTGCGGCGCTGGCTGCTGCTGTCGCTGCGAAGCCAGAGATCCTCGGCTCATTTGCCCGGGTCTTGCATTCAGGGTGTACAGGTGTGCATATACAATACTTATACAGTCACATGCATCCAACCTATCTGGTTTGTGGTTGCGGGAGCGCTGGCTTAGCAGGATTTCGAAGCATGGTCGGCTGGAGCCAATTTGGAAGCAGCATATTGTCAGGTCGGAGGGCTTCCTGAGTGGGATTCAGTTTGGGGAGGTTGGTTAAAGGGGTTGGGTTCGGAATCTGCTTACGGTGTTGCCGAGTCTGCCAGGCCAACCAGTGGCATGATGAACTACCAAGCTTTGCAAAGTGTTCGCTCCCGTGGCGGCCAAAGGGGTGCTGGTCTGTAATGATGGACATGGCACGATGGAGCAGTGACAAAAGTGACAAAAAGGGTATTTCAGCGTGTTCGGAAGAACACATCAGAACGCATCCCCCAAAAGACCCGTAACGTATGAATATGAATAATATACCATACCCGTTGTCAAGGAGGTACTCTCGTTGCCACAAGCTGCTTTTGCACTTGGATCCTTTCCCATAAGCCTCGCACCAAACGTAGGCTGCATTGCAGCCCGCTTCTGACTATGCAAGGCACGTCAAAAAAACACGCTCTGCGCCGTAAGGAACGCCGAGGAAGCCCAGGGCGCGCGCGACGCCTTGGTGTCCGCGGCGAACCGTCATGCTTTGCTCGATGCGGCGGGCGTCATTGCTTGGTTTGCCACGATCACGACCGTGGTCGACTTCAGCGGGCACTACAACAGCAAGGTGATCGTGATTCTTGAGAGGATCGCTAGCATCCTCAGGGCTGGGCGCAGAATGCGCAGCTTCTTCAAGGATCCACTTGAAGCAGTGGGTCTTTGCAAGCAGTAGGTATAACAAGTGGACAACACGCCTCAGCTCTCAAGGCTGCTGAAGTACAGCACGGTTATGAGCGTTGGGGGATGAAAGGCTAAGGTAGATTCTAAGACTCTATGAGTTACGGCATGGGATGATGTCAGGGTCCAAGCGGCTAAAACAAGAGAAACAGGGAGTCTGTCATTTAGCCGCGCCTGATTGCCTTGAAATGAAGTGAGGATTTCTGGCGGGCACTTTTCACAAGTGCATCGTCCCCTCTACTGAAACGCTAGGCATTCGGATGCTGGCTACTTGTATTGCTCTCTTTTGCTCTTTTCGCGTGCTGAGCAGCTGTAGGACACGTTCAATCACTATACCTCAGCAACGCAGAGGTACTTGGAAGCAAAACGCACTTCCTGCCATCAGCTTTGCGACTCCTGTACAGTTTCCTGTGGAGTCATCGCTTTTTGGCATCACATGTAAAGATTATTTTGCACAGCTTTCGGCCTCTGCGGGGAACCGTTGAGCACAGACGGCGCAATGCAGGGACCTTGCCGATCTCCGATTCGATGCTTCCGATTGCTTCCATCCTTGGAGGCGTGGACGAAAGCCTTCCAGTTTCGACTCTGCTGCCGGCGGATCAAACATGGTGCGCCCGCTGCCAGACAAACGCGACATTCAAAGGAAAACTGCAAGCTCCCTCCTGTTCCACATGGCTCCCTCGCAGCATCAGTCTTCATTCAAGGAAGCCGTTTCGGTAAAACGTAGGCTATGGTAGAGACGTGAGCTGCTTTCGACAGACAATCATAACGAAAGAATTATAAGAATTGTCCGCCAAACATGTTCTCATTTTTTGGGGGGGCGTTTCGGTTGCATGGCATGCATGGCCAAGCCGCCAGCAGTTCCCGTCGCAGAGCCCCGCGCCCAGACCATGCTCTCATGCAGCCATCTGGAATGTCTGTCCTCTAGCCTTGACTGCTGGTGTTTTTGTTTCCTCCCCGAGTTGAGTTCCGGGATTGAGGTTTCCTTTTTGATTGCGTGGTGAAGCCTCTGCATGTCAAGAAGCTGGGTAGCCTTGTTCTTCCGCCCAGGTGTGTCAGCCCCTGGTTGGACGAAGGGGTTCCAGAGGCCGGGGGACGTTTCGTCGACTTTGTGTCAGTAAGAATCGCTTGTGATGCTTGGGGCTGAGAAGGCACGTGCGCCAAAGTCTCTTAAACAAAACTATTGTGAGGTTGGCCAGCGGGTCGTGTACTGCAGTGACTATGGCTTGGCGGGCGTCGTGAAGTTTGCAGGTTCCACGGAATTCTCTGACGGCAACGATTGGGTCGGAACCCTGCCGGCAAGATAGCAGCACACTTCCGCTATTGCTTGCGGGCCTGCTCTTCTCCAGATTCATCGTTCTTCCTCCAAGCGCGGTGTTATGATTCTGTCAGAAGTTGTCCCGTCGCTTGTTTACGGTGTGTTGGTCATTGGTCATTGGTCATTGGCTGACAGCAGCTCAGCGTTACGGAGCAACCCGGATCTGGCTAGTGTGCAGAGTCCAAATGCAAGGCAAGGAATCATTTTTTCCAGCTGGCCAGTGCGTATAAGCATAAATAGAGTCGGGCCCTGAAGTGTAAGGGTAGTTACATGGTCCCTTACCTTCTTTAAAGGGAAATACGCGTATCGGAGGGGTCCCCTTTCAAGGGACCTGCTACACATCTACATCGTTGCTGCCGCATGGCAATGCAAGGAATCGAGCTGGACAAGCCGCGTGGCAAGAACGACGGGCGAGCCCCATGCCAGCATTTAAGAGCTCTGGTATTGTGAATTGTCCTTGTGTTTTGATTGGGTACTTGGCTGTGGAAAAAATAAACGGGGCATGTTTGTGTCGCGCTCCCGTCGCCTGCTACAGTATTCTGGCTGCGCGCCCTGAGCCAAGCATGTTCTGCTCCTAAGGTGAAAGACAAGCAGTACTTCAAGTGCCCTCAACACCACGGGCTGTTCATGCGCGCCAAGGCTGTTTGGCTTTCATTTTGTGTGCTGGGTCGGTGGTGTTACACATGTTACGCAGCAGTAGGTCAGGTAACTTGCAGTAGCACGGTTCATGGACATGGTGAGGTAGCTGTGCTCCATTGCACCGCCCCGCCATGCAAGGTTTTGATTCCAGAGGAGGCCGTCGCGGACTCGCAAGAGCAACTTGCCTTGCCAGAGATCCATCAATCCAAGATTTTGGAGTTCGGTGCTGTGCCCGTCAAGCCTGGCCCATGGCCTTTGACATGAATCACAAATAGCCACCCAGAGCTTGAAGGTGGTCGGGCGCTGCTGTTCACATAATATGCCGCATACGAACGGCATGGCCTTGAATGAACCGTCGTCCACAAGGCCAGTCTTAATGCCCCGAGCAATCCCAAACGCAACAACACCCAGATGACCTAAACCCCAAGCACCAAACCCCCCCAAACCCTTGTCCTATAACTTATAGCCCTAACAGTACGGCCAATACAACCCAAAGCCCACGAACCCAAACATCCAAAGCTCGCCCACAGAATCCGGGAAGCACCCATGGTGCAGCCCAGGGTGAAGGCCGAGCCTGCCAAAAGCCGCCGCGGCCGCGCTCGGGTGGAACGTGCCGGGGCCGTTTTTTGAAGTTTTCCGCACGTTTCTAGGATGTTTGGCTGTCCAGGTGTTTGGATTCGGGTCGGAGTCTTGGAGAGGCCCGTTTTGATGAGAGTTTGATTGCAAGCTGGTTGGTCCGTGTTTGACTCGTATGTTCTCTACGCGTCCGCACGCGCCTGCCGCCCATTTTTGCCGTATGGGCAGACGCACTCGCCGTGCGCTTCTCCACAGAGGTCGAGGGGCTCGTCTTCTGGGGCGCGAGGGTCCTTTACCCGGAGAACTCCTGCGGTCGCACACAGGTCTCCTTCCCCGGCCCTTCCTCTCAGAACCGAACGAAGCTTCCATTCCTCGAGCCAACCAGCTAACCATCCTGCGCAGAAGCCCAAAAAAAGATGGCGTGGAAGAACATACTCATAAGACGCAGAGGCATGCAGTGGAGGGGAGTTCATCGCAACCCTAGCCCTTGTCACGATGCTCGGTCCAATCGTCTGTAGGTACTTTAAGTACACGTCCCTAGGTGCCCAACATGGGCTTATGATAGCAGAAGTAAGCTGAGGAAGTGACACGGCCGAGAGCAAGGACGAGACCACCCCCAAGTCGTCCTCCTCACGGTCCAGGCGCATGGTCCAGCGCCTTGCTGTCCACAAGGTGTCCACAAGGCTTGCGGGGATTTGAAAGGAGGGACCCTGAAAAGGGACCTTACGCCTTAAGGGTTATTCGGAGGTTGTTAAGGGGCTACTTAGGTATATAGGGACTGTATCAGGTATTTGCTGCCGGCAGGGGCTTCGGTGTTTGAGGTGGTTTGAGCACACCGGGAGCTTGGGGTTTGTTTAGGGCGGGCAGTCTTGACTTCCCCACTCTCTAGGGCTCAGCATGATGTCTTGTGGTTGAGGCATGCTCGATTCCCAACGCCTGCAAAGCCCAAAACACTCCTACAAAGCGAACCTCGATTTTCCACGTTGGTTGCAGCCCAGGTCGGCAGCATCCCAGGAGAGGGGTTGAACATCTCGGCCCGCCTCTACTCGTAGGGATGAGGGACGCAGCATCATGGTTTGGCATTCGAATTGACGCGAATACTTGGCTAAGCGACATGCGTGGGTTTGAGACTGAGAGCATGAGGAGCTTGGATTTGAGACATGTCGTCTGTGCAGGTCCAGGAGTCGTGTGTTGTGGTGGGCCAACAAAGCACCGGAGTCGTCACCCTGGTCCTCAACCTAAACCCGCATCCGAACCCAAAAGATCCATGGAAGAAGCCTTCCCTGAAAGGAGCGGCTCTCCATCCATGTGGCCGAGAAGCAGGTGCTTCGCACCGCGCAACCGGGACCCGAGGATGTGGGAAAGGACCCTGGAAGCTCCATGAAATGAGGGCTTGGTGCTAAGGGCCTCGAGGGCCTTTGGGCGGGTGGAAAAGGAACCAGGGCTAGAAGGCGAGGGGGTGTTTCCCCGAACAAGAGCTTAATGATCCCAAACAAGCCTTAAGCAACCCTAACATGGCCCTCCTTTACACCACCCCTTCCACCTGCTTGGGGTCCTGGACCTTGAAACTGCGAGGCTCCCACCATCTTCACAACCTTCCACCAGCTTCGCCTTCGGCGTGACAAAAATCACGAAGTGTTCCATGCCCCAGCCATACGGATGAACATAAAAGCCCTAAACCCTAAACCCTAAACCCTAAACCCTAAACCCTAAACCCTAAACCCTAAACCCTAAACCCTAAACCCTAAACCCTAAACCCTAAACCCTAAACCCTAAACCCTAAACCCTAAACCCTAAACCCTAAAACCCTAAACCCTAAACCCCCTAAACCCTAAACCCTAAACCCTAAACCCTAAACCCTAAACCCTAAACCCTAAACCCTAAACCCTAAACTAAGTGAGGGGTCGCTTCCGTCGAGCGACAGACCCCGAACGCTCGGCCGAGGGCCTTACAGCCCGAGCGCCCAAGCGAAAAGAGAAACGGAAAGGTGAGGGTTAAGCCTCACCGTCTGTCCTGGACAGGCCAACGGACATCGGCCTTTTTTACGACAACGTCAGTACTCGGCTAAGGGATGGCCGGCACCCAGACCACCTTTAGCGTAGCTAAAGTATAACTGCAAATCCTAACCCTTTGCCTCTGGAGGTCGGTTCAGGGTTTTGGGTTCAGGGTTTGCCGGGCCCCCCGCGCGGGGGCCCCCTGGCCCCTGGAAGCTGGATTCCTGGACCAGGAGGCTGGCGAGGGGTCCAGGCAGGCTGGTTGCTCAATTTCGTGATTTTTCACGGGTTTTCAGGCCCGGGGGTGGGCGGCCAAGGGCAGGCTTCGGACCCCCGGCCCAGACATGCCAGACCAAGGGCGGCGGCAAGACCCCCCCCCAACCAACGGCGGCCCTGGGGCCCCGGACCAAAGGCCCTTTGGAGCCACCCCCGACCAAGCACCCCCCGAACCAAGGGCCCCGGGCCGGGCAGGCCTGGCCCTGCCCAATCACCCCTGCACCAGGGCTCGGCCAAGGGCCCCTCAAACCAAGGGCCCCCAAACCCCCGCAGCAAGGGCCCCCCCGAGCCAAGGGCCTTGCTGGGCCAAGGGCTAAGGCAAGGAACTCCCTCCCCTGCGCGGGGCTCCCCAACCCACCCACACCAACGCCCTTGCAGGGAATCGCACGCCCAGGAAGCCCCCAAGAGGCGCCAAAAGCCACCAAAAGGCTTCAAAAGCTTCAAAAAGCCCACTAAAATAAAAGAAGGGGGACCACAAGATTAGTCCGTGCCCACAATGAAAAATGCGATTTTTCAATATTGAAAACGATGGTTTTAGGCACCCCTGCCCGCAATGAAAAATGTTCTTTTTTAGTACTGAAATCGATGGCTCCCCCCAAATCAGCAAGGACCTCTACGGGCCCTGACGTGCCGAAGGCCCGAAAAGGACCGAGGCTACCCCGAACCCCAACCTAAACCCTAACACCGCAAAACCCTACGACGGCCTTCAGGTAAATAAGGGCCTCTACGGGCCCTAACGTGCCGAAGGCCCGAAAGGGCCGAGGCTACCCTGAACCCCAGCTTAAACCCTAACACCACAAAACCCTGCGAAGGCCTTCAAGTAAATAAGGGCCTCTACGGGCACTAACGTGCCGAAGGCCCGAAAAGGGCTGAGGCTACCCCGAACCCGAGCTTAAACCCTAGCGATTGAAATACTCATTGGCGAAAAGTTCATTAATAAGTTCCCTGACCTTTAAATGAATAAAACCTCTGACACGCCGAAGGTCCGAACAAGGCCCCGAGAGACCCCAAGAGCCACCAAAATGCTTCAAAAGGCCCCTAAAAGAAGGGGGACCCCAGGATGCCCGTACCCGCAATGAAAAATGCGATTTTTTGATAGTGAAATCGATGCTTAATTGAGGCCCTTAAAGAAGGGGAATCCAGGAGCGGACACAAAGGGTTTCCCTGACCTTCAAATAAATAAGGGCCTCTACGGGCCCTGACACGCCGAAAAGGGCCGAGGCTACCCCCAACCCCAGCTTAAACCCTAACAACACAACTTTAAAAACATCAAAGCAAGCATCAGAGCACAAGAAAGTAAATTCCATAAACCCTAAAACCTAATACAGTATAGTTTGGGTGGCCGGGGTGGGTTGACGGGCAACGCGAGCGCGCGGCCCGGGGTGTTTCACACCCGAGCGCGCGCCCTCCCCTGACACACCCTAAACCCTAAACCCTAAACCCTAAACCCTAAACCCTAAACCCTAAACCCTAAACCCTAAAGCCTAAAGCCTAAAGCCTAAACTCTAAACCCTAAACCCTAAACCCTAAACCCTAAACCCTAAACCCTAAGCCAGAAATGGAGCTGGAGGAGCTTCGCGTGGCCGTTGAGGAGCGGGACATGGAGGCTCTTCGCAGGCGCGCGCCGCTTGGGAGTTGAGGAGTCGGTTTCTGTGTGAGCTGTGTGCCCATGCCTGCAACCGTTTGATCCCCCCAATGCCTAGAACCCATTGACCCCAAAACCACCCAAAGCCCTAAGCCCTAAACCCTAAACCCTAAACCCCCTAGACCCTAAACCCTAGACCCTAGACCCTAAACCCTAAACCCTAAACCCTGAACCCTAAACCCTAAGCAGAGGCTGCTTCCAGTTGCAGCGCACTGCGGAGTCGCCGAGGTACGTTTCTGCAGTTCTCGGCGTTGCCTTTGTTTGGAGCGTCCGGTGCGCCTACTCTCTCAAGGGCTACCGAGTCTGTAACCTTGAGCTCGTTTCAATGCAGGAAGGTAGGGGTTGATTTAGGCTGCCGGGATTGTGAGACAAAAGGGGCATAGAAGGGGCCCTTGATGGTTGCTGAGTGCTGCTATTAAGCCCACACAAGTCCTGCATGGAAGTTCTTGGAACATGTTTGATAGCTTTTCCAAACGGCGAATGGCCGCAATTATGATATCTCAAGTGCAAAAAGCGATCTTGGCTAGAGGGTTCATGGGAAGGCCTTTGCTGGTTGCGACAGCGCTTGCATGGCACGTGAGCGGTTTCTTGGGAGGGCTCTTCTGCAAAGGCCTCCTGGAAAGGCAGCTCCCAGGAACAGAGCAGGTTAAGGCGGGCCTACGTCACGCTGTCGAGGCGGCCGCCGAGAAGTGTGCCACTACAGTCATCCAGCAGTGTGTCGCCAAGGCAGATTGTGAGCCTTCCGAGCCATCTAAGCCCCAGAAAGATCGAAGCAGAGAACCTGGTCATTCGGGGTCGTGGCGCGCTCAAGCCTCTTTGGTTGTCGCTGTTAGCTTAGCCAACTGGTTGATCGGATTTTTGATTCGGCTTTGTCTTGGGCTGCATCTCTGCAGACGACGGGAACAAGTCGAGGACAGCAGTGAGGAGCAAAGTCCGACATCGCCACAGGAGCGACAGGAACTGGCTCATCGACAGCTCGCGTTGATCCGACGTCGCCGTCATGGCTTTAGCTAACCAGCGAATCTTCCTTAGATATGACGTGCCAGGACCTGAACTCTGGCACGAACGGCTGGTGTTAGCTCATGCGAGAAATGAGGACTATGCTGTGGCCACGCCAGATTCCGATGTCTACATAGAACAGCTCTCCTTGCTGAACCGCGATCTCAGGGGAATGCGGGCAAGGGGTCCGGGAGGAGGCCTCCCTGTGGGCATCCGTGCAGTCAACACATACCCTCTACCAGCTTTCACGGCAGCTCAGCTCGCTGCACTCCAAGCAGAAGGAGACCGGGTGGTGGCCGAGGAACTTGGGAGACAAGGTCCTGGTCAGGCCGGGGCTGCGGTTGGTCATGCAGTCGCCGGAGCTGCGCCGGCAGCTCAGCCAGCGGTGGCTCCACTGGCAGCCGAACCTTCAGCAGCAGGAGACCCAGTGTTTGAGGCCGGCACTTTGTGCTGGCTGGCAGCAGAGTGCGTCGGAGGATACCGATATGGAGATGCAGTCGCCGGGGTGGTTGCTGCAGCCGCGGCAGGTGTGAAGTCAGTCCACGCTTTGCCGGCTGGTGGTAGCATTTTCGTTGAGTGTGTCCGAGGCGATGGCCGAGATGCTTTCTTGCGACGTGCTGGGCTCAATGATCCGCGAACGCTTGGCCTTGTGCTGGATATGATGGGGCGACCTGAGACGACCCTGAAGGATGCCGCCCAGCTCAGCATCGAGAAGAAGATGGGATGGACACTCAGCGGGCCTCGGACGGCAAAATGGTGCATAAGCTACTTAGTGGTCGAGAATATGGGCCTTGAGGGTCACCATGAACGATTCCGACAAGTATGCCGTCTTGACGCTTCAAACTGGGGGGTGTCTGAGCACTTCAACTTAAGCATGGTGATAAAGACTGCCGTGTTGAATGACCAACTCAACCCCTTTAATTTGCTAAGCCTCGAGATTCTTTTCAGACGGTTGCAGACGATCGAATACTCGTACTCGGAAAAGGCCAGGGAGGCTGAGTCGAAGGCGGCAGGTGGCCGCTTGTCTTTGGAGGAGCAGACAGTCTTTGGCGGGGTCACAAGGCTGGCCTCCACGCTGATGATCTGCCCAGATTTGCTCGACTACGTCAAGGCCGAGACGGAGAAGGAGGCCTCCCTTGCCAAGAACTTGCGCAAGGCCAGAGAAGAACGTGAACTGGCCAGGCGTAAGAAGGGCCCAAAGGGAGGCGGGGATGATCAGTGAGCGGTGCGCTGCTGGCCGGTTTGGGGCATCGGCTGGTGGCGGAAATTTCGCCCCGTTGCATGATGAGGACGGTCGTTGTCGGGATCTGCTTCCTTTGCCCTTCGAAGAAAGGGAGATGAGATCAGGTGCCCTCTCGCGGCATTGCTCGCAGAGGCAGCTGAGGAGGAGGCACGTCACTGATGAGGTCAACCTTACGATCAGCTCCCTGAATTCAATGTTTGGTTGTGGTCGTGGGAAAACGCTGCGATCCTTGGAGTCAAAGTTGATGGGCGCATCCGTTGCACAGAAGGAGGCACTCCATCATGTGAAGAGTTCGGTTTTGGCGATGGGTCCTCCTCCTGAGGACTTGTCCGGCCCAGAGGCGCTTCGGCAGCTTCGGGCTCTTGGGGGCTACGTCGAAGACCAATCGGCGGGAGCCCTCGCGTCATATGATCCCGAAGGGGTTTCAATACCAGGCGACGGGTGGAAGCCCGTGGACCTGGGAGATCTTTGGGGCACCGACGGGGGTGAGAATGTTGGCGACTACGTACAGCGACAGTTGCTGCCAGCAGATGAGGCACGTTCCAGACTGAAGTCATGTGGCTTAGTTCGTCCTTACTCAGACCCGAAGCTCCGTGATCCCAAGACCTACGGCGAGTTTGTGCGCAGGCTGCTTCGAGCCAACATCGTGGAGATTGGGCTCGAGCCGGGATCCGAGGAGATAGGGATTTTCTTCGTTAGCAAGAAGAACGGTCGCTTGAGATTGATCATTGATGCACGCAAGAGTAATTGTCACTTTGCCGACCCAGCACATGTGCAGTTGGTGACAGGGGATGGCCTCGGCAACATTGAAGTTGAGGAGGGTGTCGACCTCATGATTTGCAGTGCTGACTTAAAAGATGCCTTCTACCATTTGGCGCTTCCTGAGGCTCTCCGACCTCTTTTTACCCTACCAGGCGTTGATGGACGCCATCTCCGAGGGCTCACAGTCGGGGGCCAACTTGCCAAACCGGGAGTTAGATACTATCCGAGATTGGCCGTAGTGCCCATGGGCTGGAGCTGGGCCTTGTACATTTGCCAAAAAGTGCACGAACGTCTTGCTCAACAGGCCGGACTGGTCGACTCCGACAGGCTGGTTGACAGGCGCCCGGCTCCTTCGGCTCAGGCCATGCACGCTCAGTATGTCGACAACCTTGTAGTTATCGGCCATGCCAAGAAAAAGTGCTCGGCATGTACCAGCGTGCTGTCAAGGTGCTCAAGGACAGCGGCCTCGAGGTCCACGAAGAGGAGGTCAACGAGCAAGGCGCCACAGTCTTGGGCTGGGAGTTCACTAGGGATGGGGTGTTTAGACCGTCACGTCGACGAGCATGGAAGACACGCTTGGCTATCAGAGCTCTACTTGCCAGGGGGAGATCTTCAGCTCGCCAACTTGAAAAAGTCATTGGTCACTGCACCTTCATCTCGCTTGCCAGGCGCGAATCTTTGTCGGTGTTCGGAGAGGTTTATCGGTTTATTCGACGCAACTACTCGCATGACAAAGAGGTTCCCATGCCGCGTCTTGTTCGAGCCGAGCTACAAAAATGGGATGGTCTATTGCCGCTCATCTACAGGAGGCTTGGGGCCAAGTGGTCGTCGACAGTGCACGCGGTTGACGCGAGTGAATGGGGACTCGGAGTCACCACATCTCACTTCGAACCTGAAGAGGCAAAATCTCTAGGGAAATATAGCGAGAGGTGGAGGTTCAAGGAGTCCTTGTCCAGTCACGCGCGGGCCCAGGTGTTCTTCGATCGAGAGACTCAATCTGCTGAAGGTGAAGGCTTGATGGTTGTGCAGGACAGTGATGTGAACGCCTCGACGAGTTTCGTGCCACCCGTGCCTTTCTCAGCAGTGTCCAGGAAGTGGGTGACGGTTGGACGGCATCGGTGGCGACGTCCCATCACGCTGCCGGTTGGGGAGGCAAGGGCGACCCTATATGCTGTCAAACACGCCTTGAGGTCTCGTGAAAGCTTTGGCCGCAAACACCTTGTTTTGACCGATTCAATGACTGCTGCTTGCGCTCTGGGTCGTGGTCGAGCTCACACATTCGGTTTGAGAAGGGTGTGTGAGCAAGTCGGGGCTTTAAGCTTATGCAGTGGCTGTTCATTTCACTTGAGGTGGATACCGTCTGAATACAATCCTTCCGACTCCCCATCTAGAGGTGGGTGGGTCCCAAGTTCTCCAAAACAAGTCCCGGTGCGGCGCCATGGTGATATACCGCGACCTCGGGAGGGCCGACTCGCAGCCGATGAGCAAGCGACCAAGGACGGGGAGCAGACCAAAGGCAGCGGCGGCAGAGGTTCTGAGCGTGGCGGCCGAGGAGATGAGAGGTGCATGTCAAGAAGCAAGCCGGAAGGAGGTGAAGCGGAGGCGAAAATGCGCACGGGCCCGCCTCAGCAGAGCCGACCCCAACAAGACGATCCTGGAGCAGGCCGCAGTGTCAGCGCCATGCCGTGCAAGGTACAAAATGTTGTGGGAAACGATCCGACCCAAGATCGAGAAATCCAACGGTCTCCTGAAGGACAAGGCCGAAGTAGAGAACGTGGTGTGCAATCACTTGGAGGAGATGTATATGGACGGAGACGATCTGGCCACGGGACGTTACCTGGTGGCTGCCATAATGTACTTCTGTGTGGCGCTCAAGGTTTGCGGGCTGCAGGGACTTCCAAGGATCAGACAGAGTCTGAATGGATGGCAGAAGCTAGCGCCGGCAAAAAGCCGGCTACCGATACCGTTCGAAGTGGTGGCCCTCATCAGCACTTGGGCCATCAAAAGTGGACACATCCAGATAGCCCTCCTCATTCTCCTATCGTTCATGCTGTACTTGAGGCCGTCCGAAGGCCTGAAGTTGCGGTGCCAGGATGTGGTGAGGCCAACGCGCAAGAAGGGGGCCTTCTCCATGTGGACGTTCATCCTCCATCCGTACGAGGAAGGGGTGCCTTCAAAGACACAGGAGTTCGACGAGTCGCTCCAGCTGGACCTCGCCTACCACAAGGAGATGGGGGCAGCGCTGTGGAGGGCACTCAACCTGCAGGCTCGGGCTCCAGGAGACAAGGTCTTCTCCGTTACGACTTCAGAAGTGAACGAGCTGCTGGCGTCTGCGAGGGATGCGCTCAACCTTGGTCCCCTCGGAGTTTTGCATATGTATCGACTACGGCACGGAGGAGCGTCCCACGACTATGCCAACGGTTTGCGAGACTTGGCAAGTGTACAGGCACGAGGACGCTGGCAGGCTGCTCGGAGTGTGAGACGCTACCAGAAAGGAGCCAGGCTGGCGCAATTGTTCGCAAGCCTCAAAGACGCCGTGCAGCACGAGTGTCTGATGGCCACCGACGGGCTGGACGCGCTCCTCCGCTCCCTGCGCTGAACGCACCCATCTCCGACAAGCCCGTGTTCATAGAGATTTTCAGTGGGTCCGGACGTCTCGGCCGGGCGATTTCGCGTTTCACGAACTGGTATGTCCTTCTCTGGGATGTCCAATATGGTCCCGAATATGACCTGACCCTGCTACACGTTCAGTGGAAAGTGTTGGGCTGGTTGAGGGCCGGTAAGATCATAGGGGCTCACTTGGGCACACCATGCAGAACTTTCACTCGTGCGCGGGATTGCAGGCCTGGCCCTCCCCCTCTGCGCTCGAACGACCAGCCACTTGGATTAAGGGGGTTATCGCTAGCAGACCAGCGCCGCGTTGACGCGGCCAACTCGTTGATGAAGTTCACGGTAAGGTTCATGCAGCTCTGCATTGTTCTTCATGTTGCCTGCACGTTTGAAAACCCAGCTACTTCTCGGATGTGGCTGTGTCCTCCGATGTGCCAGCTGACTAGACGTAAGCAGGTGCAGCACTGCGTGATCGAGTTCTGTCAGTTTGGCGCACCTTGGAGGAGATCTACAATGTTCATTGGGGTTCATCTCTCCTTGCACCTCATTGAGCATCGTCGATGCCTTGGGTCTAAACGGGTGTGTAATAGGACTCACTTGCCGCATATTCCGGCAGCAAATCAGAACGCGAGGGGCCGCTGGATGACCACGATTGCAGAGCGATATCCACATAGCCTCTGCAGAGCTCTTGCGATCTCCTTCCTGAATTACCAGGTCAGTTTGGTTGCTGAGAATTTTCAGAAGCGGTGGAACCAGTGAGCATGCTGTTTCGGGGAGTGAGACATGCGGGTTTGGGATGAGCTGAGCTCAGCATGATACAGATTCGTGCTCCTGCCGGGCCAACCGTGAAGGATGTGCCCTCGACGCAGCAACGTTTGACCTTTCACTGGCCATGAAAAGTTCTCAGAGCGATCATGGAAGTTCTTGGAACATGTTTGATAGCTTTTCCAAACGGCGAATGGCCGCAATTATGATATCTCAAGTGCACCCTCCCTTTTCTGCCCGCCCGACACTTGAGAGGTGGGGTGGGAATGAGGGGATGAGCTGAGCTCAGCATGATACAGATTCGTGCTCCTGCCGGGCCAACCGTGAAGGATGTGCCCTCGACGCAGCAACGTTTGACCTTTCACTGGCCATGAAAAGTTCTCAGAGCGATCATTTTATTGAGACGTGCCAACGATGGCGTCGCCACAGTGCCGTTCGTGTCTTGAGCTTCAAGCGTGTTATTGCAACTTGAGCAGTAATGCTTCTGCATATTTGAGATGCTTGTTCGTGTGCAATTGCTGGGGGGGAGCATTGCAGTGATGCTGGGTGCGAGAAGTGGCTCTCCTCGAAATGTGCTGCGGTGTGGGGACGAGCTGGGCAGCAGTCGAGTCCCCTGTGAAAAGCAGATTGCTTTTCGCCAGTCCTGACCTGAAAGACTCCTGCAGTTTTGCGGGTTGCAAAGGTAAAGGTGCGCAGCCAGACCAGGGAAAGGAAGTGGAAGTTCCGTTAAGGTGTGTCGCGAATTGTGCTGCGCGCCGTGTCCAGGGATAGTCATATACTCAGGCCGACGTGGTGCACCGGTTGGGGTTTAGGGTTTAGGGTTTATAGGGTTCAGGCTTGAGGGTTTAGGGTTTATGGTGTAGGCTTTAGGCTTTAGGGTTTAGGGCTCAGCAGTTCTGAGTGTGAAGAGCAAAAACAAAGCGCCACTTTGTTACGGAGCATTTCCCCTTCAAAAAAAGCGCCACGCGCCCCGGGCCCATTGTCCGTAGGGGCCCCCCGCGGCTTGGGTATAGGGTTTAGGTTAGGATAGGGTTTAGGGCTCAGCAGTTCTCAGCGTGAAGAGTCTAGTCCAGCCATTCTCTCGAGCAACACCCGCCCGCCCAGAGAATCCCACCCCAAAAAACCAAAGCCTCCGAAAGCCAACAGACGACGGCCACGGCTCCCAGTGCATCCTGGGGTGGAACTCGAACCCTGTGTACTCCCTCACTCCTCGAGACTTTGCTCGTCTGTTTTCGTTAGGTCTTTGAGGCTGAACCCAACTTCGCGGTTTGGGGTTCTTGATGGTTCTTGACATCTCTTGACTGCTTGACCCCCAAACCTACATGCCACACGATGGCACCCCCCCGTCTTGAACCCATGATTTTGCACGTCTAGGTATCCTGTATAGATACGTAGATGTGTGCATGCGTGTTGCACCAAGGCTTTAAAGAATACTTGGATGTTCATGATACTTGATAACCCAAAGAAAACAGTCCTTATCGCCCACGAAGAACCAGATTAGGGCACTTAAAGGAGCTTGTAAGTGGGTTATCGGTACTGTAAACATTGACTTATAAGTTCCATGAACCTCCAAGTATGCCCACCCGCCTGAAGCCCCAGCTCTCGTCTGCATGCTCCCCCTGCAGGCCGAGGTGGCCAGCGCCCGGCACATCTTCGACTTCGAGGCAGCGCGCTGTGCGGAAAGAGGGGGTCTGGACCAGCCGCAAAATCCCGGGCGTGGGGGATGCTGGATTTGAAGTCCTGGTCATAGGTGGAAGGGGCATGGCGCGCACACGGGGATGCACAGGTCCGCTGCTGTGGTTCCGTCGGGTTTGGGCCTGGGGTGCGAGAGAGGGCTTGGCCCCCTGCTTGAGGGTTCTGTTATGTTGGGCTTTCTACTTGAAGGTTCATGGGTAGCTATAAGTAGGGTTACAAGTACCCTAAATAAGCTTGCAACCACCTAGAAGTCGAGTTACCCTACTTCGAACCCCAGTTGTACTTGCCCATGAACCTCCAAGTAGCCCTAAACCTTAAACCCTAAACTTTTAAACCCTAAACTCTAACCCTAAACGTAACCCTGTCTTCAGTGTGCTGTTTAGGGCTTTGGGAGGGTTAGAGGATTGAAGTTTAGAAGGTCCAGGCCGCGATCTTCCGTGAGCTGGAGTCCTTGGGCAGCCGTCTGGAGGAGGGTTTAGGTGTTGGGGTTCAGGGTTTAGGGTTGTGGGGGCTCCGGGGTGTGGAGGTTTGATGGGTTCTTTGGCACCCGGGTGTTTTTCAGGGGAGTTTGGTGTTTGCTGATGCCTGTTCGGTAAAGTGGGGGCGTCACGAGAACAAAAACCTCAAAGGGCCAGACGCGAGCGCTGCGTGGGGTGTGTTGGGTCGCTGCCTGCGCTATTAGGGCTCCATGAATTGCTTAGGGCTCTGGGTGGCTGTTATTGGGTCCGTGGACATTTTTGTGAGGCTTTTTGGAGGTTTCGGGAGCTCGGTGCAAGGTTTCGGTGTGGGGTAGGTATGCGTGCTTTCCAGCTTGCTTCCTTGAAGCTCCTAACTCTCCTAACCCTTACTACCCCTACCGGCCCACCCCCCTGGAATCAGAAAGCCCTGCAGGGTTAGTCAATTAAGCAGGAATTTCGAGGCCACAGAAGCAGAGCTGCGAAGGACATGTCCGCAACGATCCGCGCCCTGGATGCTTCCGATCGCCCTGCAGAGAGGCGCAGGGCTGAAGACGAGCGGAGATCCAAGGGTTCATTGCCGTTTGTGATCTGACTGCACGAAGCCGCCACGTTGAATGGCGTTGCCTTTGCCTCATGAAACGCCGGGCAGAAAAAACCCTTAAACGCTCAAGCCGCCTGCAGGAATTCAGGCATGGGGTACCCTCAACCCGAAATCCTAAAGCAGAAACCCTAAGCCACAGAATCCCCTCTTCAGTTGCCCCGTGGAGCTTTGCTAGACGGGTGTACCCTAAACCCTAAACCCTAAACCCTAAACCCTAAACCCTAAACCCTAAACCCTAAGCCCCAAAATCTCCAAGAGCCCAAAGAGGCAGCCCTTGGCTCCTGAGAGCCTGCTGCAGCAGCTGGAGGCCATGCTGGCATCCTCGGCGCCGCTGGGCGTGGTGGGAGGTCGAAAGATTCGAAAGTTCCGGGGCTTTGGTAGCCGCTTGGAATTTTCACAAATCTAGACACATACACACACACACAGCAGATATGTTTACATACATTTTTACACATACAAAAGACATATACATATATATATATATACACATAGAGAGAGATATGTATATATATATATATATGTATACACACCCCCACACACACACACACAGAGGCAGTATGCAGGGGAGCTGGGCAAGGCCGTTCTCTCTCCCAGGCAAGACGTGACGGCAAAGTTGTCGGAGGAGGTCACTTCCCTGCGCCGGCCTCATTGGGGGGCTTAGGGTTGAGGGTTTAGGGTGTTTAGGGTTTTGGGTTTTGGGGATTCAGCGCATTGAATGGTCGAGACAGGAGCTTCCTGGGAACCAGACGGCACCCCTGGAAGCTCTTTTGAGCCTCCTCTAAAACCCCAGAACCCCCAAGGTGCACGGAGCTGAAGGCGGAGATGCGCCGGGCGGCTGCAGAGGCAGCACTTGACAACTTGAGGGTTTGCTTGAGGTGTTCGTGTGGTTTCAAGGGCCCTAAATGGAGGTTGCCATGGAAGTTGCTCGTACAGCAAGACTGCGTCACCTTACTTATGCCGGTGGCTAGCCATGGAATGTGGAGTGTGCAGAAGTAGGGATGCCCATTCCTAGCAAACCCTGAGGCCCAGGAGCCCTGTCAGGGATTCGGCTTTTGGGCTCCTTTGATATTCCCTGCCATTTGCGAGGTCCCCCAGGAGCCGGCACTTCTCAGACGCAAGAGCCAGGAAGAAGGAACCGTCCGCGAGGGTCACTGTGGGGCCTTGTTTTCCGACTCCGGGCTTGTGTCCCTCCTTGCTCCACGGGCCCAAGACCCTGAATTTAGGGACAGAGCACAGCCCTGTCTCAGGACCTGCTCTCGCGGCCGATGAGCTGCTTGCATGCAGCTAAACTTCGAAACTCTTGGCTTGCCATGGAGTTTTGGGATGTTCGAGGGCTTGCAGCAGGGATATTGAAGCTGAAGGTGTAAACGCCCAGTTTGAGTGCGCTTGGGATGTTTGGTGTTTTGGGAACAGCTTTCTTCGCCCTTTGTTTTGCGTCCACTTCCGTCGGTGTGAAGAGGCGACAAAGCTTCAGAAGCATGCTTCATTCTCCACATGCTGTAGCTTCACGTCCTCTCTTTCATAAAGGTTCCGATATTTTGGTGCAAGATGCATCAGCTGAAGCAAACCTGGGGCTGAGCCACAGATAGAACCTTCTGGCCGTTCATCTGAGCTGTCGGGCCTAGCCCTGCATGGAATCTGATGCATCCTAACGAAGCACTGTGCATTCCTTGCAGGCCACTGCCGCACGAGGCGCCGGCGCCGCGTGAGGCGCCCGCTCCGCGTGAGGCGCCCGCTCCGCGCGAGGCCCCCGAGCCGCGAGAGGCGCCGGAGACGCGTGCCAAGCGTCGAGGCTGGGGTGGGTTGAGAGGAGATAACAAAGGACGGATATGGACGGTTTGGAGGGACAGGGTTTGATGGTTTGGCATGCGGGTGGGGGTGGAGGCAAGGCTGCACTGTGTTTCGGAGTGGGCTGACGCTGCATTGGAGCTAGTTTTGCATACGAAAATCCGCCTGGAGTCCGGCACCTTTCAGAGAAAGAGTGCTCAGGAGGAGAAGGAGGAGGAGAAGAAGAAGAAGAAGAGAGCTCCCAAACATCTCCACCCGTGCCCGAGATCCGGAGGTCTCAAAACCGTCACGGATGCGGATGCCACTTGGCCACCACAACGGTTCTCAAAGCCCAAAGCTGTACACAGAGATATATATTATATCTGTTTATGTATACCTTATTATATGTAGAATTTGGTATGAAGGACATTCTCCATATAATATCTTACGTAGTAGAGAATGCATATCTGTAGACATATATATATATATATATATATGTAACAGTGGCAAACACAGAATCAGAACTTCCCAAGCTCCGACGCCCGGAGCATTCGACCCTCAAAGCCATGATCCCAGGAGCCTGGAGACTGGTATCCGGCCTCACGAAACATGTTGGTCCCTAAACCCTGAACCCCCGGATGCCCAGGTTTGGAGGTTTAGGGTTTAGGGTTTAGGGTTTTCTTTGTTTAGGGTTTAGGGAAGCTTCGTAGCTTTGCGCGCTAGCTGGGTGGTAGGCTAAAGAGAGGGTCGACGTTGCCTGCGAGTGGCCTAGGGACCCCCCTCCCCCCAGAAAAACACCTGTGAAGCCTTAAGCCATGAGGTTTGAGGGACTTTAGGAACAGCTGCGCCTGGGCATGGGCTGTCAGAGTACAGGAGCCTAGAAGGGCCCAGTTACTCACCGGTAGATGGTGGGTCCTCCAAAGGACAAGCCTCCACCTTGCAACCTCGAAGCCCAGAAGTGCTATCCGGAATCCTTAGCCCGACCCAGCAAGGCGCCTGACGCAGAGAAGCCACCAGAGTCGGAGGTGAAGGCCGACCTGCGGGGTTTGGAGTGCATGATTCCAGGCTTTGTGAGGCGCGTCTTCAGCTTCATCTACACGTGCTGCTTGTCGCGAGCACTTGGGTTGCGGAAGTGGCTTGTTTTCACGAGCCTTGGAAACATAAACCCGAACCAAAAGCATGCCTTCCCTAAACCCTCAACCCTCAACCCTCAACCCTCAACCCTCAACCCTCAACCCTCAACCCTCAACCCTCAACCCTCAACCCTCAACCCTCAACCCTAAACCCTCAACCCTAAACCCTTCGTATAGTTGGGCTCTGATGTAATCTGTACACAGCATTCCCTCGTCAGTTGCCCCGTGGAGCATGGCTAGACGGGTGGCCAAAAAACCCTAAACCCTTCCAACCTTCTGGTCACGCGAGCTGGTCTCAGGTGCAAGCCCTCGACCCCGAGGAGGACTCGGAGAGGACAAGCGATTTTGATGGGCTTGTTTGGGGATCTAGTATTGTTATGGTTATGATTATGATTATGGGATCTTGCACATTGCATTTTCGGATGTTCCTCCCTATACTAACAGTCCTTAAGAGGGATTTTGAGTACGCCTACTAGAATCTCGATGAAGGACTGTTAGTTTAGGGGGGAACATCCCTAGTTACATTTGTTGATGAGTGCTGCTGCAAGGGAGACGAACCCAAGGCTTAGGTTTGGATGGGTTTTTAGGGTTTTGGGTTGCAAAGTTCTTTGGTCCTTTTTGCAAAGCGGGATCCGGGCTTCATTCATCTCTTCTCGCGATCGTGAAACAGGAGCTTGGGCAAGTGGAACCGTGCAGTCAGCGTCCACCACATCGCCAATGCGCTCCAGGAGGACTTCACCGAATATTTAATGGTTTCGGTTCCGTTTTGGGCAGGATCTCGAGATAGACTGGGGCGACCGTTGCTGAGAACCTGCGCGGCCATTGGCTTGGAGAAGTCTTCGCAGCTGGTTCTTCCAGGAATGGCCTCCACCACATTTAACAATAGTCCTGAAAAGGGATTAAAGTACCCCGACATACCCCGACTCTTAGTATAAGGGGGGGGAACATCCCAAAAAGGTACCTACAAGGAGTATTGTCGAGAGGGCCAGGCGTGCGGAATTTCTTGGACGAATGCCGTTTCAATCTGCCGTGTCGAAGCCTTGGACGACACGTTCTCAGCCGCCTCATCCTGCATATCTGCAGCAAAAAACGACTTGGGTAGAGTACTTTGTCTGGACTAATTTGGAAGAGCCCCCCCACATGAAAGTACATGTCTGGACGGAGGAGATGTCCGCGGCCAGCCTCTCGCGAGATGCGAAGGTCTACGAGACGCCTGGGCCGTTTTGAAGGGTCACTAGCAAGTTTCATTCCCGCACTTTACCCTAAACCCTAAACAAAACCCTAAACCCTAAACCCTAAATCGTCGGGCCCTAAGTCTTCCAAATTCCGCCGAGAGAGCCGGACGACTTGGATAAACGATTCGGCAAACTGAGGCAAGAACCAAGACTGATTTGCTTTCGATGGGGAGTTTTTGGGAATTGGTACCTCACAATGATATCCCCCTGTAGTTCAGGAAGTCAAAGACGAAACTCGCACACCCTCGCTTGGGTGCAAAGCCTCAACCCCTTGAGCCCTTGAAGCCCGAAACTGCAGCCCAAAGCCTGTGAGCTTGCCATTGTGCCCCATTGAGCGTCACAATGTGCGTGGCAAAAGCACAAGAACCCGACCACGATCTCAGGATTGAGCCCGACGTGATCCGGAAGAAGGGCGCGGACGTGATCTGCCCCCGCGACGGTAGGTGGGGGACCTCGGGCAGTGTCTGACGCTGGTGACTGTTGACTTCGAGCCTTGGACCCCAGGGAGTTGAGTCTCTTTGTTGCTTTTTCGCGGGTGTTGCGCCTGGGTCTGGAGTTGATGTCTCGGGGTTAGGCTGAGGTTCTGAGCGCGTGTGCCTTTCTGAGATCATCCTCGGGGGAAAACAAACAAACACACACACACACACACACACACACACACACACACACACACACACACACACACACACACACACACACACACACACACACACACACACCACACACACACACACACACACACACACACACACACACACACACACACACACACACACACACACACACACACACACACACACACACACACACACACACACACACACACACACACACACACACACACACACACACACACACACACACACACACACACCACACACACACACACACACACACACACACACACACACACACACACACACACACACACACACACACACACACACACACACACACACACACACACACACACACACACACACACACACACACACACACACACACACACACACACACACACACACACACACACACACACACACACACACACACACACACACACACACACACACACACACACACACACACACACACACACACACACACACACACACACACACACACACACACACACACACACACACACACACACACACACACACACACACACAACACACACACACCACACACACCACACACACCACACACACCACACACACCACACACACACACACACACCACACACACCACCACACACCACACACACCACACACACCACACACACCACACACACCACACACACACACACACCACACACACCACACACACCACACACCCACACACACCCCACACACACACCCCACACACACCACACACACACACACACACCACACACACCACACACACCACACACACCACACACACACACACACACCACACACACACCACACACACACCACACACACACACCACACACACCACACACAAACACACACACACACAACACACACCACACACACCACACACACCACACACACCACACACACCACACACACCACACACACACACAGCACAACACACAACACACAACACACAACACACACACACAACACACAACACACAACACACAACACACAACACACAACACACAACACACACACACACACACACACACACACACACACACACACACACACACAACACACACACACACACACAACACACACACACCACACACACACACACACACACACACACACACACACACACACACACACACACACACACACACACACACACACACACACACACACACACACACACACACACACACCACACACACACACACACACACACACACACACACACACACACACACACACACACACACACACACACACACACACACACACACACACACACATTTTCACATCTTTTCTGGCTTGGGGTCCCTGAGCCGAGCCTGAATACCATGGACCAGGCACCCGACACCCGAAAAACATCGCGCCCCCAGACCTTAAAGATAGCCCCTCAACGCTCCTGCCCTGAGATTCAAACGGGGTTCAGGGTGGGTAGTTTTTAGTAGGGTTATAATACCCTACTTACAACCCCACTTAGAACTACCCATGAACCCCGAAGTGGAGGGGGCCTTTGCTCCCGGTTGACGAAGAGTGGGGAGGGTTTTCACGGCTTGTCGCCGGGTCTGCAGGGCTTTTGGAGGGGGCTCGCTCCTGTGTTCCTGAAGCCGGGCTCAAGGCCCCAAGCCTTAAACCCTAAACCCTAAACCCTAAACCCTAAACCCTAACCCCTAAACTCCAAGTGTGAGCCCCCAAACCGTCAAGAACCATGTCACATGAAGCCTTAAATTCCTCCCATAAAGATCCCAAAAGTAAACATCCCTAAACCCTAAACCTTAAATCCTAAACCTTAAATCCTAAACCCTAAACCCTAAACCCTAAACCCTAAACCCTAAACCCTAAACCCTAAACCCTAAACCCTAAACCCTAAACCCTAAAACCCTAAACCCTAAAACCCTAAACCCTAAACACCAAGCCCTAAATCCTATCTTTGCCAAGGGAGCTTCAGGCCTAGGGGTAGTTTTGGGGGAGAAGCATCCCCTTATGGTTCTCCGATGCTCCGGGAATGCTGCGCGCAGGCAGGATGGGGGTGTTTCTTGCGGTGGGACTTTGCTGGGGTTCTGAGAGTCGGAGGAATCCTTGGGCTGTCTCTCTGTCTCTCCGTCTCTCCGTCTCTCCGTCTCGCCGTCTCTCGGTCTCTCCGTCTCTCCGTCTCTCCGTCTCTCCGTCTCTCCGTCTCTCTGTCTCTCTGTCTCTCTGTCTCTCTGTCTCTCCGTCTCTCCGTCTCTCTGTCTCTCTGTCTCGCTGTCTCTCTGCCTCTCTGCCTCTGCCTCTGCCTCTGCCTCTGTCTCTCTTCTTTTTTTTTTCGCTCTCTCTCTAGTGCAGCAGGTGTGTGGAGCCTCCTGGTCACTCTGACATGGCAGCAACCGGATCGGAGCCCTGGAAGCCTCCCGTGATTCCCTCGTAGTATCTCATAGGGATCCGTAGTGCGTTGTGACCCGTGTGATCAAAAGCCGATTCAAGTCTCAGCTGACCCCCCCCCCCCCCCCACACTCCCCACAATCCTGAACTTGCCGACAATGTCTTGCCTTGCCACGCACTGAAAGATTCCCATGTAGAGGTTCGCAGGTCTGAGGTGGGTGCGTCACGTATGCCATGTGATTGGAGCTCGAAAATCAACATCATCGTCATCTTCTTCATGCTTGGGTCGCAAAGCAGAAGTGCCACAGATCCGGCCACGATATGCACCACCACTAACCGCCATATTCAGGGTCACATCGCAGAAAAGGGCGCCAAGTGCCCGGTGTCCCATTAATAATAGCGCAAGCCACGGGCTCTCGGAACCAACCTCCGATCATCGGGGTCGCGGACCGAGAATTATGGGCTACCAACTAACGTGGAACTTTGCAAGCCTATCCTATGCGCCTGGCAGCCCTTCATCCTAAATTTCCTCACGGAAGGGAAACCCTAGGGCGTAAACCTCCAACAACTCCAAGGACTTGGTGGTGCCGGCGCAGCCCTGGCAAATGCCAGGGCCACAACATCCGGTTGGTCCGGGCCTTGTAGGGTTGGGCAGCAGAAGATTACACCCTTGGGTTGATTGAGCATGTACCCTCTAACCTGAACCCTAAACCGTGTGGCTGGTCTGGTTGGCGAGTGGCAAATAAGCCCTAAACCCTGAAACCTGAAAAGGGTTTGGTAGGGATTGGTTTTTGGGTCATTTTGGGTCCAATGGAGAGACATGGAAGGGATCTGGGGTCGCTCTCTTGTTGTTGCGGTTTTTGGGGTTTCTGGCCAAGCTTGATGCAGAAGGGTTTTGGGCCCTAGTTTTGAAGGGTCGCGGCAAGTACTGGCGCCAAAATGCTTGGGTGCGCTTTTCGTGGGGAGAGTGCGTAAGTGAGAGATGCCGAGACTTCACTGCGTACTTGCACGTCCGATCCTTATGTGTAGGTGCTCTACGTCTTTATCGACCAGCAAGGGCCCTAAACCGTAACCCTAAACCCTACACCCTAAACCCTAAACCCTAAACCCTAAACCCTAAACCCTAAGCCCGAAACCCGAAACCCGAAACCCTAAACCCTCAACCCTAAACCCTAAACCCTAAGCCCAAGCTCTGCATGAGAGCCTCGTGGGCAGGTGCAGCATGCGAGCTTCCGCATGGCGGAGCGGCTTCCTGCGCTTCAACAGGGCCCCAGAGTTGGGGGGGATGTCCAGTATGGTCCAAGGGGTCTGGCGGGTTCCGGAATTTCGGATAGATGGTGTTGGAGACAGGGATGGGCGAGAAGAAAGGGGAGCCACGAGAACACACCCGCTCTCCGCGGCAAGCCGCTCCACTGCAAAGTGTCCCCGCAACTTTCAGTACCTCCATGTTACCTGCACCGCTTGCCGTCTCGCGCTGACACAAAACGGCCCAAGACAACGTGACTGAGGCTGGCTGCACCTTTTCTGGTGGATTGGGACAACGATGGCTACAACGACCTCCTCGTTGGCGAGCATGATGGAAGTGTGAGGCGAGGAGGCAATAGGACCATCCCCCCCCGCCTCCAAACCTGACCCCCTGCAGACCCAAACCCCAACTCCAGCCGTAAGAATGTAAGAACCCGAAGCCTTAAACCCTAAACCCTAAACCCTAAACCCTAAACCCTAAACCCTAAACCCTAAACCCTAAACCCTAAACCCTAAACCCTAAACCCTAAACCCTAAACCCTAAACGTAGCCCTTTTGGCTCAAGCACCGACCTGATATCTGCACACTACCGACCGTGCAAAGGTTGTCACAGTTGTTCCCCCTTGTTTTGGCACAAGATGTCATCACAGATCGACGAATTGAAGGAAGCAGTCCAACAGACTTGCACACAACTTGATGCTTGTGTGGACGGCCTGTCTTCTGCAAAGCTTGATTCGTTGCCGAAGGTGTGCGATGTCGATGTACCAGACTGTGTTTCAACAGCAAGCATGCCTGAAACACTGGCTTTGATTTATGATACAGGTGATGACGGGTTTGTTGTCTTGAAGCAAGACAGTGACACACACAGTTGAACACGGCTATGGGTGACAAACCCACAGGTGTCAAGATTGCTAGTACTGTGCTCGAAAATCAGGCGCACTTGGTGCAGTGGGTCATGCAGATTGCAGCCCAGCAAAAGGCAATGTCAGTCGCAGTTTCTGGCGCACAGGCCAAGGTGAACTTGCTTTGTGCACCGTTGCGTGCAGCAGTTGACGCACTTGAGTGTGTGCAGGTGTTTGCCGCTGACCTCGGTGATGTCAAGGCAAACTCTACACCTCCTGAAATGATTGATCAGAAGGTCCAGAGTGCATCGAAGAAGGTGACGGAGATCATGGCAGACTTTGGTCGCAGGATGAGCCATTCCAGTGCAGTGTGTTTGAATGCTGCGCTTGAGACATACGTCAAAGCGTCTGCTGCAAGCTTCAACGTCATAACCAACGATCAGGCAAAGAGTGAGTTGTCAGCAGCTTTGGTCAGTCGTGGGCACAAACGTGAGGTTGTCGATTCACTTCTTGCTGCCATGAATTCAATGACTTCGTCAACGGCAGACTTGTGCATGCTCCCACCGACCGTATCTCCACCTCCGCAACTCGGCGGCCATACTGGAGCTCCGGCAAGCACTGCAGAGCCAAGTGGTGTAGACGTGCAATGATACGTATACGCGTGCACGAATGCATGTTGTGAATTTGAGAATTTACAGTGCATGTGCATGTCACAGAACCCGAAGGGTCGAGCGGTGACTCTCATTCCTTGCCCCCTTCTCCCTCCATTCCTCCTAGTTAGCTTCCCAACTCCCCTATGTTCCCCAATATCCCTCCCCGTGTTGAATGTTCCTCATGAGAGGGTGTACACTGCCTGGGGGTCTCCTGTATAGGTCCCGATGTACTCTACGCATGCTGAATTAGTTGCCCAAAAGAATTTATCGATGTTCAGGAATTTGCGCAATTGGGTGTACACATGCATTTCACATACAAGTCTAGGATGCGCTGATGGGGGCAGTTATGGTGTCCCCCAAGGTACTCCGTGCCTGTCGCGCAAGAAAAGGTGTGATCACTGGGTTTGCGGGGGGGCGATACCTTGGGCTGTGGGGTTTGTCTAGGCATATAATCTGGAGCAGGGGGTATGTAGGACCATGCTGGGGGCTTCCCAATCTACTTTGCATCTTTGGTGAAATTGCGATGCCAATATAATGCATAAGTAAACTTCAGGAATGGGCAAAACTATGACAACTGCGTCGGGGGGCATGGTACTTCGAGCTGAGGGGCTGCGAGGAGGCTCCTGGGCTTTTCACTATTACGTTTGTCTATTGGTATTCGGCTCTTGGTGTTTAGTTGCCAAGTTTAAGCTTGATATATTCGGGTATTGTTTCATTCTGAGACCTATCACTGTCAAAGGGAACGTGTGAGATCATGCCATGAGCCTGGGAAAGCCTTCAATAGGAATTGTAGGATGTGGCCTGCCCTCTTGTCACACTGCAGCGATGACAGACATGAGTGTCTAGGGGGGATCTCTGGCAGAAAGGGCTGAACGACGAGCCTTTGAGCTCCTCCAGACCCCTGAAAACCTCACCAAGGAGCACATTCTGGAGCTCTACGATTTGGCCCCTGCCCAGTGCAAGCAGGGCCCCACGAATGCTCGGCAGATGATAACGGGAGGCAACCCGCGAAGCTCTAACGCCCCCCTCCATAACATTTTTGACCTTCCCTGTGTAACTCAAGCTGTAACAAGATTCGTTAGACATCATGCTCCTGGATTGCCCTTCAGCACTGTCACAATTCTGGATGGAGCGAAACATGGGGTCCATGTTGATACTCACAACGCCTGCCCCCCAAATATCATAGTGAATCTCACCGCGTTTCAGGGAGGGGGCTTGTGGATTGAGCACCCCAGAGGGACAGGATCACCTCAAATATGAGGGCAAAAACCTGCGAGGAAAGATCTGGGGTCTGGAAACTAAGCCAGTTGTTTTCTCTGCTTCACGCCTGAGGCATGTGGCCATGCCGTGGAAGGGGGCTAGGAGGGTGGTCCTGATTGCACACACTGCCCAGCAGCATGGTCAGGGGAAGTGTGGGGGTAGACCTGCTGGGGCCACTCACCCAGCTTGTGCTTGAATGTGCTGAGGCCATCGAGGTAACGAGCCCTGTCAAAGCTACAGGGCTCCGTGAGGGGAGCCTCCTCCGCCCTCCACCGATGAGCTACATTAGGAGGCTCATGTGTGAGGAAGATGCTGACTTGGAGACTACCTTTGCACAGCATAGGGCTCCTCCACCCTCCCATACGCGTCCCCTAACTGGGCCCTGCCCCCCCTGCCCGGGAGCCTCGCCCTAAGAGAGCCAAGACAACACCGGCGGGTTTCTGACCATGCCTGTCTAAGGAACAGAGAGCTGTTGGACTGAGGGTTGCGTGTGCAACGCATGCCAGCCCCATGGGATAGTTCCACCTGTTGAAACATAAGACTCTCCAACCTCTGCGTTTCTGTAACTGCTGCATGATGCATGCTGAATTTGTGAGCTTCCTGTCACCGCGATGAGATGAATCGACTGTGTCAGATTGTCATGTTACCGGCTTGCGCCACACCCCCTCCCCCCGTCTTCTCATACTGCATGAGCCCTCCCATCCTCCCAAACCCCCTCTATTTGCTCCGCAAGCCAGCCTGGGCCCCGCGCGAGGGGCACGGGGGTCCAAAGGAAGTCTTAACGGGGATCCGCGACTGCCTGGCGCAGGCCCTGGAAGCTCATGTCTGCCCGCGCTAGAACTACATACTCCCCCGCCGCTACATGCACCCCATTCTATCATAGTATGTATAACTCCTTTGTGGTACCCTAATATATATATATATATATATATAACTCCTAGGTGGGTAGCGTTGAGCCATGGCTGCTAGCGTTTGCAAGCTGTCGACTGCATGATGTGAGGGCTGATGAGGGAAGCTGCGCTACGGCTGCTCTGCAGTGGGTCAGATTGCAAACTCGGCAAGAAAAGCTATGTTGAATTCACGAATTCGTGCTGACTGAGCCTCCCTGCATGATACTGACGCTACTGCATGAAGCCTACTGCGGAGATTGCATGATACCGTTGACCCTACCCGAACAGTGGCCACAGGCGTGCACAGATCTAAGTGCCTTACAATGAACATGCAAACTCAGCAGAAAGCGGTATACGGAATTCATGAATTCATGATTAGTGAGCCTCTTTGCATGATGCTGATACGGATGCATGAAGCATGCTGCATGCTAATTTAAGAATTCGTGCATGGTTGCCACGTATGAAGAGCCAGTGACCCCTAGGGATGGAGGCCTGGAAGGGACCCTACCCGTTGCCACCGGCCACAGGCGTGTCCATATCTAATTACTTCCCTTGCAGGCCTCCCCCCCCCCCCCCCTGTAGTTTACTGACAAGATCCTAGTTTTTGAAGCAGAGTGCACAGACATGCTCTGAAAGGATAGGGGGCTTAGACGGCTTTGAAACATGCGTCGACGTGGGTGCACAAGGGGAGGGCAGGGGTCATAAGTTACTAGCTTCTTCATAGCGTCCTAGTTGAGCATGGGTTTCTGATGTCCATCTGCAAGTCTTGTAGGCCCTGCCGACCCGTATCTACGTGCCACAGTGAGAGTACCCTCATCTGTCACCTTTGATAGGTGCCACAGGCGTGCGCAGAGTCTAACTCTTGCCTCTAGGGTACTCTTACGACATGGCAGTCACCTATGTACCAGGAGTTGTAGCAGCAAAGATGGGGTGGAATAGCTGCTCTGCTCTGTGCTTCATGTTGGTATGGTATGAGGACTGGAAGCTGCTGCTACGGAACCCCCGAGAGCCACAAAAGCCCTTTGAAATGTGCGGGGGCTCTCGGGACTAAGCAGGCCCCTTTGAAGCATTGCCTACCCCGCTGAACTGCGGAGTGGGCAATGATGGCGTGTGCCAACCTGGTTTCATCCCCCAACGCTATATCTGACGTTCTAGAATGCTGGGGAAACCAGGAGACATGAAATGCATCCATTCCCCCTCTCTTGCGTCACTTCGCAAGGTCATGAGCCTGCCTGAATGTCATATCCGATAAGGGGTCCCCCCTTTCATCTTGGCTTGTCCCCCTACATGCCCTGGTCCACGTGCTCCTCAAGCAGGCTCGTCTGGGGGGATAGGAGTAAGAACATTCTCATTTTTGAAGGGGTGGGCTCTTGGATTGTCTTTTTCGGTGGATGTTGGAGTTGGGGCTGGTTGATTTCAGTAGACCAACCTGAGGCCCGCCCGAAGCAGTAGGAGAACTCAGCTCTAACCCGAACTGAGGCCTTTACTTCGCCCGACCTTTTCCCCGTATACGCTTGCGACACGGGTGGGAAAAAAAAACCCTAAACCCTAAACCCTAAACCCCAAACAAACCTTTGGGCCCCCCGTGGAAGAACCTTACACCCCACACTCTGAACTTGGGATGTTCTCCCTTTTTCTAACAGTCCTTCATGGGGATTATCGTACACCCTATTATGATCCCCATTAAGGACTGTTAGTCTCAGGGGGAACATCCCAACCCAGAACCTTTAAGGTGTCCGCTGGAAGCCCCTCCCGACCCCACCTTTGCGGCTCAAGGTACTTCAAAAGGGATTCCGGCGGAAAGTACCACTTCCAGCCGGGAAAAGACAGCCCCTTCCATGTGTCTCGGCGTTTAATGTTTTTGGGCAGAGCACCCAAAACCCTGGAGCTTTTTGAGCCTTTGACCCCGAACCTAACAGCTGAATCCTATCTGGTTGCGTTGTGGGGGTTCGTGGAGGTTAGACTAGGTGCAGAAGACCTCGCCACAGTTGCTTGAAGACTTTGCGATGAGAGATGACCAGAGTGTAGTAAGGCCGGCGCAGAACAAGGGCTTCCAGACCACTTCATCAGGGAACATTTGATTTGCTAAATCAAGCTCGGGGCTCCTTCTCGACTCTTAAGGATCGCATTCAGTTCCGGTGCCCAATAAGGTTTTCGAGCAAGGCCTTGGGGTTTTGAAACGTTGTGCTCGGCATTTTTCCGAAGCCTCGGATCCTCAACCCACTTGCCGGAAAGATCCTCACTTTTGGCAGATGTAGGGGGGAAGGTTTCTGTTAAGGAACGTAATTTAAGTTGCCATAAGGGAGAAAACCCTCTTCTTGAACAGCAATCCAACAGCTAAACCCTAAACCCTAAACCCTAAACCCTAAACCCTAAACCCTAAACCCTAAACCCTAAACCCTAAACCCTAAACCCTAAACCCTAAACCCTAAACCCTAAACCCTAAACCCTAAAGGTAATCCACCCCCTTCCGGCCGTCAACGGGTCCTACTCCGCTGCCACCGTGGTTGCCGTGGACTTCGATGGCGACGGGCGTCTGGAGCTCTGGGCTTCGCTGGGGTTTAGGGTTTAGGGTTCAGGGTTTAGGAGAGAAGGAGGGCTGGAAGGAAGGAAAAGAGAGGAAGGAAGAGGCAGAGAAGGAGGAGAACAAGAAGACAAGCAGACGAGGAGAAGGAGGAGAGAACAGAGGGGTCAGGGATGTAGGAGGAAGACTCGTTTTCTCGAGATCAAGCTCAGCAGCAAGAAGGGTTCGGATGAAGGTATGCCTAGCATTTCCGGCCCGCCTGAACCCTCCTGCCACATGATGTGGGTCAAGGGTGTAGGGTTCCTCCGCTTTGAGGGCTTTCTCGGGTTTTGGGAGCCTCTGCGCCTCGATCCAAGTTGCCTGAGCAGGAGTTGATTCTGTCTGTTGGTGGTCGCATCCGGTTCTTCCGCCAGAGGCAGCGGTGACGGAGGGTTCAGGGTGTCATGGTCAGAGTTTTGCTTGTTGGCTCCCCGCCCCAAACCGAAAGATGCTCCTGAACCGCAAGCCGTTGCTGCAAAAACCAACATCTCGAACATCAAAGCTTTGCAACACCAAGCCCGCCCTTGACACTGCGAGCACGCGAGTGCGGACCCTTGAACCATTCACTGGGGCACGTTTGAACATCTTAATTGTTATTACCCTTAATCCCCCGACAGAGCCTTGCAAACTCTTTGCAGGGCCCTGAAACCCAGACCCCTGGGAGGATCCACAAAGTAGAACCCCCAAATGGTACCCTATGCCACTATTGGGCCATTTTTAGGAGCCCTTATGGGTATCTACTTTTCTTTGCAGGGCCCTAAGCCCTCGGCAATGTACAGTCGCAAGCCACGGCACCTTAGAGGCTTATAAGTGGGTTAGAAGTACAGATATACTTGGGCAGGAACCTTCAAGTAGGGTCTAGGGTTTAGGGCCGGTTCGCCTGTCGGGGGTGGTCTTCTGCTTCGCGCGAGCACCAAAGCAAGGAAGACTGGGGCAGTGTCTCAAGCAGCAAGGCCAGCGGAGAGCCATGCCTGGCCCCCTTACCCTCAACGAACTCAGAGGTGTTCTCAAGTAGCAGCCCTAAATCGTCCACACCAAACCAAGCTAGAAACACAAGAAGCCTACACGATCCAGTCAGCCGGGCAGGTGGCAAAATAGCCCTAAACCCCAAACCGGCTTCTGCAGAGAGTGCGTTCGTGCCTGCAGGTGAACCCTAAACATGAGCCGCCATGAGCCCATGAGCCAAGCCCCGAGGCACGCTGGCCGCCTTGTTGAGCAGTATGGGATCTTCAATCCGTTCCGCCGGATCAGGCTGCTTTACTGGTTTGGGTTTCGGGATGAAGACTTTAGGGTTTGGGGTTTAGGTTTTAGGGTTTGGGGTTTGGGGTGTAGCTCGTCGAGGTCGCGCGCTGGTAAGCGCAGACATGCCCACCCCAAGGCCGCCCAAGCACTACTCAAAACGAAACCGGAGCCAGCCGAACCCGAGCCAGCCAAGCCCATTTTTCATCTGCAGAAGACACTATGCTTCGGGGGGATGTAGCCACGAAGTTTGATAAAAAAACATACGAAGACTTTGTGAAGGACACTAGTAGCTTCCGGGAGAAAACTCAGGGGTTGCGGCGGGGGACGTCTTCGGCCGGTCACTGCTTACTCATCGAGTCCGGATTGCCAAGGCCAGGGTGAAAGTCATAAAGCCAGAAGCATCCGAGCGAAATTTTGCGTTTCGGGTTGGGGACTTCTTCGGCCAGAGGGCCTTCTCAGTTTTTCTCACCGACTCCGTATTGCCGAGCTGCATGGCGAAAACCCGAGCGAAATCTCAAGTTTCGCGCCAGGGACATCTTCGGCCGGAGGGCCTTCTCATTGTGCTGTTCATCGACCCAGAATGGCCTGAAAACCGGTTGCCAAAGATGTTTCGTCTTGGTTTAGGGTTTTGGGTTTTCCTCGAGATACAGGCAGGGTAACTATAGCTATGCCTGGTTACCTGTGAACACCAAAGTTCACCGAAAACGTGAAAGTTTTAGCCGGTCTGTTGAAGGTCTTGCAGGCGTAGGGTTGGGAGAATCAGGCGATTGCAGCATGTGGCGTGTTGAACGCGCTATTGCCCGAACTTGGAGTTTGCCGAGCGGTTTTCCCACGGAGCTCGTGGCTAGGAGGGGAAAGCTCCCTAAAACCCTGAACCCTAAACCCGGAACCCTAAACCCTCAAACCAGATGCTGAAGCGACGGTCGGCCCGGAGCAGGGAACTAAATTTTGGGCCTTTCGGGGTTCCCAAAGGGGGCTTGAAGCTCTAGGGGTGAGGAGCTTAGGAGCTTAGGGGTTAGGGTTTCGGGTTCAGGCTTAGGGTTTAGTTGCTGTCGTCTGCTCTGGTGCCTTGCTTGGCGTGTGCTTTGTAGCTTGCCCAATAAAGGATTTTGGGGCCCATGCGGGCGGTGCTGGCCAGGTGCGACTGGATGGCTTGCCGTTTCCATGCCTCCTGCCTGCAGCAGTCCGTTTTTGAAACTCCTGGGCTGAACCTTAATTAAACCCCAAAGCCCTGGAGCCTGAACGGTAGTTCTCCTAAACCCTAAACCTCATAGACCCCCAAAACCCATAAACCCGAAACCCAAAACCCTAAACCCTAAAGCCGAAACCCCAAACACGAAAACCGAAAACCCTAAACCGGCCAGCTATGCGGCTATGCGGGAGCGAAAAACCCTAAGCCTCACAAACCCCGTGAACTTATGAAGCCCCCTCAGCCCCAAAGTAAAGCGCTCCGAGCTCCTCTTTGCTGGCTGCTTGGAGGTTCATGGTACTTCATAACCCAACAATAGCTGTACGAATAACCCGCTGATAAGCCCCTTAAGTGCCCTAACATGGTTATGTTTGGGTTATTTATTGGGTCATTTATCAGTGCAGAGATAATTGGGTTGCTAAAACAACCCTAAGCCCTGAACCCTGAACCCTGAACCCTGAACCCTAAACCCTCAACCCTAAACCCTAAACCCTAAACCCTAAACCCTGAACCTCCAAGTGGGAGGCCGCCGACTGGGATGCGGACGGCGACATCGACCTGGCTGTGCCCGTCGGCCGAGGAGACCCGGGTTGGCAGCTCGGGGTTGCTTGGGGGGTTTAGGGTTTAGGGTTTAGGGTTTGGGGTTTAGGGTTTAGGGTTTAGGGTTTAGGGTTTAGGGGTAGGAGTGTGTAAGGGGATAAGGGGTTTCGAGCTTATAGTTCTGGAGGGCTAGTGTGCAATCTCTGGGCGTGGGCGCCCCCGGCTTATGCCGCCCTGCCCTGAGCCAAACCTCAAGCCCATGTTGCTGCGTGACATTTTAGCTGATCCGAGCTGCCAGCCTTTGACCAAAAAGGAAGAAGCACCCTAAGTAGATCAAGGGTGTGATGCCTCGCTGGGAGGGAGCTTTGATGGGGATGCTCCGGTACAGAGCTGCATATGGAGGTTGTCGAACATAGGTGACCCCGAATCTATCCCCAGACAGTCATTCCCTTAAAATAAGGACCCCCAAAAAGGTGCCCCTAATCCGAGGACTTGAGGCTAAGACCCTCCAAAGAACGTGCCTGGCAGCCTCGCGAGGCGTCGCCTTCTACGAGAACCGTGGGGGCCATTTGATGCCCAGGCGCCATGCAGAGCCTGTTGCAAGCGAAAACCCCTGAAGCCTGCACCCAAAACCCTCAAAATGGCCACAGTTTCGGCTCAAGACAGTGGACGAGGCTCGGTCTCACAGTGTGGCCATGAAGATTTTTTACCGTTTCACCTTCCTTCATTTTTGTGAGGAGGAAGATGAGGAGGAGGACGACACTGCACACGGTCGATCCCTCAGTGCACCACCGAGCTTTGGAGGAATGACTTCGGCAACGAGCGCTTCTGCGGAGGCCCAACCTGTGGAAGGAGGCGATGTCGTCACCACTGTTGCCACGGCGGCCGCCTGCGAAGAAGACGTCTGTCCATCGGACAAGGAGCCAGCCAATCCCTGCAACCAGCACAGTGAGGGAAGCGCCGGACATCCTGTACTTTGCACGCGGCCATGCGTGCACGTGGCATCGGGAAGGCCTTGCCCCGCAGGTCGACAGTGTGGCTTCTGCCACCGACCGCACGCAGACCCGCTGAAGATCGATAAGCGTCTGCGGGAGGAGCTCGCTGATCCAGCATGTCTCCGCCTCGCCCAGCAGCTGATGTGGCAAATGGCCCAAGCCGAAGGATTCCCCGACACCGACACCATCTTCGACATCCTTGAGTGGGAGATTTCGCGGGGGAATGGTCCCAGTGGTGCATCCTCAACGGGATCTTCCTCGAGCTCCGAATGCACTGTGTCAGGAAGGCTGCGGAAGGTGCTGCAACGTCTGAGCTTTGCGGCCTTGCTTACGCTGGTGGCGAACAGCTGTGGCCATGCCAGCAGGCAGGCCTTGCTGGATAGCTTGGAGCACCTGCGCGCCGCGCACCTTGGGCGTGACTTTCGAGGCGGTACCCAGCCCGGATCTAGCAGCACCCAGAACGCCCACGGTAGCCAGGAATCTGGATCCCGCAGCACCCAGAACGGCCAGCACCCCAATTGAAGGAAGGATTTCTGAAACCCTAAAACCCTTACACCCTAAATGCGAGAAACCCTAAAATTGCCCTAAAAGGTTTAGTACTTGAGGTAAGCAGAAAACCAAGTCAGTCCTTCACCACGGCGATATGCCATGAGGTGATGGGGTTCTGCCGGATCAAGCCAAAGTTTTGGGCCTTTGTCGGAAACCCAAATCGTGGAGAACCGACAATGGCATTTCCAAAAAGCGCTCTGAAGGGATGCTCGGGCACTCGATAGGTAGATGTGCAGCCAAACTCTGTCCTCACAGACCTTTGTCGGGGCTGGCGGGGCAGAGAGAGAGAGAGAGAGAGTGTCCCTTAGCTTCTGGGGACACCGAGCCGACCAGACGTTCGGCAACGCGGCGTTTTTTCATCTTGAGCATCGTCTTGCAGATTACGGTTAAGTTGTCTGACACCAACCCCGAAATAAAGACATGGTCGCGTTGTGAGGGTCTGTTTTTTGGTTGTTGGGCCGGTCGCCAAATGGTCTTGGGTATTCTACTTGTTGATGCTGCCTTGTGATGCTGAGCAGTGTCAACGTGTCAGCGAGAAAGCAATTGCCCAGCTTGTGGCGTAAGCCGCCTAGAGACGTCCGCACTTCATTCCTGTAGCCTGGATCATGGTAGCACCCTCATGGCTGTAGGCGGCTTACTGCCTCGCAAGCAGTTTATAATATGCCTGCATGATTGGCACCTTCGCAGCAGCTTTGACAAGCGCGGGATAAGTAGCAACCGCCGCAGATGGAGTTTTACTTCGTCTTGCAAGAGCTTTTGTCAATCTACGGGTCCTCCGCCTTTGTCCAGAATGCTGCTGTTGCCTTCCTGTGGAATCCGGATGCCGTTTTTTAAGATTTCTACTTGCGCCAGCATTGCCAATTTGCGAGCCCCTTGTGGATGTTGTTGCGTTCGGGGATGGAGAAATGGGTTTCACTGTGCATGCGCAAAAACATGCATGCCCTGCAGCAGTAATGGGTACAGTACGTAGGCAACTATAGGAGCTCCTCGTGTTTCAAGTTTCAAAATGACAACGGAGAAGAGATTCAGGCAATTAAGCAGTTTCGCGGCACATATCTACTGAAACAACTAGGCATGGGAGCTCCTTGTGTTCGGCTTGTGCTTGCCTCGATGCTGACATGTGCTGGTTAGGCTCCATTTAGGTCTGTCGGTGGTGAAAAGCCCTTCAACCCTGAATAAACCCTAAACCCTCAACCCTAAAACACTAAACCCTAAAACCCTAAAACCCAAAAAATCCTGAAACCCTAACATCCTGAAACCCTAAAATCCTGAAACCCGTCAACCCCGAGAGCCGCCCCAAAGCCCAGTGGCACCTCGCAGGCTAGGGACCGAGAATCCCTTCAACGTGGTCCTCACCAAGCCCCTTGGGTTTAGGGTTTAGGGTTTAGGGTTTAGGGTTCAGGGTTTAGGGTTTAGGTTCTGGCATTCCTCATCTAGCCCAGCGCCAGGGGATCTTGGGGGTTTTGAAATCCTTTCCTTGCTCCTCTTCTGCTACCCGTTATTGAGGGCCTCCTTTTTGCTTTTGAGAGGGCATGGACTTCGCAAGGCAGGGTTTAGGGTTTAGGGTTTAGGGTTTAGGGACGTGTGCTTGCAAGATGATGGTCAAAGACTTGGGCGCTCTGGGGTTTAGGGCTTAGGGTTTAGGGTTTAGGGTTTAGGGTTTTAGATTCGTCTGCAAACAAGGGGTGTCATGCATCTACAAGGAATCCCAAATTCGAGCACATGTGGAGTTTGGAAGTCTGTTTTGGTTGGGGGGTGGGGAGGGGTGCGCTTGGAGGTTCATGGGTAGTTATGCGTGGGGTTATAAGTAGGGTATACTTATAACTGGTTATATCCTCACTTAGGGTACTCATAACCCTACTTCTAACTGCCCATGAACCTTCCGGTAGCGTCAAGTCTAAGCAGGAAGGGCTGTGGAAGTCAATCCATGGTCCCCAAGGAGAAGAGCGCCCGTTGCGTTCCCAATTCGTTTTAAGCCCTAGGCCCTCAACCCTGAAACCGATCTTGGTCCTTGCAATGGGGGCTCTGTCAAGAACCTATGACCCTGACCCTTTGGGATGCTCCCCCTTATACTGGCAGCCCTTAATAGGGGGAACGACGGACTGTCAGCAGAAGGGGGGACATCCCAACAGACCCTCTTAGAGCCTTAGAGCTGGCGCAAGACATAGGTCATGGCCGTTTTTGTTTTACCAGCTGCCCGTGCGGATGCCCAACACGCAGCGAGGCCCCTAGGAAGATGACATTCCCTACTATTTGCTGAAGACCTCACAAAAAAAGAAAATAAGAAAACAATAATCCCTATATCACCCTTATAGGGAAGAATATTTGTAGTTCTGTGTTGTGGGGGGTTCTTACTAAGCAAACAGTAATTCCAGGTTCACCTCCAATGCTCGCGGCTGGCCTGGCTACTACAGCTCGTAGCGCGGCGATGAGGGCTTTGGATCTTCGGGGAAGGTCTTTTTAGGTTTTCTCCTGTTGAGCTCCCGCCTGGTATATCCGCCTCCCGAAGGCCCCGCGGCCTGCATAGGACTGAATGTGATTCCTTCAACACGGCAAGGGCCTGTGTAAGGGGTTTCGGGCATTTTAGATGCCCAACAGCCCCTCCCCTCACCTTGTACCACCTTGCGAGTTCTGCAACCCCCTTTCCTCACAGCTTGATGGAAACAAACCCACATCCCCCCCCCCCCCACCTTGAGTCCCAAGCCCAAAGGCAACTGACCTTTGGGGTAGGTGCAGTCAAGGCGTCGAGGCTCTGCTGAGCTGCAATGTGCGCACACCCCTGAAAGGTCACCGAGCTAGAGTTGTATTTCCCTAGATGCATGAGTCAGCCTGGGCACCTACTCAAAAATGGTTTTTTGGGTTCCTAGTCTGGCGGCCCCCTGACAACCGCGAGGCCCCGGGAAGGTGAGGGAGGTCCCTGAACCGGGAGGCCCCTGAAAGGCCCCGGAAAAGGCTTTTGGAAAGACCGTCAGGCTGTGCAAGGCTCGTAGTCCGTTTGGAAAGCCTCTTGCTTCAGCCGGAGCCTCGGGTCGAAGACGTCCCCCAGCGCAGACACTGAACTCAGATGCTTTCAGTATCCTGCACAAGACAAAGCATCTTTGTGGCGAGGGTTTGCGCCATGCACCTGAGTTGATGAGAAAAGCAATGACAAGGGGCAGCGGAAGACGTCCCCTGCTCAAAGCCTGCATTGTTGCTAGGACAAGTCGTCTTTGTGGCAGCAAGTTTTCACCCATGCACCTTGACCATCCAGAGCCGATTGAAGGAAGGAATGCGAAAGTCCCCAAAGACGACCCCCCTGCGCAAAACGTTAACGTTTTCGTTCGACTTAGCTTTGTTGTGGCCTCCACCCCTGGCACCTTGAGGGTTTGCATGGCCGACTGGGACCTCGATGGAGATCTCGACCTCCTGCCACTCACCTGTTTAGGGTTTAGGCTTTTTAGGGTGTAGGGTCGGAGGCGTTGCGAGAGAGAGCGAGAGAGAGAGGGTTTAGGGTTTAGGGTGTCGGGTTTAGGGTGTAGGGTTTAGGGTTTAGGGTGGTGATTCATTCGGGCCTAGGGCTTGGGCTTGTTTGGCTATTTGGGCTTGACGTTCATTCAGGGGATGTGAGCCCTGGATGCGAAACCGCTTGCGGGCTGACAGTTTATGGGGCTTAGGGTTCAGGGTTCAGGGGCTTGGGGTTCTTGTTGAAGCCTTGCCAGTTTCTCGCAACACTCGTCTTCAACGGACGATGGCCGGTGAGCATCATGGCCCTTGGTTCGGGGCTTGGTTCGATTCTCGTGGGTGGAAGGGGTTGAGGGTGTATAAGGAGTTCTCCTGGGTCCAAGTCAAACCGAGCCTGAGCCCGAACACCGCCCAGGGTCGGGCAGACGGATGGCAGCATGCTCCTGGGTGCCGGAATGTGAACCCCTAAACCCAAACCCTAAACCCTAAACCCTAAACCCTAAACCCTAAACCCTAAACCCTAAACCCTAAACCCTAAACCCTAAACCCTAAACCACTGTTGCGGTCGGTGGTGTCAGGGTTCTAGCCCCCGCGCTCCCCCAAAAGGGGTCCGGTGGTCGACGCCTCCTCAAAAGGTGCCAAGACTTCCAGACGCTTCAACCCTCCGCCTTGGGATTTTTAACAGGATGTACGAGAATCCCTTTCAAGGACTGCTAGTATGAGGGGGAACATCTCAACCTCCTCCCTCAAAACATCCCCCACTCCTGGGGAGTTCATGGGCTTACGCCAGGCCAAGAAGGTTTGAGCTTGTAAGTCGATGGTCGCCATGGGCCTTTGCGCGCAGTCTAGGATCCGAGGGGTGGTCATTCTGATCCGAGCGCTTGCAGAAACCCTAAGCCAAACCCTAAACCCTCTTGCAAGTCCCTCTAGCCCAAAACCCCGAAACCCCAAAACCCTGAAACGCTACAAAAAGCCTCACCCCTCCCAAAAGGCTCTACTTCGAGCGCCTTGAGAGCGGGATGCTGGAGCGGCGCTTCAGCGATCAGAACCCGCCCCTCAGCAAACAAAGCCGCCCCGAAAGGGTTTTAAAACACGAGGGTTTCGGGCATTTTTACCGGGTCACCTGGAGTCCTGATGGTTAAGCTTTGAGGGAAGCCTTTTAAACGAATAAGAGGCCCGAGATCTGGGCCCTGAGCTCCTCATGTGAGCGAGGGCAAGCACAGCACAGATGGTCCGAGCCTGGAAGGAGAGGTTTGTGGTTAGAATGGTCAGTAAGGAAGTCGCACGCCCACATGAGGGTAGTTCTCTGTCCCCAGCAGAATGCGGCACCCTTGCAAGAAGCAGCACCAACCCCTTTCTTTTTGAGAGCAACAGAGCTGAGCTACCAATGTAGTTGAACTCCAAAAAATCGCGTTGTGGGTTGCTTGTTGAACCATGCCCCCGAAGCCCTGCATCCTGCATCCTCGATGCAAGGTTCGAAGACGTGGTGCAAGATAAGCATTTCTACCCGGCTGTGCATGCAGGACTCCTGGACTCCTGCTGTGAAGCGCGAGGGCTCTCTAAGCCCCCACAACCCTCAAAAACCCCGAAGCGCTTGCTAGGGTGAGAGCCCCCCACACCCCCCGAAGCCCTCTCGTTTGGGCGTTTGGGGCGCCCCGGTGTTTAGGTTGCTACCGGGTTGGGCCGTGGCTCGTTTTGGCAAGGGGCTGTGCTTGGGGAGGGTGGAAATGAGCGTTAGTTGTATGTCGAGATGATCGTTTGTCCATGTTGCAGTGGAAGCTTGTGTAGTCAAATCCTGTACTCAGTGATGCTCAGCGGCCAGTGCCCTGGCGTGTGCAGTCGGGGGAAGTAGAACAGGACCCCTCTCTAACACAGAACTGCATCTTCTGCCATTCCATCATCTTCTACCATACGAGCTCATCTTCTATCCTTTCTACTTGGTTGCGCCCTGTGCCCTTCGCCTGGACCCACAACCGAAGCGCATTCCCAGGGCGCCTGGAAGTTGCCGGCGACCTGAGGCCGCCGAGGGCTGAGGGTTTAGGGTTTAGGGTTCAGGGTTTAGGGTCTAGGGTTTAGGGTTTAGGAGTTCAGGGTTCAGGGTTCAGGGTTTAGGGCTTGGGTCTTGAAGCTTGGGGCTCCCGGGCTTCCCTTGAGAGCTTGGGGGCGCTTTTGGGGGCCGGGCTTCGGGCTTAGTGTGCGTTTATGGGCTCTGCCATGCTCGGATTGGAGTTCGGGGACGCACGACAGAATGCTCAAGAGCCCCAACCAAGGCCGGCCCCATGCCTAAACCCCCGCCGCAGATTCGGGTTTTGTGGTTCCGGCCACCCTCGTCCAGAGCTGTAATTCGGGTTTTGGGTCTTCAGCGCGGGTTTAAAGTTGCTTCATGCAGGAGTCCACCCTTTGTACACAAAGTTCCCTTGTTTATTGAAATCTGAGACGCCACTAGTGATTCTGCTGGGGGTGGGTAGCTTGATTATTATGGTTACCCAGTGTTTTGTTCCAATCATGGTTGTTCATGAAGCACCAAGATTCGGGAGGCTGCTGATCGGTGACATGTCTGGCATGATCAACGTTTACAACTTCGACCAGGATGCTGTGACTTGGGGATCGGGGGCTTTAGGATGTTTGGTTGAGCCAATAATCAAGCCAGTTGGCTTCTCAACTGGTGCTTAGCCCAGCACGTTGCATAGCTTAGACTGGGGCGGGCACGCAGCATCACAGCTCTACGATGGCGTTAGGGCAGTACCTGCGCCACTTGGCGAAGACCATGAGGTGGACATGAGCGGCCCATGAGGGGCCGAGGTCTCCTGCTCGGAGGTGGCATGCCTTCCAGGTGTGTGAGGTTCTGGTTTGGCCAAGTCGGAAGAGAGATTGTGATGGGATGACTCCCCTGGACCCCCCCCCCATTTGGTTGCCACTCATACGGTCAACTATAAATCTATAAACCTGGTTGCCACTCATACGGTCAACTATAAATCTATAAACCTAAACCCTAAACCGAGTAAACCCTAAACCCTAAAGAAAACTGAAGGGGTCTTGGACGGCACTCACAGTCCAACAGCCTCTGCTGCGCAGGACCGTACGCTGCGTTTCCGGCAGTATGCGGCCTGCCCAAGTTTGTGTGGTGGTCAAGATTATCGTTTGTGGTGTGTTTGGGTGCTCTTCTTCTCAGAATGTCCATGATGATTCTGCGGCTCTCAAGATATGTCATGTTGTGTTGGTTCTTATACGGCCTTGGTGCTTATCTGTCTTGTTGAGACGCACATGTGAACCCAATTAATTAGGCCCCTCTTTAGTGGCTGGGGATTTGGGGCTCAGGCTTGGCTTCTGTTATCGGGTTCGGGGCTAATATCGGCATTGTGGTTTCACGACCCTTCCACAAACAGCAGCTGCCAGGTGATGGTCCTTTCCTTGGAAAGCCCTCAATGTCAGGTACCCCCTCAACATCCAGCCACACGATCGCAGACCCCGCAGAACCATGCGAGCGACTCGCGAACCTCATAACTCGGGATGTTCCCCCTTGTGCTAACAGCCCTTAACAGGGATCATAGTACCCCTCCATGATAATCCCTACTAAGGGCTGCTAGTATGAGGGGGGAATTTCCCAACTCAAAGCTCAAAGTCCCGCAAAGCTCTGTGTGAGAGTCGAAAAACACCTAGGGGCGACCAATGACTACAGCCCTTGAGCCGGTTTTGGAAAACCCTAAACCCTAAACCCTAAACCCTAAACCCTAAACCCTAAACCCTAAACCCTAACCCTTAAACCCTAAACCCTAAACCCTTAAACCCTTAAACCCTTGCCGAGAACGCCAACCCCTTCTCCGACCTGGGCTACTTCATGTCGCCGGTCCCGGCATCCCCGCTGAAGACCGCGGCGCGGCCTTGATCAGAGATCCGTTTTTTGGTTTTTTGTGCCTTTAGTAGGGTTTTTTGTGCCTTTAGTAGGGTTCCGGTGAGGGTCCCCCCCGAAGGGGTGAGTGTAAGTAGTTCCTGGTGGTTGCAAGGAAAACGTTCATAAGGAACCAGGGCGTTGCAAGGTAGAGGCCCATAGTCCCCGAAGAAGCTTGACCAAGCCTTCATAGGCACAACCTCTCTGGTGCCTCCTTGGTCTTTTCCACTATTTGGTCAAGAACCCCCAAAATAAAGGGAGAGAATCCCTATGTTTATTGCGTGTTCTTCAGCAGCTTCGTTAGCATGCCGCACATGATGCCGCACTTGTCAAAGTGGGATATCAGTCCGTAGCCACTTGGTTCTTTGAATGTTTCCAAGGAATGCATTAGGGTTTAGGGTTTAGGGTTTAGGGGAACCCTGTGATGCAAGCCTAGGGAAACGGGGGGGGATGTTTCCGATGTTTAGGATTTAGGGGAACCCTCTGATGCAAGCCTAAGGAAACTGGGGAGATGTTCCTGATGTTCCAGGAGGCACCCCCTGTTTCTGTCCTCCGTTGGAAGCTGTTGCTTTCCTGAACCCTGAACCCCCAAACCCGAATCCTCAACCCCAAGCCAAGTGGTTCCCCGCTCTCCCTCCTAAAGCCACCACCATCCAATACCCAGGACCCAGATTTTTTTTAGGTTCCGGAGAGTCTCCCCGAACTAAACTGAGCCCTGAACCCTAACCCCTCGGAGGGACCCCTGGAGCACAAAATGCCTCAATGTAGTGGTGGTCCATACGAAGACCTTGGGATGTTCCCCCTTCTACTACCAGTCCTTCACAGGGCTTATCGTACCTCTGGTTGTCATCCCCGCGAAGGACTAAGGGGGAACAATCAGAGTTACGAATAAGCCCTGTTAAGGACTGTCAGTATACGGGGGAACATCCCAAGGAAGACCCCTCAGGGGCAAGCCTGCAGGGCGGCCTCTTCAATGGACGAGCCCTGCTTGGGGGGTTCATGGTGCATAAGAACCCAAGTACGACTGTAGGTATCAGCCAACTATGACCATCTTAGGGCACTTAAGCGGCTTACCAGTGGCCTATAAGTACAGTCTTTATTGGGTTATAAGTACCATGAACCTCCAAGTATGCATGAAATCGGACCATGCCACAGACAATGGCCACATGGCAAGAGAGCAGGCTGTAAGACTTGTACATCGGCAGGCAAGCTCTGTGTAGCGACGACCTGTCACGTATTTCACGGAGGTGGTGTAGACGGCAACTGTGATTGCAGGCGGAACCTGCCATATATGGAGCCATGAGTTGTATGAATTCTCGAGGGATCAGTTTCAACAGCCTCGCCCTGCTGCCAAGGCTAGTTTGTTTTTAAGAAACTCGCCAGCTGCGTGTGTGAGCTTGCATGAAGCCCCCTTGATAGAGATCATGCGTGAGAGACACCGCCGACCCAAAACTGTCTTCATCTTTAGCCAGACAGACTTCTCACCCCGGCTTGCCGCCGGATTGATCGCTGAAGATCCAGGGATTGCTTGAAGTGGGTGCAGGGTTGGATGCACAGGGAACCTTGAACTAGGTTCCAGTCTCATTTCACCGCGCTCCACGCCTTTTCGATGAAGTCGACGCCCCCTGTCCACCCCACGACACAATGAAAAGTCAGTGGAGGATGAAAGTAACACCCATAGCCCAACAAACCCGAAGCTGCATGCTTGGAGCCTTATGTCTCTTGCATCTCGTGGTCCAGGCCAACGTAGGGCGCGTGTCGCTCTTCAAGAGGACGCTCCAGGCCGGAGGGGAAGTTCGGAAAATTCAGGGTCCTGCAGTCCCCCGCCTGTTATATTCTGACATAGTTATGTTAGTTAACACTTCGATGATTTGTATTTTGAAACAGGTTCTTGACAACTTCACGATGTCGGGTTTAGGGCCAACGTGCGCGTCCTCCTCCAAGGAGGGCTTTGCTTTTGTGCATCCTGGGGTCTCACTGGGGCGTGGGAGTCGCTGTTGTTCGACTTGTTTGCTGCCATTTCCCTGTCACATCTGTGAAGTTTGAATTGCGCGTGAAGGAGTTGAAGGTGACTCTTTGTAGTTTCAGTTTAAGTGCAACAGATCCGGATGTTGTGGGAGCATTGTATGCTCTCCATCATTGGGCTTCAGGGATTTTCCCTGTTTACGCATGATTTGAAGATTAATTAAGTCGTGATGCATGTTGTAATGGTTTATCTTCTGAACCAAACCAGGATATACATCAGTGTGCTTCATCGGGTACAAAAGTTTATGATTTCCAAAGCCCTCACACACATTTGAGAACGCAAAACTCTACTTTACAAGGATCCCCGCTCCTTCAAAACCCTCGCCCACTCGCCCACTCGCCCACTCGCCCACTCGCATAAAGCTCAAGACTGTCGTGTCACTTTCTCTACATGGGCGCTTAGCATGGTCCCATACCCTACAGGTAGGTTCCTCATTATATATATATATATATATATAATAGTGTATATAAGGGCTATATAACAAGGAACCCAAATTAAGGGCCAACACTTGGAGCCCCAGATGTTGGAGGTTCCTGTCAGAACTCTTTCTGGTGCAGGGCCGGCTGGTGAACGTCACGCCCCTGGCCGGCACCCTTTCGAAGGCACATGGTGGGCGCTCTGCAAGAACCCATGTGCTGCTCCTCTTTCCCTAAACCCTAAACCCTAAACCCTAAACCCTAAACCCTAAACCCTAAACCCTAAACAAAAAAACCCTAAACAAAAAACCCGGTCTTTCCGCGAAACGTGGCTTTTCAGATCCCGGGCACAGGCCGTGTTGTCGGCCAAGTGGCTGGAAGCAGGCGTCTGGGAAGGGCTTCGGCTTCAGACACTGTACCCTAAGGGTTCTGACGTGTCGAGTTTAAGGATGTTCTATCTAGGTTCAAGGATTCAACACCTTGGGTTGAAGGAATCTGAGTGTCGTTTGGGGTTTGGCGCAGGGGAGGTTTAGGGTCTAGGGGTTTGATTTTCGCTTACGGGCTTCGGGCATTCTCGACCTTCTTGTTGTCGGCGGAGGTGTCGAGGGACAAGAGTAATACTTTGAGAAGACGTTGTCCTATACCCGAACCCTAAGCCCTCAACCCTAAAGCCTAAGCCCGGGCTTATGTTGAGTGGGCCCATCCTTGAGTCCCAATGCCCTTCCCGTTGCTCTCAAGCCCTGTAGCCCAAATACATGCAGAGATATAGTGGGCTATTCGGGGGGGTTTAAATTCATAAAGCCCAAGAGGAGTCCAAATCCCAAACCCCAAAGCTCCATCAGTCGTAAGCCCTCGACGCACATGATCTCAGAGGACTCTGCCTAGGGCCCTGAACCCTAAACCCTAAGCCCTAAACCCTAAACCCGTAAGGTTGCACCCTTCGGTTTGAAGACCCTTTCTAGACATCCTCTACGGGAATACACGGGCCATCTTAGGAGTATATTCAGGGGACCTCTTTGGGTTACATCTTCAGGGGCACGAGTCTCAATCCCATGATGGGGTGGGGGCTTCTTATACCCTAAACCCGAAACCCTAAACCCTAAACCCTACAGCCCTTGATGATTTGTGAGGCAAGCCGCAGGACGCGGACTTCAACGGCGACGGAGAGCTGGACAGGTGGACGAGGGGCCCTTGTGAAGAACCTGGGTGAAGTACTATTCTTGTGGTTACTGTTGTATGAAGGGACTAACTATATGGTATATATATATATATATATATATATATGATATCTATATCTATGTCTATGTCTATGCCTATATCTATATCTAATATCTAATATCTAATATCTAATATCTAATATCTAATATCTAATATCTAATATCTAATATCTAATATCTAATATCTAATATCTAATATCTAATATCTATAATGTCTAGTTTCTAGTATCTAGTATTTAGTATCTAATATCTAATATCTAATATCTAATATCTAATATCTAATCTCTATCTCTATCTCTATCTCTATCTCTATCTCTATCTCTATATCTATATCTATATCTATATCTATATCTACATCTATATCTATATCTATCCCTATAGTTATATAGAAGGGGCCATATTCTTGAACCAAGACGCGCCTCGGGGTCCCCGCCCTGATCCACAAACGGCAACAAACCGGAAAGATAAACTGCCCTGCAAGCCATCTGCGACACGAAGCCAGCTTTCCGGTCGTAGACTTCCGAAGCAAGTAGATGCTTTAACTTTCTGCAGGTCTTGGACAGGGTTAGGTGTGAAGTAAACTCCGCGTCCAGGAGTTTAGGGTAGCGAGCCGGCCTGAAGCGCAGAACCGACCCGCAGCAGAGCTTGGCAGGCTGACCATTTTTCACGACGGGCGCATCCTTTACCAAGAGCGGGTGGAAGGACTTCCCCCCAGCTCCTCAAATCTTCCAGGGCCCTAGGCCTGGAACCCTATACTCTGAACCCAGCATGTTCTTGTGGCAAAACCCCCAGCATATTAAGTAGCCCAACTGCTATGCTGGCTCTCACGACCGAGAGCGGCGTTCGACAAACCCTAAAGCACGGCATGTTTGCGCATCTGGGTTTTTTTTGGGCATTGGGGTTTTAGGGCTCAGTCCTTTTTGCGGTCTTCAGGGTCTGTACCCTGCTCCTATTTGCACCGTTCTGCAAGCAACGACAGAGCTGTGCGCTGAAAGGGAGGACCTGTAAAGCTAAAAGATGACAAAGCTAAAAATTTGAAGTTGAACGGCGTGCTTTCCATGGCTGAAGGTCTGACGTTGAAAGTTTAAAGATCCACACTTCAACGTCGGGACGCTGTGCAGGAGTGCTCGTGTCTCAGCTCGGCCCGAAGAGCCCGTTCGCGGAGGTGGACCTGCGAAACAATGGAATCGAGGAGCCTCTGAAGCCGTTCAACTCGAAACCCTAAACCCCCCCCCGCCCCCCCCCCCCCCCTTTAGCTTAGTTGGTCCTAAAGGCAGCACAAAGCCCCCGAAGCCCCAAAAAGGCTCTAGACCCGAATAGCCCTTCACTGAACCCTCGAGCGCAAGATGTTCAGGATGACGCTGTTGCCGGATTCCTGCCCATCGACTGGAACGGTGACGGCAGCCCCGGCCGAAATGCTGCGAATTACTTGAGGGGGCTACATAAGATAACCCCAATGAGGAAGCCACAGCTGGCCTTCACCTTCCCCCTAGGTTCCTGGAGATCTCAGAAACCTTGAGCATGCACGACTTCTTGTCTGTGCTCGGGAATCACGATTCATTTTCAGCCCGCCCGCTAAAGCTACACCGCGATCATGCTGGAGCCTGCAGACCTCTCACACTTCGATCTCAGAGCGGTCTCTCAGCTCATGCCACATGTCCCAGCTCTCAGCCAAGGCAGATGCTCCCCTCTTTTTTGTGGGGGGGTAAAGTGTTCTGGGAAGGGATGACGTGGTGACCCTAAGCCCAAAACCCCAAACCCGAGCCTCCCCCCCCCAGAACGGCGTGTGGTCGAAACCGCAGTTAAGGCATGCTTGACCTCATCGTTGGCGCCTGGGGCCTGCTGCTCGACCATTTTGGGGGTTAAAGGGGGCTACGCGGAGGTTCAAGGGTACGTATAACCCCCCCCACTATAACTGCACTTAGAGCCGACAGCGGCAAAGTCTCGCCCTCCTCACCACCCAGCAAGCCTCCAGCATCCACCATCCCCAACACGAAGCCTTGGGGGTAAGGCCATCCGCCATTCGTAGTCCCGTCATCTGTCAACGGGCACGGCCAAAACCCCCTCAGCCCTTCTTCCATCCGTGCTCTTTCTGGCGCGTGTTGCTTGGAGGTCCAGTGGGTACTTGTAACCCCACTGATAACTGCACTTATAACCCCCCAACGTCCCTTGAGCAGGTTATCTGGCAGCTCGTAGTTGCAGCACCATCATGCCGCAATCAAAAGCCCTTGTAACCCTACCCAACGTCTACCCGAATCTGCGGCCCAGGGTGTGAGGGGGCTGCTTAAGGAGGGCTACAGGTCGCCCCAAGCCTCGGGGGAACCCTGGATCCGCCTCAGGTCGAAGCTGAAATATTTTGAGGGCGGCTGGTGCCGGGCGCCCAGACGGGGTTCCGCTACAAAAGGGTGTTGAGGAAAGGGTTTGGAGCCAAGAAGGGACACCCTGGAAGTTCAAGGTGCAAGGTGCTCTTCGCCATACCCCACGCCCTACTTGGTACCCTTGGCCCTAGCCATGTAGCCGTAAATGGCTCCAGATAGCGCCAGGCCCCAAAACCCTAAACCGGGGGCCCAGGCAGCATGGGCAGCGGCGGCTGCGCAGGGCGGGGCATCTGCGACAACGCGGTGGGCACATGTTCCGCGGCCAGAAGCTTCGAGTTCAGAATCCGGGTTTTCGGGTTTTAGGCGTTCAGTTTCTTCTTAGGGTTTGGGGATTTTGAGGGTCTAGTTTGGGCACTGGGGTTTAGGGGTTTTAGGGTTGCTTGTGGCAGTGCACGATGACTTGGCAGCCATGGATGGCTTGAGAGTGCCCTGAAAGACCACTCGTAGACTGGGGTGCTTTGTTCATAGAGTTCTTAAGGTAGGGGGCTTCAAGGCGGCATGGAATGCAAGGTTCCCTAATACTCCCCACTACTCCCCAAGGCTCCCTAGGTACCTACCCCCCATGAACCCCCCTCCCTTAAGAACTCGATTATTTGTGGTCCATTTGCCATCAGCTGCCTTGATGCGGAGTGGCATCCGAGGCAAATGCTTGCCAGATGCTGAGATTGTCTGTGTGATTGAGGTTGTTGGAACTAGGAGGGAACCCTTGACCCAAACTCTAGTCCCACAAGCCCCAAGAGCCTCAAACCTCTGAAGCTCCGCGCCCTAAGACCTAGACCCCAAACCTCCAAAACAATTACAGTTCAGGGTTCGAAGTGAGTTCAGGGTTCGGGCCGAAGGGCTTTGCGGGCCAGGCCAAAGACAGTAGTCTTTCAGGCCGGGAGGTGGCAAAAGGGTTTAGGGCGTTTAGGGTTTGGGGTGTGGGGTTGCAAAAAAGGCTTGGGGCTTGGGTGCTCGCGAGCTTTTTGCTGTAGGGTTTAGGGTCTAGGGTTTAGGGTGTAGTTCCGGGCAGAAAGGGCAGCAGTCGAGTCCCTTGTGGAAAAAAGGGGCGTAGTTCCGGGTGCAAAAGGGTCTTGAGATTTTAGGAGCTCTTGGGTCAAGCAGTTTAGGGTTATCAGGGCTAGGGGGCCTTGGCTTGAACCGAGCCCCAAGCTTTGGCCCTAAACCCCCCGAAGCCCCAAACCCCAAGCCCCCAATCCACAACCGAAAACTCCTGAAACCTCAGTCTCCTCATCTAGCTTTCGTGGTGACCCATGAAGCTGCTCGTCTGTGAGCCACAGGACAGGGTACATGCACGAGGACTGCTCCGGGTGCGTCCCTGGCCGGGGATCCAAGAAGCCAGAGGGTTTAGGTTTTAGGGTTTAGGGTTTCAGGGTTTAGGGCCTGAAGCCAAAAAAAGTTGGGCCGGGGCTCTACCATCATTTGCAGGCCTCTACTATGACGGAAATGCTCGCCGGTAACGGGGCTTGCAACAGAAACTGTAACGGAAATGAGCAGAGTTGTAACGGATTTGTCGCGGAGATGCAACGACAGGGAGATTCCGGAAGACAAGATACTAAGTTGGTGAGGAAAGGACTGGGCCGTTGGACTGGTGTCTAAGCCGGTTAGTTCCAGACCGTGTTAATGGAGGTGGTCTGTCAAGGGTTTCGAGGGGAGAAAGGTGAATCACTTCCAAGATCCAGACCAGGCCACGGTACCTTCATGATTTTCATTCACTTCTTTCATATTATTCATGCGTCCCGCGCTCTCTTCATTCGCTTGTCCTTATAATAATATTTCGAAGTGAATTACAATCATAAGGTGGAGCCCCCGTATCGGAAGGCTGCAACGGAGCGCTACCGGCTGTAGCGATGCTGTAACGGAAGCAGAAGCAGCAACATGATAACGGACCTGTAACGGAACTGTAACGGAGCTGTACAACTGAGCTGTAACGGGAGCTGTAACGGAGCTGTATCGAAGGTGCAACGGAGCTGTAACAGAGCTGTATAACTGAGCTGTAACGGAAGCTGTAACGGAGGTGCATCGGAGCTGGACTGGAGCGGTAATGGACCTGTAACGGAAGCTGTGGCGGAAGCTGTGGTGGAAGCTGTAACGGAGCTGTAACGGAGGTGCAACGGTAGTGCAACGGAGCTGTGACGGAGCTGTAACGGAGCTGGAACGGAAGCTGTAATGTAACAGAGGTGCAAGGGAGCCGTAACGGAGGTGCGTCGGAGCTGTAACGGAGCTGCAACGGAACTGTAACGGAAGCTGCAACGGAGGTGTAACGGAGGTGCAACGGAGCTGTAACGGAGCTCCAGCGGAAGCTGTGACGGAGTTGTAACGGAGGTGCATCGAAGCTGTAGGGGAACTGTAGCAGGTGCTGTAACGGAGCTGTAAAGGTGGGCCCACGGTGGGTAGCGCACAGCCCATAGTAAATGATGGTAGAGCCCATCCTCGATCAAAAAAAAGGGTTCAGGGCAAGGGTTTAGGGCTACTTCAAGGGTTCAAGGATATGTCTAGGCAGGGCTGAAAGTGCCGCAAATGATTCAGTAGACAGAGCCCTGAACTCGAGCCTTTTCTAAAAACCTCTTGTCATGAGGTTTTGGGTTCGGTTTCGGGCTTAGGTGTTTACCGTCAACGGTTGACATTTTAGATGACGTCACTATGGAACGGTTGACACAGGTAGCCTTGCAGTCGCGAGAACTGTGATGCTGGTTGTGTGGGCCTGCATTTCCCGGCAGCTGCGCAGTCCTGGTTGTAAAAGCAGTTAACGGTTAAGGGGTTTAGGGTCAAGGGGTTCAGGGGTTTGCGAAACGAGTTCTGCACCAAAAAGCGTGTCGGCCTTGCTCGTGGGGTTGACGCAGTGCTGAGTCTGCCAAGTGTTTCGGGTTCAAAGGCTTTGTGAGTCCGGCAGCGCAGAAGGGTTTTGTGAGAGGTAGTGGCCTGGTTTGCACGATTCGCAGCCCAACAGTCGAAACGGTGACTTCCGAAATTAGGGGTACCTTATTGGGGTCATTCTCTATGTCCTTATTACAAGGGAACCCTACTGTATTGTGGGGTCCCCCATTGTCGTAAGTCCTCCAACCGTCAAGCAGCTTCATGTCGCAGGTTACTACACCCACGACAAGCTGCTGGCGCAGCCTGGCCGAACACCAAAACCAAACCCCGAACCCTCGAAGGATGGCGCAGAGGAAGCCCTGAAACGGACGCAGTTGGCCTCATTGTCAATATAAGGTATATGCAAAGTAGTAATATAAGATATATGAATATGACAATATAATAACATGATATATGCTGGGTTTATTGGGTTTTGGCTGTTTGGGTTGATGTGATCGTAGTATACTGTTTCCTGCTTGCGTTTGGGCGGCAAGAGGATAGATTCTAAGACTTGGGAGATTCTGGTAGCCTAGTCGTCAAATCCTAAATCCTAAACCCTAAACCCTAAGCCCTTAGCCCTAAACCCTAAACCCTAAACCCTAACCCCTAAGCCCTCAACCCTGGTAGGTTTCGGACCAGTGTGCGGCGTTTCTCACTTGCCCGAGACTTCCGGCGCCTTGCAGGCCCGAGGTCGTCGCGTACGAGTGCCTGCCCTGCCAAGGACGGCTTAGACTAAAGGGTTTAGGGTTTAGGAATAAGTTTAGGGTTTAGGGTTTAGGGTTTGAGGGTTTGAGGGTTTGAGGGTTGGGATGTTCCGCCTTGTACTAACAGTCCTTATTAGGGCCCCTATTATAATGCCTGTGAAGCACTGTTAGTATAAACATCCCAAGCAGAATAAAGGGCTAAGGGGTGTGAGTTTGGGCTTCAGGGCTGTTATATCTTCCTGAGGGGGGGAAAGGGGGGCGGGGTTTGGGAGCAATTGATGGGGCCCGCTTGGAGGCCTAGAATGTTCCCTGACCACGAAGGTTTAGAGGGCCCTGGACTGCCCTGGTAAAGGAATCAGGATTTGGAGCTTTTTTGGGAAGAGTTCTTCTTTTTGCAACTGGAGAGGGGGCTGCTTCAAGGGTTTATGGATTGTTTTTGTGTAGACCTGTATGTGCACCAAGTAAGGATTTTTTCGCCAGTCATAACCCTGGCTGCCCTTTTCAGCCTCCGGCCCCCAGACAGGAATGGGCGAAGACGACGAGGGCCGCGTCTGCCACTCCCGTGGCATCTGCTGTGGCCTCAGACGTGTCAGGTCGGTTGGGATGTTCCCCCTTATACTAACAGTCCTTAACTGGGATTCTAGTACCTCCCTATGATAATCCCTATTCAGGACTGTTAGTATCAGGGGGAACATGCCAACATGTTAGGGGATTTTGGCGCGGGCAGGACCTGCTACTTTTGTCGGGAATCCCAAAACGACGATTGCAGGGCAGACCCCCTCCGGTGCTTGGGTCCGAGAGGTGGCATAGCCTTCGTTGAAGGGTTCAACGTCCTAACGCCTGCCTGACGGCAGCGCGGAACCAAAACCCTCCCAAAATCCTGGAACTAAACCCTAAACCCTAAACCTTAAACCCTTAACCCTTAAACTCTAAACAGAACTGCATCCACTGCATCCAAAGCCTTACGCCGACCTCGAGATTATCCTGAGCCCCCCTCTCTTGGCGTGCCCTGAAGAAGACGCCCTCAAGCCTGGCCTGAAGGTTCATGGGTAGTGAGAAGTCGGGTTATAAGTAGGGTAACTATACTTACAACTGCTTATAACCTTATCTAGGAGTGATAAGTGGGGTTATAAGTAACCCCACTTAGAACTACCCATGGAACCTCCAAGTGCCCTAAGGCATGGATGACCACCTGGCCTGGTCTGAGATATCGCAGGAGCGGGAGCTCAATAGGCTGGGCGAAAAGTGGATCCCAGTGTCCCAAGCCCTGAAACCCTAAACTGAAATATATGGGGATTGGGCTTTTACCCTGAGACCACAGGACCCTAAGACCCTAGACCCTAGACCCTTTAGGGGTCAGGGTTTCGGGTTTCGGGTTTAGGGTTTAGGGCTTGCTTGGAAGTTCATGGAGAGTTGTAGGTGGCGTTGTAAGTAGGGGAACTGTACATATAACTGGATAGAACCTTATTGGGGTTCTTATTGTGCGAAGTGTCCAAAAAAAGGAAAACTTGCGCAACCCACTCCCGTAACTAGCTCAGGCCACACGAGGAAAAAGAAGTTGGTTATATACAGTTGTAAGTTGTGAAGTTGCTCCAGAAGTAGCAGTATCCCTGCCAACGGGGAACACGAGGTAGCTAGCCAGGTATTCCTATGCCACTCCCGATGTCGACTATCGGAAGGATCCCTAGAGTTGCTATCTCCAGAAAGTTGATGGCCTATCCACCAGATGTATCCGCTAGCCGTCCGACCACACGTTGTACACCTGACAAGATATCCACCTGAACACTCTCCTACACCCAGTGTCCTCTAGCCGTCCGACTGCGAGTTGCAAAGGGTCCAAGAAAGCATCCCAAGGGTTAGGGTAAAGGAACTATTCCACAGAGCCCGGTCCTTTTCCGTTCCTCTAGCCGTCCGACTCCGAGTTGACGGTCAAGAGCCAGTCTATCTGCAAAATATCCCAGGGGCGCAAAAGGAATCTTTACACAACTACTTAAGAAGGGCCCTTCTTGAGCAGCTCGCGGCTGCGAACGAGCACGTCGTTCATATGCTATAGACCCTAAACCCTAAACCCTAAACCCTAAACTTTAGAGGCCCCAAACCCATCTGAAACCCTGGTCTTGGCCAGAGGCTCCAGCGCGGAAGCTATCGGGGAACCGGCGCCTGCGCCGCGGCCGAGACCCTGCATGCCCTTCATAGTGGTTTGGGGTTTGGGGTTTAGGGTTTGGGGTTTGGGGTTTAGGCTTTCGGGTTTGGGGTTTAGGGTTTAGGGTTAAGGGTAGCAGCAAATATTTAAACACGTCGTCATGGTTTGCAGGAAATCATCTTGTGGCCACCGTCCCGACATGGGCACTTGGGGTTGAGGTTTGGGTTTGGGGCTTATAGGGTCCGGAAACCCTCCACCCTAAACCCCTAAACCGTAAGCCGGAATCCCCGAAGCCCTCGACGCCACATTCCACCCAGGGCCTGACGCAAGCCGAGGCAACTGCAGCGAGTTCTTTGCCGGCCCGGACTGGTCTGGCGTCATGGGGGTTTTGCCTTGGACTAGGGATGTTCCCCCTTATACTAACAGTCCTTAAAAGGGTTCAAACAGGGGGGGAACCATAATCCCTATTAAGAACTGCTAGTATAAGGGGGAACATCCCAACCTTGGACCCCTAAGGTTGTGCCCTGCGGTTTGGGGTTTAGGGTTTGGGGTGTCTCTCTTGATTGTGTTATTTTCTTGTGGTTCGCTGCTCGTGAGGGTTAAGCCCTCCCAAATCCCGCAGCTTTCAGTTACGGGGCACAAAGTCCTGACAAGGCAGTGGGGGCCCAGAAGCAGAGACAGTTCTGCACTTCTTCACGAAGCGCATGCGCACGCGACCGGGAACAGGAGCGCGATTCGCAACACCAACCTGCAAATCCCCTTGGACTGGTGGATGCCCGAAGTGTGCCCATGTTTGGTACACCTCAGCGCACGCACGGCACACGCGGCCTAGGCAAGAGCGTCAAGGGCATGCGGAAGCACTGAGAGGGTCATCGTTCCGGTTGGAATGCGAATGGCCCTTAGGTGAGTTCGTCCGGGCCCACAGGAAACACCGAGAAGGTGCGGGCGCGGATCGAGCTCTCTCAGCTCCCAACGGAAGAACCCTGAAGAGCAAGCACAGTTTCGGGAAACTGGTCAAGAATCTGTTGCATCTTGCAAGATTCTGCCACAAAGTCAGGACTCAGGACCAGTCAGCACGCAACAAGCGAGTGCATGGAGTCACGTGCAATCGCCCCCGTGTGGGTTGGACAACTTTGATTTTCAGGCCCTGTTTGGCCCTCATGGTGGATGCTTGACAAAAGGGTGCACAGCTTGGCTTACAGCAAGCAGACTCCCTGGCTCAGGATAATGTTTGGGTCGGAATAATTTACCAATGGTATTCCCTTATGGTCCCTATATGGTTATACCAATATGATCCCTCATACTCTAATTATTCAGGCCCTGTATTAACTTTCCCAGGCCCGAAGTACAGGAACCTAAACAAGTCCAATGTCATCCTGTACTTGGTACTATAAAGTAGCCGAAAAGCCCTTAGTCCACTTAAAGCACAGGCCGCGATCTTGCTTTCCTGCGAGGACTGTGCGCTGGGAAAATGTCCGCCCGGCTACGAATATGCGGCTGGGACGGCAAGCTCCCTACTGAAGGTTCATGGGTAGTTACAAGTAGGGTTCTAAGTGGCCCAAAACAAGGTTGTAACCAGCTATACCTAAAGTTACCTTACTTGTAACCCCACTGATAACTGTCCATGAACCTCCAAGTAAGGTGACCAGGCTTCTCCTCAAACCTTGCGCTTGTCAACCCCACTGCGTTCATAAGACCCGGCCGGTCCTCGGCCGTCGAGCTATTAAAAGATAGCAGGTGCGGTGTTTGGGGAACTTAGTGAACTCCACGCCCGAGCCGCATCCACGAAGCCTTGCACCCCCCCACCTTCCCATGCTACTGAGGAGCTCAGGGGCGTGTGAAGCTACAAGCCATAAGCAGGGTGGCCACCTTATCAAATGTACCCTGTGCATTGGGCATTCTGTAGATTTGAGCACCCTCTGGGTGTTTTGCGTTGGCTGGTGTCTTTGTGAAGCCCCAAACTGGTAGGACATTCCGCGGACGAGCGCGTGCTAAGGATCCGGCTGGTTGGGCCACGGAGTTTTGTTTTCAAGAGTTTTTGGTTTTGGGGGAGGGGGTTTGGGTGGAGGGAGTGTTTCCCCCGAGTTCCTTATTCTTCTTCTTGTTATGATTAGTATGGTCATGCTATGATCATTAATACATGATTTAGAAAGTACTTTTTTTTTAAAATTGAGGTCTGGGATCACGATGTGGATCACTACAGCTGCCACGAGTGCACTCCCGGGACCTTCAAGGCTCGAAAAACCCCAAAGCCCAGATCTTTCTGCCGGCTCTTCTAGGTTTGGGGTTTAGGGTTTCGGGTTTAGGGTTTAGGGTTTAGGCATTCTGGCAACTGGTTGTGCATGGTTAAAGCTACCGAGGACGGTAAACGGGTACACTCTTAGAGGAAAGTTTTTCAGGCGTGTTTGGGGTTTTCTAGGAGGTCTTGAGCTGGGTGTAGGCAGGGTTGAGGCTTTGGGCTGTGGCCGAAACGTTAGGGTTTAGGGTTTAGGGTTTACGGCCATAGCAGGTCGATGTGTGTCCAGCCCGAAAGCGGGTGTTTTCGCTTCTAAATGCCCTGACACCCTAAACCCGAAGCACAGAACTTGTCGGGCAGGCAGATTCCAACAACCTGGCAAGCTGCCCGGCGAAGCGTGCGGAGGGTTTGGGAGTCTTGAGCTTGGACCCTAGGTCCTAAACCCTAAACCCTAAACCCGAGCGAAGTGGCGAAACCCGCTCGGGGTGACAGTTCTTCGTTTTCTAGTTTCCGACCTTGTACCCCGCATTGCCGTGGCTAGTCGGGTGGCAAAAAAAACCCTCAACCCTAAAACTCTGGGTTTGGGGTTTAGGATTCTTGGGGTTCGGGTTTCTCAGAGCTGCGAAGCTGTGTTGCCCGAGAGGCTTAGGTTGAGGGGAAAAGGTTGTAGGGTCGTAAGTCTAATGTCTCTCTCAGGGTTTAGGGTCATCGGCCGACTACCCCAGCCCGGATGCAAAAGGGTCATAGGCTCACAAACATTGTCTTCGACCCAGGGGTTTGCAGCTTCTGTTCTAGGAGGATTCGACACCTGGGGCTCTTTTTTGGGAGCATCTGTCGTACATAGGAATGAATTACCATAAACCTAGGGCTCCTTTGGGAGCATCTGTCTTATATAGGAATGAATTACCATAAGTCTAGGGCTCTGTTGGGAGCATCTGCGCCTTGGACTTCTGGTCTTCTTTCTTCTCCCCTTCCCGGGCCGATGCCTTGAGCCCGGATGGGGGTTCAAGAACAGGGTTTAGGGTTTAGGGTTTAGGGTTCGTGGGTTTCCGGGGTGTGAACGTCCCCATGTCTTACCATCAGAGCGCCGGGTGTAGGACTCGGCTTATTGTGATCTCCCCGCCCTTGACCCTCTGCTTGATCTGGGCACATCAGTGCATCAACTGGATGTTAGCAAGTAGGGAATGCTGGAGAAGATGAGGGCCCAAGCGGCCTCCTCCAGATTGTCATGCTCCCGCCGATCCTGCTCAAGACTCTGCGTTGGCGAGGGTGTTTCCCAGCCGGACTGCCCCTCTGCAGAGACCTGCCGAACGCGTAGGTTTAGGGACTAGGGTGGGATGAGGCGCATGCGACTTGCTCTCGAGCTGCTGTGCTGGTGCATTGCGCTGCCGGGTGCGGGCGCCGATGAGGGCGCGTACACCAAGGGCAGGCTCAACCTTCCTTTTGTTGGGCACACGACCTTCGGGAAGTTCCCGCCCGGGGACATGGACGCCCTGAGCCGGCGGCCCGACTTCGCCGTGCTGGGAGTCCCGAACGACATGGGGACGCAGTATCGGTCCGGGGCCCGCATGGGCCCCAGGGGCATCCGCGAGGCGTCGACCCTGTACCAGTTTGGGCACGCGGAGGTCTACGATGCGGATACGGGGGAGACCTACCAGTACGGTGACGTCCTTGATGTCGGTGATGTCGACATCGTTCACACGGACCAGGAGGCGTCTTTGAACAGAACGCGAGAAGCTGTGGAGCAAGTCCTACGTGCCGGGGTGACTCCCTTCATCTTGGGAGGAGACCACGCCACCACCGCCCCAGTGTGCAGTGCACTGGCTGTGCTCTCGAAGCCAGTGGTCCTGGTGCAGATCGATGCCCACCTGGACTTCGTGGATGAGCGGCACGGGGTGCGGTACGGCCACGGCAACTGCATGCGGCGGTGTCTGGAGATGCCGCACATCAGCTCGATGCTGCAGCTGGGCATCCGTAGCGTCAGCTCCACTGCGAAGAGCAGCTTCGAGGATGCGGAGCGCATGGGCTCGAAGATCCTCAGCGTCCGCGAGGTGCGGAAGCTGGGGACCGAAAGCACTGCCGCCTTGGTTCCCCAGGGAGCACAAGTTTACTTCAGCATCGACATCGACGGCTTCGACCCCTCCATCGCCCCAGGCACGGGCACGCCCAGCCACGGGGGGTTCAGCTACTATGAGGTGAAGGACCTGCTCAGGGAGATCATCTTCCGGGCCTCGGACGTGGTTGGCTTAGACTTGGTGGAGGTGTCTCCGCCCTACGATCCGGCCCAGGTGACGTCATTGCTTGCGGCGCGCATCCTTTTTGATGCCATGGGGTTCATTAAGCTGAAGCGAGCACAGACCAGCTCCCCGAAAGCGGAGCTATAAGGAGGCTCGCGAGGTTTTGGTTGGAGGCGCCGACGGGGCGTGTTGACCGCAGAGTCTCTCCCAGAAAGCCAATAAGGGGGGCTGAGACCAGCTGCGAAAAGGGTTTTCCCGTTGTGTTTGGGAGGCTGTGGCTTTGGGTTTGGCCTGCAAGGGCTTGGCAATCAGGAGCCTCACTCGACATGCCACGGCCAGGGCAGAAGCCCCATAGATGCGCGACTTATTAAGGCTTGCAAGACCTGACAGGGCAGTAGAGCTTACAAGACCAGCCCGTTTCGCGCGCCGAGGCTGCCAAACCTGCAAGGACGGGCCCGTGTTCCGAGATCCGAGGGCTTCAGGGTGCTGATAGCACAGTTTGGTAGGCCCGCGCCAGCAACCGTAGCTCCGAGGACTTTTGAACGGCGCATGAAAACCCTGCGGAAGATTTAGCTTGCCCACCTGGAGGCCTGGAGGCGTCCCACAGTTCTAGGGTGGCAGAAAAAACCTTGAGGCTTGCAGTGCGGGAGGCAACATAAAATCCCCACCCTAAACCCGAAACCCTAAGCCCTAAACCCACAAAGCGGGCACCCTTCTGGAGGATGGGACCTACTCGGAATTCCCCGGCTCAGCCGCTAAGCCGACATTTCGGTGGCTTAAGAACTCGGGTTGCCAGTTTGCACAGTCGCCCATGCAAGTTAGAGGGGGAGAGGTATGAGGTCCCCATAATTCCTCATGAAGATATACCGGAAGAGGCCTTGAAGTTCTGTTGTTTTTGGTGAGTGTAGGGTTCAATCTAACTCTTGGTGTGCGTACATGCTGGGTGCAGTTCAGGGGATGCGCCGGCAATAGCAACCCTGCAGGCCTTGAGGCTTCAATTTTCAATACTTCAGGGCTCTTCGTGGGAGGGATGGCAAAAACTCGAAGCCTCATTGTGGCAAACCCTTCAAACCTTATGAGCCCCAGACCTCGAACCCCAAACTCCAAATCCGATCCCCCAACAGTATGAAACCCACCGAAGCCCTGGAGCCCGAATAGCCTGAAATTCAGCTCGAGTGCACTTCAAGCCTCATCACCCTGCCCTAGGGATCTGCCTTACGGCGGCGGGGCTGAGTAGCCGTGCGCACGTGCGTGGTGCCGCAGAAGGATGAAACCAAAGGGTCTCTTCGCACCGCGGAGGGTTGAAGGATCAAGCAGCTCAGAGAAGATGTCCAATGAGCCCATGAGTGCAGTAAGTAAGCCTCACAGATTTTAACAAGCAATGGCTCAAATCTCCCGTCAAGACGTCGCCCCGTTCAGCGACTGCCTCCGGTGCACTCCCGACTGCGGCCAAGTGCGCCCGAGCACGCCCGAGTACGCCTTCCCCAGTTGTGTCCGGTCGTACTCAGGGATACCCGGTCGTGCCGCGACTTGGCTTTCGCAGTCTCTGCTTCCCGTCGCAGTGCCGAACTCCACCAGCTTCGACTTTATCGCGGGGAGGCATCTCAATATTGCATGCTCATCATGCCAGCTGCATCAAGGAGCTCTTCCTTTAGAGTTGAGGGTTTAGGGTTTAGGATGTAGGACCAGGCACAAGTGGCAATGACATCGAGCTCTTCAAGATCACAACCAACCTATTGCCAAGGCATCTGTGCCCCTTCGATACAACAAGACCAGATGCTGCACCATCACACGCCCCGCCGAGCCTAAAGTGGCAGGGCACCGGTGCGAAGAATCCAAAGAATCCAAGCGAGGATGACCTGCCGACACGGTAAACCTGCGCTGGTCGCCCGAATCGCCCTAGACCCTCAAAGGCCCTAACCCCAGACCCTAAACCCTAGACCCTAAAAATCACCTGGGGGCCGAGAGAACCCGAAAGGGCCCCCCAAAAGCCCAGAGTTTGAGGCCAGATGCAAGGCCTGCTCCGGCTGGATGTTCGCCTACCAGACCAGCAAGGCATCCGGTTAGGTGTCCATCGGGCACACGCGCTTGAGGTCCACCCTGAACCCTAAACCCTAAACCAAATCAAGTCTAGGGTGTCGATTCGGGTGATTCAGCAAAAGGGATCGACGGGAGCCTGGGCGGCAACTTCTGTGGTTCTAGGCCCCTCGAGCTTCAAAAAAGGGGCTGCTTTATACCCCAGGGTTCCTGAACCTACTCTACCATAAAAGCCAGCTTCCTTGGCCCCACCAAGCTCGCAACCCTAACAAACACTGAATTGCTATGCCTTCCAATGCAACTGAGATAGACTCAGATAGACAATCCAGGCGTGTGGCCTCAAACCCAACTGTAACCCATCAGCAAAAGCTCCCTTCCCAGCTCATGAATACGAACAATCTGAAGAATCATATGAACAACCTGAAGAATCATATGAGCGACTTGAATCATCACATGAATATGGTTTGTATATATATATATACATATATGTATGTATATGTAAATATAAATATACATATTCATGAATACATGGAGGCAAAGTCTGCAACTTTCTTCGCGTAAGGTTGGGATTGCTTTTGGAGTCTAGGGGCTCTTGGAGCCTCAGAGTTGGGGAGTCTAGGGGCTCTTGGAGCCCCAGAGTTGAGTTATTCCGAGCCCCCCCCCCCCACCCAAACGACCATCATCTTGGGGTCTAGCCATCATCTTGGGGTCTAGGGATTGGGGTCTAGGGTTTCGGGTTGAGGGTTTCGAGTTTGGGGTCTTTGGGCAGGACAGCCGCCTGTGCAATCCCACTATTTGGACGAATCTGCTCGCCATATCGATGATCGCATGCTGGGGCCGCCGGGCATGTCAACTTTTTACTCAGGGGCGGGGGGTGGGGGAGGGGGAGGGGGACGGGGGTAGAACTCTGGCTGTAAGCTGCCAAGGGTTCATATCCCCTCCTCCGCAATTCTAGCGTGCAACAACTTTAGTTTCAGTTGGAGTAGCTATTGTAACCGTCAACCCAAAACCAAGCCCTCCAATGCACCCCTGAAGGTTCATGGTACTCACAATACAATATATGACTGTACGTATAGCCTAGTTAGAGGCCCCTGCAGTGCCCTAACATGGTTATAATTGGGTAGAACTTCTACCGTTACCATAGGGTCATTAAGTACCATGAACCTCCAAGATGTGCCCAAAAGCCCTGAACCCTACACCCGAAACCCTAAACCCGAAACCCTAAACCCTAAACCCGAAATAAACCCTACTAAGGACTGGCCGTGTGGAGCCTCGTCTTCGTCTGCGGTCTGCCCGGTGTGGTGGCTGACATCCGCGTGGAGGGGAGCCAGGCAGCTTTGGGGTTCAGGGTTTTTTAGGGTTTCGGGTTTCGGGTTTGGGGTTTAGGGCTTCAGGGTTTAGGGTTGAGGGTTTCGGGTTTCGGGTTGAGGTTTCAGGGTTCAGGCATGAAACAGCGTCGCGCAAGTGAAGCCTGGGTGTGAAGTACAGCAGCCTGGGCATGATGGCATGGAGCATTGGGAGTTGAGGTTCAGGTACGACAAATACCGACCGCAAGATGGTTGTTTCGGCACTCATGCTACTAAGGCCACCCATAGAGTACACAGTTATACTGAAGGTTCCTTGAAGGCGAAAGATTCATGACGCCGCCTTTTGCTGTACGGGCCGACGCGTGGGAGCAACAAGAGACGGCCTCTCAGGTGCACGTACTCTGCAGCGGCCGCTGGGAGTGCATGCGGCGGTCACTGATTCAGTTCTGGTGCTTCTTTTGCTAGTTAACCGCCCTGAACTCGAAATCCTAGCGGCAACAACCCCGTAGTGAGTGGCTAGACGGGTGGCAACAAACCTCACAGGGGTTCATAGAGCCCAAAGAGCCCAGCAGCACCGTGAGCTTTAGACCTTGAGGCAATGAGTGTGACGAAACCCTAAACCCTAAACCCTAAACCCTAAACCCTAAACCCTAAACCCTAAACCCTAAACCCTAAACCCTAAACCCTAAACCCTAAACCCTAAACCCTAAACCCTAAACCCTAAACCCTCCGCCCCCTTGATCTTCGAGCTTCCAAGAGCAGTCAGCTTCCCCGGACGACAAGGACACCACCTCGTCTTGCGGAGCAGCCGCCCCGTGCGGCTCCGCTTCTGGGGAACCGGCGCCTTGCCCCAACGGAGAGATTTGGGGGGGTTTCCGATATTCGGGGTACCTTGTTGGGGTCCCTATTTCATCGGAATCCTACTATTTGGCGGGGTCCATCTTGGGGTGCCCTTATCTTCGTAAACCCCCGAGTTTAAGGGTTCTTTGGGGAATGGGGTTTAGGGTCCGTCTCGTAGCTGCATCGCTTCTTGGCTCTAAACTCCAAGATTCCCAGCAAGCTAACCATCTTTATTCTGTGTTTGCATGGTCGTTGTTTACATGAACTCGGTTCCTCTTGTAAAAACTAGAGTATGCTGGAGTGTATTCGGGGTACCCCTATTTTGGGAGATGGCCAAATACATCTGGTCAACTCATCTAGCACGAAGACCCCAAAGCCCAAACCTTGAACCTTTCTTCCTGCAACGTCGGCCGCATGTGCCTGTGCTTGGAGGTTCATGGTACTTAATATAATATAACCCAATTGGAACCATATTAGGGCACTTATAAGGGGCCTATACGTGGGTTATATGTACAGTTACAAATGGGTGATTAAGTGCCATGAACCTCCAAGTGTCACTCTGAAGCCGCTCAGGGGTACCTGACCTCGACACTGACAGTGTGCTGCGCGGAGGCTTCCTTTCTTCGCCAAGCTCGCGATCGCGCGCTAGAACCCCTAAAGCCCCAAAAGCCGCCAAAGCCAGAGAAGCCCTGTTTTTCCATGTGGGTTTCGGGTTTAGGGTTTAGGGTTTAGGATTTAGGGTTTAGGGTTTAAAGACTTGTGCAAAGCACCAGGGCGCCTGCCTTTAAACCTCAGCATCCCAAAGTCCTGAAGCCCCAAAGCCCGAAAGCCCGAAAGCCAGAAAGCCACAAGCGGGAAGCATCAAGCCCAAACCTTGTAGTGCGAAAGAGCTCCGAAGCAACACCTCAACCCTAAGCCCTAAAAAAAAAAAGCCTAAACGCTAAACCCTAAACCCTAAACCCTAAACCCTAAACCCTAAACCCTAAACCCTAAACCCTAAACCCTAAAGCCTAAACCGCAGGCTTCCGCCAATGGTTCCGGGCTTGCTGCAACAGAAAGAAGATCGAGCACTTCTTCCCCTACAAGGTAGCAGGGCTTCGGGTTGAGGAGATTCATGGTACTTAATAGGGTTTGGGGTTTAGGGTTTAGGGTTTCGGGTTTGGGGTGCTTATAACCCAATTATAATCACATTAGGGCACTTAAGGGGCTTAGAAATGGGTTACAAGTACAGTTATTATTGGGTGATAAGTGTGTAGGGCATCTTAAAATGAAGTCTAGGTGGGTTTGAGGATTTAAGACCTCTAAACCCTAAACCCTAAGCCCTAAACCCCGAACCCTAAATCCGGGCCCTAAACCCTCAACCCGAAGCTCTAAACCCCCAAACACCAAACCCTGGCCCCAAATCCTAAACCCTAGCCCTAAACCCCCAAACCCCTAAACCTTCACCCTAAACCCTAAACCTGCAACCCGAACCCGAAACCCTAAACCCCAAACCCGAAGAGTCCCCAAAACAACACCAAGGGGAACCCCACTTGGAGGTTCACGGGTAGTGAACAACCCAAGTCTAGCTGTGCTTATCGCCCAAGTAGGGTTTAGGGTTTAGGGTTTAGGGTTTAGGGCCCAGGGTTTAGGGTTTAGGGTTTAGGGTTTAGGGTTTAGGGTTTAGGGTTTAGGGTTTAGGGTTTGGGGCCCAGGGTTTTGCGGCACTTATGACCCAATTACAACCATATTAGGGCACTTATTGCAAGTACCATGAACCTCCAAGTAGGTGTTTTCTTTTTTTTCGCTTGTTCTTATCAGTGGTGGCGACTTGGGTTGCTCTAGGAGCATTAGGGAACCTTGGGTTACATACCCCCCCTTGAACCCCCCTCCCTTAAGAACCGTATAATTGCTCCAAAACCCTAAAACCCTAAAACCCTAAAACCCTAAAACCCTAAAACCCTAAAACCCTAAAACCCTAAAACCCTAAAACCCTAAAACCCTAAAACCCTAAAACCCTAAAACCCTAAAACCCTCAACCCTCAACCCTCAACCCCCAACCCTCAACCCTAAACCCCTCAACCCTCAACCCTCAACCCTCAACCCTCAACCCTCAACCCTAAACCCCTGACAAATGGGTGGCCCTGGAGGTTCATCGCGTTGCCTCCACCGAGCTGAGCCTTTTCGACGGCGCAGCTTGGGTCAAGGGGAATAAGGGTATTCGGGCCCTTTTTAATACCCTCATTCCCTACTAAGAATCAGGGCCCTCTACATACCCTTTAAGGGGATTTTCTAGGCCTATTGAGAGCCAGCCCAAGGATGGCCATCCGACCACGAAGCACATCGACGCCTCGACGGGTTACTTCCAGGCGCGCGAGACGGTCCTGGGGGGGGCCTCAAAGTTTATTTTGGAGGTTCCTGGTACTTGTAGCCCAGATTCTGCCTGCACTTAGAGCAAACTTATAAGCCCCCTAAGTGCCCTAACATGGCTGTGATTGGGGTAGGCCCTCGCGCCATTGCTTCTCGTGGGGTTTGGGTGGTGGTTCGGGGGTCTACTGCTGAGCGAAGCTTTTTGTGCAGTGCGTCCTATCCGTCAAGCGAAGGCAGCCCCACCCTGAACTGCAGCTCACTTGGCTCTGAAACGTATCCCGGGAGTCCCGCTGCCCCCAGATTGTCTCAGCAGCGCCCAACAGGGGGGCTGCGAGAGACGTTTGGAGGCCCAGGGACAACTGAGAGGGACCTCGGGACATGAGCGAAGTGGCCGTGCCCAGTGGCTTCCGCTGGCTTTGGTTGCATCAAGTGCACACCAGTGAAAGTGAGGGTGGTACCACCTCCTCCTCCGCGCCGGCGCCGTGGACGCTTCCTCAGTCGGAAGAGGCAGCATTTAAGCTGAGGGGTCGGCATGAGTGCCTGGGCAACTTGTTGCAGCGAGCAGCAGCGGGTAGCGCGCTCTCAACTGCACGGCAGCCCCCTCTTGAGACAACAGAGTTCGGCTTCCCAGGACCTTCTGAAGAAGGCCCGGTTCTCTTCTTTTCCGAGGGCCGGTTGCAGGGTTCCAATGCTACCGGGGAGATCACGGTGTCCGTGCCCCTACTCATGGCCGACTTAGTTTATTTGACTGCGAAATCTCCCGACTCGGAGAGAAGCTGGTACTTGCTGGTTCTCGCACCACGGCCGTGTCCACAGAAGCCTGTAGAGGATGAGCATCCGGCGACAGAATCTGGCGACATGATGCCGCTGAAGGACGTTTGGCTACTCTACACTGCGCCTGTGGAGCACAGTGACTTCCTCAGGCTTTTGTTCGAGTTCGGTGGCCGCGGTGCTCTGCGTTGGGATCTGCACGAGTGCTACGCGGTGACAGAGAAGTCCCTCGGTGTTGGCGGCTGCGGCACGGTGTACCTCGGCCAGTCGCGGATGCGCCTCCCAACGCCGAAGGATTCAGCCAAGGTCGACATCCCGGCCGTGCCCCAGGTCGCCGTGAAGAAGCTGAACAAATCTGGTGGCGTCACCGAGGAGATCAACATCAGGAGCGAAATCGAGTTTCTGGCAGTGGCACGGGGCCACCCCTGCATATCTGCCTTGTTCGGTGTCTTCTGCTTCCATGAGGTGGGTGCAGCCGAAGGCAAGAGGGGTCCATCGATTCGGTGGACCATCGTCATGCCCTTGTACTCAGAGGGTGACTTGTTCGACTACCTCGCAGCCAATGGCGCAATGAAAGAGACGGCGGCAGTTACCCTCATGCTGTGCCTGCTGTCGGCCCTGACCCATCTCCACCGCTTAGGCGTTGTCCACCGGGATGTGAAAGCCGAGAACATCTTGCTGGCCAACAATAAGGCCGTCCTATCCGACGTTGGCATCGCGGCATTCTTGAAGGATGACGAGGCCATGCAGCGCAGAGTGGGATCGCCGGGGTACGCTCCTCCGGAAGTTGTTACAGACCTCCCATATGACGAGAAGGTCGATGTGTTCGGTGCTGGGGCCGTGCTTTTTTTTGCGTTGAGCAATACGCTACCCTTTCCGGGGAAAACGCTGAAGAAGGTGCTTGAGCTGACGGCACGATGCAAGGTGAAGTATGATCCAGCCCTTTTCGGTGAGTTTTCCGGTAGCATCATCCAGTTGCTGAAGGCGTTGCTGCAGAAGGATCCGGCAAAACGGCCCTCGGCAAGGAAGTCCTTCAAGGCATTGTGGACCATGGCCAGCCAGAAGCCCGAAATCGCCAGAAGCAACGTTGCCCGGATGACTCTTCAGGCCGTGGACGATTTTGACAGCTTGGTCGTGACCGGCCTCGAGTCGATGAAGAGGGAGAGTAGGGAGAGCAGTGGCAAGCCCGGCTTGGAGAAGAAGGTCATGCGAACCACATCGGACCACGTGGTGCCGAAGAAGTCGGATGCACTGGCCCCGCCTGCACCGGAGACCTCCGCGCAGGCGCCCCGAAAGCCCTCCAAGGAGTCCAAGGGGGCCTCCCCAACTGCGGAAAAGAAGCCGACCGTCGAGGAGCAAGGGCCATCTACATCGCCCAAAGATAAAGCCGAGCTGGTTCCTACTCCTCCATCGGGTCCACGACCGACCTCGAGTGGTGGCACTTTCTCTTTCCTGAAGAATCGCTTTGGCTGGAGCAAGTCGTCCGGAGGTGGCGGAGAGAACTCGCAGGGGCTGAAAGAGTGATGCCAGATTCAGTCGAGGCACATGTCTCTCTTGCGGAGTCAAGAGGCCAAGCGAGTTTCTTTATGCAGTCCGCGACTGGTAAAGCATCAAGGCCCTTTCCGACAAAGAATACTTGTGTGGAGCGAAGCATCCAAAAACAGAGGCACTCCATTCACAAGCCTCATGACGAGTAGACACGTTTGCATCTCCGAACGGAGACTTGCAGAGCTACCAATGCGCGCCGCGCTAGGAGTTGCTTGTTGTGAGTTCTGGAGCTTTTCTGTGCAATCAGTTCATGGTGCATTCATGGCACCCATTTCGGGGGCATTGTTTCCAGAAGAACGTCGCCCACCGAAAGCATCACTATCCCGCCTGGTCACGCGACTGTGGCTTTTTAAATGCATCTGCCAGAATTTGCCCTTACCATTAAGTGGTGGCAGCTCCTGTGCACCGAAGAGGGGAGAGAATCTCCAATGAGTCTCCCTTACCCTGCAGGCCTGACGTTAAATGGATTAACGGAATCTAGCGGCAGCAGTCGGTTTTTACCCGCCTCGACAGCGTTGCATCGCAAATCAAACCGCCGAGCAGGCAAATGCAGGGGCATACTTCTGACAAGTGCACAACACACCGAGACTGAGACCGCCTCACAGCGCCGTGATTTGGACAGTTTTAGGCCATATAGTTTCTTATTGCAAGTGGGACAGTCGGCGGCCCAGTATGTGGTCCAAACTCCTGAGCAACGATTTTCAGTCGATATGGCCTCCGGGATAAGAGGTATTTATGTACTGTTCTCAAACTTTGGTTGGCTGAGAGTTTGAAGGCCAGCTCGTCACAAGGGTCTCCTGAGCTGTGGCATGATTCCACTGGACTTAAAAGCCGGGTCTCATGTTAGGGGCGAGTCCTTAGGGGCGGGGTCATGAACCCTCCATCTCTTTGGGAACGTAGAAATATACTTCTACTACAAGAAAGGCAGAAAGGTTAGCCTTTTTTGGGCTAGGGTATTCAGCCCCTAGGATTCTTTCAGCTGCGCTGTGATCTGTGATATAGAACCTGGACATACGACCGAGAGCCTCGCGCGAAAATGCCAGTGTGCGAGCCGGAGCCCGAGACCCCCGAAAAGATGTGACAGTTTGCGAAAAGTATATGTGACAATGGAAGAAGATGGTCATAGAGCAAATCGCAACATAACAGTAGAACATTATGCTAAGATAAAACCATCTACTCACATGTGGGTTTCCGAAATTGGGGGTTCCCCTAGCGGGGTCCTTATATCTGAGGGACTCCTATGACTTGGGAGTCTCTCCGGGGTCCCCTACTATCGTATCCCCCCATATGGAATGTTATAGGAATATTATAAGAATATTATAAGAATATTATAAGAATATTATAAGAAAATTATAAGAATATTATAAGAATATTATAAGAATATTATACGAATATCATAAGAGTACAATAGTAGAAGAATTCGCCGGCACATTCTCGGCTCCCATGTCGGCCATTTGGGGCGGCTTTTGAATGGGGTTTGGGTTTGGGGTTTAGGGTGTTTAGGGCTTGGCAGCAAGGAGTCCAGTTGCAAAAGGGGTTAGGGCTAGGGTTTAGGGTTTAGGGTTGCTTCCATCCCCGGCCGACTGCCCAAGCCCGGATGCAAAAAGGGTTGCTCAAAAAGGTTCAGCCAGGAAGCTCCTAAACACACTGAAGCCTTGAGGGGAGCCCCCTCAACCCCAAGCCCTAAACCCAAAACCCAAAACCCAAAACCCTAAACCCTAAACCCTAAACCCTAAACCCTAAACCCCTAAACCCTAAACCCTAAATCCTAAACCCGAACCTGCCAGGTCTTGCCCCGCCATGCCGTGATGAGCTTCGGCTTCGTCCGCATTCCGCTGTTGGTCTGGATGCCGCCGGCTTGGCGTTTAGGGCAGAAAGGAAACCCGAAACCCTAAACCCTAAACCCTAAACCCTAAACCCTAAACCCTGAACCCTGAACCCTAAATCCTAAACCCTAAACCCTAAACCCGAACTGCGGCGCAACGCTCGGGCGGAGGGCTAGACCCTAAACCCTAAACCCTAAGCCCTAAACCCTAAACCCTACACCCTAAACCCCCCTGCTTGTCACCTCACGTGCCCATGATCCTTCAAGTTGGTGTTTGTTTGCTGAGGGTTTTTGTGACCCAAAAACTTGTGTTTGCGGGTGTGTGAAGTGGGGATTTCTGGCAGTCACCAAGTCCCAGTTGCAAAATGGTTTAGGGTTTAGGGTGTGAGGCTGCGCGAAAACTTAAAGGCCCCATGCCTTCGACCAAAACCCCAAACCCTAAGAACCCAAACCAGAACCCTAAACCTTGGTCTCTAGGGGAAACAGTACACCCTCAGCCCTATACCCAACAAAAAAGATGGTGGAAAGGAGGCTGTAGCCTGATTTAGGGGAGTGGGGGGGAGGGGGGGGTAAACCATGTTTCAGGGTCTAGCGTTTAAGTCGTTTAAGGGTTCAGGGTCTTTGTTGAAACGGGTCCGGGGGTAGCAAAAATAGGTCCAGGGTGTAGAGTTATATCGGGCTAGGTTGGAGGGTCCAGGGGTTAGCGGGAATCTCAGGGTTCGTGTTGCTTTCCGCTTCTTGTATGAGCTGAGGTTATCTTAAGGAGGCCCTGTTGTGGCGGCTGTTGCTCTGTGGGGTTTCCCAAAATTAGGGGTACTCCTTTCACACCCCAAATAGAATGGAATCCCCTCAAAGGGACCTGCAAAAAGGGTGCCCCTATTTTGGGAAACCCCTATGTAGGGGTTTTAGCGCTACCAGCCTTCCCAGTCAGGGATCGCAAGTGTCCAAGCGAGGACCGCCCCGCTGCTGACTTACTGTGCTCTGATGGACGCTTGGCTTTCTCTAAGGTTTAGGGTTTAGGGTTTAGGGTGTAGGGTTTAGGGTTTAGGGTTTAGGGCTTAAGCAGGCGCTTGCCCCTTTCCCGGCTTGTCAGGATTCTGCTCTCGGTCTAGGGTTTCGGGTTGAGGCTTTAGGGTTGGGCAAGGATGTCTGTTTGAGTTCCTTTCGTTGCGAGGGCCTCTGCTGTCTGCTGTGGTTCCGAATAGGCCGATCTATTTGGGGGTCTATTCTAGGATTCGTAAACCCCAAAGTTAAATCCGGTCCAGAAACGACGACCGTTTCGAGGATTCCGGCCTTGTTGCTCCGACTCTAGGTATCTGTCACCATGTCCGAGACGCGAAGACATTTGCAGCTCCCCAAGATGACGGCAGTTGCGAGGATCACCACCCTGACTGCAGGAACCACACCTTGGACCCCAAACTCCCCAGCGACTCCGTCTTTGCTCAGGCCGTGTTTTCCTCGAGGTTTCGCAGGATCTCGCCACACGGCAGCAAGGTCACGAAGCATCCGAGACTGTTGGGGCTGCTCGCGAGAGACACGAAGCCCCCAAACAGCAACCAAGACTTCAACCCTGGGATGCAGCGCAGCAAACACCTCAAGTTTTGGTTCCTGAGGGTGGCTTGCGTTCTCCACGCTCTTCTGGGCGCCCTCGTCGCGGCCTGCGCCCACTGGCTGAGGCCGCGCCCACCAGAGGGTGTTGTCGGAACAATTACTAGTAGTAGTCCCTTGTGGTCCGTTGATAATTTGTACGATAATATCCACCCAAAACCCTGCTCTAATGATCAAGGCCTATGGTGCTGGGTGTGGTGCCAAGTGCTAGTGTTCTCCCTTGAAGCCTCCCAGCCGGCCCTGGAATTTAGTTGGTTCCGGCTCCGGTGACTCAAGTGCTTTGGGCTTTTGAATCCCCGGCCTGCAAGGTGGCGCGCCGTCGTGCTCACGCGCCTGGCCTCCGACATCCAGGCCTTCAGCGCGGTGCTGCTACGCCTCGCGGACCCAAAACTTCGGCGGACTCTGGGGGGGTTATGAAACATGTAGTAGTGCATATGAAGCTATTTGATCATACTAGTAGACTTGGTATTCTTACTAATATTCTATTTTCGAATACTGTGATGTGTTTACACATTTTTTCGAGGAAGCAGATGCAGGTTCCCGATGTGATGAAGGTTGAGAGCATGGAGGGGGAGGTGAGGATAGGGCTTGGGAGAATGCTTTACTTGGAGGTTCATGGGCAGTTTCGAGTGGGGTGATAAGTAGGGCAACTATGGTTATAGCTGGTTATTCTAGGGTACTTATAACCCTACTTGTGACTACCCATGAACCTTCAAGTTGGAGATCCTTTTGCCCTGCAAAGTTCGTGCTCTACGTACCTTACTCAAGGGTTACGCGCTGTGGGTGGCCTGACTGAGAGCATGTGGTTGTAGCTGCCCACGAACCAATTTTTCCTTGGATGTCTTGTGGGATCAGCAAACCCTAAACCCTAAACCCTAAACCCGAAACCCTTAACCCTAAACCCTAAACCCTAAACCCCAAACCCCCCCTAAATCCCGGTGCTGATGGTGAGCGAGTCCCGATGATGTGGAGTGCAGTCCTCAGATCTCAGAGGAGTAAACCCCTAAACCTTAAACCCCAGAATCACCTTGCCCTACGGACCCCAAACCGCAAACCCTCAACCTGAAACCCTTTATACCCTTGCCCTTCGAACCCTACACCCTAAACCCTAAACCCTAAACCCTAAACCCCAAACCCTACACCCTAAACCCTAAACCCTCCTTGCTCAGGAAAACACCATCCCAAACCCTGCCCGCGCGGCCCGGCGCGTGCCGTGACTGCCCGACAGCTGCGGGACTTCAACGCATACTTCCAGGCCTACACAGGTCCTCTGGCGTTGGGGGTTTAGGGTTTAGGGTTTGGGTTTAACTCGGGTTGAGAGCTTGGGCAGTTGACTGACTTTCAGGCGGTCCCATTGGTCACCGCGAACATCCTTGTCGGGGTTTCGGGGCCCATGGCATTTGTACAGCAAGCTCAATTGGTCTCCAGATGTCCCCAGCATCATCAACCTTGAACCCTAACAAGACGGGCACCAGACCATAATGCCTCAAACCGCCGGAATTTCGGGTGGAAGGTTTTGGGTTCGGGGTTTCAGCGGCAGGGGCCAGAGTGGCAGGGTCAAGGACTTTGCCCTACTGAGTTCTGTTAACTTCAGCAGCCCGATCTCAAAAGCCACTTTCGCTGCCAAGGACTACGTACGACGTACTACGCAACTCGGATGTGCAGAGCCCCGATTGGGAGTTTACGAAAATAGGGTCCTCCTATAATCGCCCCCAAATAGTAGGATTCCCTTATCACAAGGACCCCAATAAGGCACCCCTAGTTTCGGAAACCCCCAACATTGGTGTGACGGACCCTGCCCAAGCCTTGCCTGCCTTGCGCGAACGCGCGAGGCGAAGCCCCAGCCTTACGTTCCCACGTATCACCCATTAAGCAGTTTAGGGTTTAGGGTTTAGGGTTTAGGGTTTAGGGTTGTCTGGACAGCAACTGTGGATTCTCAGCAGAAATGGTAAGACCATGGGGTGGTGCCAAGTTGGAGAAACGGATGGCTGCTCCCAACTGCAGAAAATCAAGTGACGAAGCCTTTGCATCTGCTCTCCTCCCCAACCCCCGACCCCTAAACCCAAAACCCTGAACCAGCCTTGGGCTACTTAAACCTGGAGTCTACCCTTGGTTTAGGGGTTTTAGGATATGGGCACGAGGCCTGGATGCAAAATAAGGACATAGGATATGTGACGTGGTTCCCAGCTTAACCGGGAGCAGATGCTGGGGTTCAAAACAAAGGGCTTAGGGATTTCGAGAGCGGTACAGCGTACCGCGTTCCCCAGTTCCTGGCTTCGAGGTGGCGCACAACATTCTGAAGCCCATCACGCAGCCTTACCAGCTGTCCTATGCAGAGGCGCGGGCTACCTCAAACCCTCCACTTGAAGCAGTTCAAAACACCCCTGCTGCCTTGTTCTAGCTTGAGCCCCTAAAATCCTACTAAGGCTTAAGGATTTGGAGCCTCGACTGTTGACCTGACGTGTCTTCATGGGTCAGGTTGGGTTTCAGTCGCTCCGAGGTGGCTGGCCCGTCGACAGTGCGCTGGTTCGTCAGCCATTTTTGGGGTGCCATGGCTGCTGGAAAGGTTTCGTGTGTTTGGTTAAGTGCTGTAGAGCCAGGGTCCGGAACTATGTAAGAATGGTTTAGGGTTTAGGGTTCAGGGTTACCCTAAGAACCGGAGTTCGAGGGTAACTTGCCCAAGCCGTGGACACAGAGAGGACGCGACGGGATCCCGTTCCTTGCCTAGTCAGAGAGCCGCCTGAACCCTCGAGTCGAAACCCAAAAGTCGAAGTCCTAAACCCCACACCCGAATCCCTCAAGACAAAATAGCTAGAGGTTGTATGTCATATCATTGCGAGTTTGCCAAGTTGTTTGAAAAAAGCAGCCGACAAGCCGAGTTTGAGTAAATTCATTCCAATCCAGGCCCCCAACCCCAGAACCCCACTCGCCCCTCCGCCCCCCTTGGCAGGGTCCAGGGAGAGGAGTCTTCTAAACCTTTCGTTCAAAGCTTCCTTGCAAAACGGCCAAAAACACCCTGAAACCTTTCGTGCAAGTCCTTTCGGTCCAAGCTTCCGTTGCAACATTTCGCACCCGACGCCAGTCTTGTCGCGAAACATCCAAAAAGATCAGGTTTTGGAATGTGAACTCTTCACGTCCGGCCGCGTTTCGTTTCACACCCAGCCATGGGATTCAACGGTTGTGCAAGAATTTCAGTCTACAAGAAAGAGTCTACAATCTCGCTCAAAACGTTTCGTTGAACACGTTTCTTTGAAAACGTTTCGTTGCAAACGTTTCGTTGAAAACGTTTCGTTGAAAACGTTATTGGGACCCAGACCGTATACAACAGCCATAAACCCTAAACCCTAAACCCTAAGCCCTCAACCCTAAACCCTAAACCCTAAACCCTAAACCCTAAACCCTAAACCCTAAACCCTAAACCCTAAACCCTAAACCCTAAACCCTAAGCTCCACAAAAGACGAGCAGAGTCCCAGTCCCAGGCACCCCTTTCGCGCACCTGATCAGTACGGTGGCCCGGCGGCTTCTCTGGGGTTGTTGGGGTAAGTTTAGGGTTTAGGGTTAGGGTTTAGGGTTTAGGGTTAAGGGGGTTTAGGGCAAAAAAGGGTTAGGTTGGGTTTCAAGGGCTGCCGAAGAACTGGCCTTGAGCGGCCTGAAGCCGGTGCTGCAGACCCGAACCCCCGAACGGTGCTCCAAGCAAGCCTGGAATTCCCAGGTCACGAAGCACGCCGGGGAATCCGCCGCCGAAGACCCGACCTGGGTGGCGGGCTAAGTGACACGACTCCCAGGGGTTGGTGTTTCAGAGTTTTGTGGCCGCACCACTCAGTTCTGGGTTCAGCAAGAGTGTTTAGCCGTCAGTGTGAGTTCACGCAGCACCAGGGTTTAGGGTTTTTGGACAGTTTGGGGCATTTGTGGTTTCTGGAGGCTTAGGGCGTTTGGGACTTGAGGTTTGGGGAATGCAGCTTGCCACCCGAAGCTTGAAACCCTAAACCCCTTGTCATTCGAGCGTTCAAAGTCGGACTTCTCCATGGCTTGGACGCGGCCAGAAGCGCTGCACTTGCGATGAGCACGCGAACGTTTGTTGAATTTGATGATGCCTTGTGTTTTGCTGAGATCGACGCCTTCTTTGTGGGGTTTAGGCATTGAATTTGACACGCTCCATCCCATCCCGCAGAGTGAGGTGGCGCTGGCGCTCAGCCAATCCTACTGGACCGAGCCCGCTGCCGGGCTCCATGCATGCATGCCCTAGCTTTCGTGGCGCAAAGCCTCGCGTAGCCCCCAGCCTCATAAACCGGGCTGTACAGATCTATGCGGCAACGCCCCCAACCCAAGGGCATGCAAGAGGTTTAGGGTTTAGGGTTTAGGGTTTAGGGTTTAGGGTTTAGGGTTTGGGAGACCAAGACTTCTTGCAGGATTTGCACCTTCAGCAACAACCAGAGCAGCGCAGAAACCATCCAGGAGGAGCCTCACCCCCAAGCCCTAAGCCCTAAGCCCTAAGCCCTAATTAAGCCGTAAACCCTAAACACCCAACTTGAGGCCCCCAATGCCAAACCTTCCCCTTTCGTCCCCCAAGTGGTTGCTTGAGCTTACGTGGGCCTTCTTGTGTGCCACCTGAGCTCTACGGGCTGCGCCTCCGCCCTTTGCTACTTTCAGCCTGAGGTGTGTGAAAAAACCTCCTCAAGCCCCTAGGGTTTAGTTTAGGGTTTAGGATGGGTTTAGGGTTTAGGGTTTAGGGTTTAGGGTTTAGGGTTTAGGGTTTAGGGTTAGGGTTGAGGGTTTAGGGTTTAGGGTTTAGGGTTTAGGGTTTAGGGTTTAGGGTTTAGGGCTTAGGCAAGCGACACAGTTTGGTCCCCTAATAGGGCTCCCCGTTGCTAACAGCACCAGGAGCTGGGAGGAGGAAACTGGAGAAGCTCATCCCTTACATGTCCGTTCAGGTTTGGGCTCCTCTTGGGTTTCACACTGAAATTCGGGCCTTTTTTGGGGGGTGAAAAGAGGCAGAGCTGGAAGGTTTGGGAGTTTCGGTGTTGATTCGGAGGACATCTCCGCAGGGTTTGATGGCTCCGGACCATCCTGCAAGGGGCCCCCTCCGGGCTTCAGGTCTTTCGTCCGTGCGATAAACCCAAAGCCCCAAAAACCCCTCAAAACCCCAACTGCAAAACAACTCCAAAAACCCCAAAGCCCCAAACCCCAAAGCCCAAAAAGCCTAACCCTCAACCCCCTCGGCCTGGAAGCCAGAGAGGGCAAACCGAGGCAGAGTAAGATGGGCTTGCACTTGGGTTTCTAGGGTTAGGCACTTGCGTTTTGAGGGTTAGCCGGGTTTGGGGTGGGTTGTAGGGGTGGAGGGTGCCACTTCAAGGGGAGCTTGAACTTCAACCACGAGCTTTGATCACCAGGCACCTCCTCCTCCTCCCCCTCCTCCCCCTCCTCCCCCCCTCCCCCCCCGACATAAAGAACAATGCGCCCAACTACCCAAGTAACACCCTGCCCCGCCGACCCCAACCCAAAACCCTAAACCCCAAAGCAGAGGCCCCTGCCTAAAAGAGTGGCGCAGATACCCTAAATACCAAACCCTTAGCCCTGAACTCTGATCCTTCAGAAATCCCAGGCACCTCCTCCTTCTACATGGCGATGCACTGCCCCAGCACCGTTGGGACGGCCATGGTGTCCCCCAGCAGCACCTGACAGGTAAATTCAAAGCGCAATCGCCGAATCCCTGCAGTTAGCCCCATGTCTTATTTAGCCAAGGGTTGAACTTTAAACTTTTTCGGTTTCCTTATTTTAGTAGGAATACTAAAGCTCAGCTCTTTTTCCCCCTGGTTGTTGGAGAAGTAAGCCACTGAGCCCCAAAACCTGGGCCCCAGCTTCTCCCCCGAAGCACAGAGCGGCAGCTTCGAGTCGAAACCCCGGATACCCTAAACCCTAAACCCTAAACCCTAAACCCTAAACCCTAAACCCTAAACCCTAAGCCCTAAACCCTAAACCCTAAACCCTAAGCCCTAAGCCCTAAGCCCTAAACCCTAAACCCTAAACCCTAAACCCTAAACCCTAAACCTGAGCTTTAAGCCCCACAGCCCGAAACCGCCAAGGGCTTGGGATCTCTTCTAGGCGGCACTTGGGGGCTAAGAGGGGGAGAAGGGGGTTCTGTCGGCTTTTGAAGAAGCGTTCAGGAATGCCACGGTATACTCATCATGGTATTGTCACAGAATAACGTATTCGACTATCATGCAATAACGTGCTAACATAGGAATACATTCCTACAGTAACTGAAATATAATATGAGCAACATAAAAAGAAGGCATAAACCATGTATGAATCCAAAAACCGGAGAGGTTTGACGACGAGGCCATGCCACTCACTCGCTCCTGGTGTTGCTTGGACTCGGGGGCTTCTGAACCTCCCTTTTTTGGGAGGTTCATGGGTAAGGATAAGTGGGGTCATAAGTAGGATTTAGGGTTTTTAGGGTGAGGCTTAGAACTGTTTAGGGTTTAGGGCTACTTGGAGGTTCTAAGTGGGGTTATAAGTAGGGTAGCTATACTTCTCACCTCATCTGGGGTCCCTATAACCCTACTTATAGCTACCCATGAACCTTCAAGTACAGGGGGTTTTAGGGCACTTCGGCGGCTCTGAATGCGACATCTGGGGGCTTCCGAGATTAGGGGTTCCCTTCTGATTCTTGGGATCCAAGTTTTTAGGGAGTCCCTCATTTTCGTAAACCCCTCATATAGTGGAAGGTACGTAGGACTTCCATTACAGATGAGAGGGTTCAGCACCTTAGATTCAGGTACACCTATGGTAGTCCGAGCTCTAACCCTAACCCTAAACCCTAAACCCTAAACCCTAAACCCTAAACCCCAAACCCTAAAGTCGGGCCTTACAGGCAGCGGCTACGTTTCGTTGCAGGGCTGTCAAGGGTTGTGGGTGGTGTACCCTAGGCCCTAGCTGGGTTTAGGGTTCAGGGTTTAGGGTTCAGGGTTTAGGGTTCAGGGTTTAGGGTTTAGGGTTCAGGGTTTAGGGGTTAGGGTTTAGGGTTTAGGGTCTAGGGCTTAGGGCTCCAAAGCACACAGATGACTGGAGCATACGGATGATACATGCATGGGGGTTCCAACGTCTGTAGAACATGGCCACTTTGGGGCCTATTTGGAGCCTAACAGAATGCCCACATTGGGCTATTTAGAGCCTTAGGGTTTAGGGTTTAGGGTTTAGGGTTTAGGGTTTAGGGTTAAGCCCGAAACCCCAAACCCCAAACCCTAAAACCTTCCCAGCGCGCCCGAGGCTTGTTCGAACTCCTGCAAACGACGATCCTCAAGAAGGCCGGCCCCGAAGAAGTCCCAAAAAGGGACCACGGGAATATGGGGGTTTCCGAAATTTGGGGTACCGTACTGGGGTTCTTACAAAAGGGGAATCCTATTTTCTTGGGGGTATATATCGGGGATCCCCTATTTTCGTAAATCCCATGTGGTTTCGGCTCCTTCCTTGGTGCCCTTAAAAGGTAGGGCACCCCTTTCTAAGGACCCATTAAACGGAACCCTTGCTTAGAGAACTTCCCATTAGTGTGCTTCTTCCCCGAGTTCCTTCATCTTGTCAAGCGAGTCGAACCCCTTGTGAAAAAGTCAAGGCTTAGGGTGCACTTGGAGGTTCATGACATGGGCAGTTACAGCCGAGGTTATAACTGATTAGAACCTTGGTTGGGGTACTTTGCATCCTATGTAAGACTATCTGGGCGGGGTTGCGGGGGTTTGTACGTCCTGTCTTAGAAGCACTGGGACCCCAAACAGAACTGGGCAAATCCTCTCACGAATAGTCAAAGGATGTCTTTCTCTGTTCAGAGAGCGGTTCGTGCTTGCCCAAATTTAGGGTTAGCTTCCAGGCTTCCAGAATCGGCCCTCTTGATGGACAGGTACTTACAATTTAGTTCTGCACCTTGGTGGGTGTAGTTGGGGCACGCAACAAGACGTGGGCGTCCAATCTGAGACCTCGGCCGGAGGATTTAGGGTTCGGGGTCCGATTTCTGGGGAAATGTGGGAGCATGTGGTTATCTCCTCCGCTTACTGGCTCCCTTTTAGGGGGGAGCCCTTTAAAGAGAGAGCACGTGGTGGCAGAGGCGCGTGGCCAGAGGTACCGTGGTCTGAAGCCACTTGGACGGTTTCGAGTTTGGGTTTCCTTTACACCCCATCTGGGGGTTTTCTTAGGGGTACCTGATTGGAGTCCTTATTGTGAGGGGATCCGGCCCCTTGTTATCGTAAACCCTCATTCCAAGGATCATGGCAATGGGTAGCTATGAGTCGGGTTGTAAGTACCTTATTTCCGGTTATGGTATTTGTTTACCTGACTGACGACTCCACGGATCACTTCTCGTGAAGCTGCACAAAAACTCTTTCCGCCCTAGGCTTCAGGGTTTAGGACCGCTTCAGGCGCCAGAGCCGAAATGAACTCTCAGGCGGTTTGGGGGGCCCATAAGCTCGGGATGATTAAGGGAGAGGCGTCAAGGGGGGCCAGGGAATTTGAGTAATCCCGAATCCTTTCTCGTGCCGCCGAAAGACTCCCTTCCCTAAGGCCCGTAGATACCACTGGGTCTATCGTTGCATGTGCTTCCGGGCTTACAGGCCTGTCTATCTACTGTGTCCTGACATGATGCTTCATCTTCGTATCCTCTTGTCATCGCCGCTGCAGCTGGAAGAGTTTGATGCCAATGGAAGGGGGATGGCTCCCTAATCTCTTGATTGGGTCCACACTTGGCTCCCTTCTCCTCCTCCTTTCGCACCCTATCAAATGGGGGCCATATTGGGGACGAATGGCTAGTCCTGTCCGCCCAGGCTTTGCTCGCCGCAGCCCGGCTAGACTGGACATGTGCGTGTGCACAATTGAGGTCTATAGGCTTTGGAGGGTGAGGGTTCAGTTCAGGCACCTGGGTGCTTTTCTTGTGAGCTTAGGTTTGTAGCCCTGCCGCAAGAACTAGAACGGGATTGTTTCGGGTTGTGGGTTAAAAGCACGGAGGGGCCTTTCAGCCCGGTGACGGCGAAACTTTCTGCAGTGAAGGGCCAAGCCCCAGCAGCCTCAACAGCCCTCATGGGCCAGAAACTCTGTGTAGACCCTCAACCCTTAACCCTGAATCCTAAAACCCTCGAGTTCGCCAGGCGGGTGGCAAAAAAACCCTCAACCCCGCGTTGCACGCACTTCAGGGTTTTTTTGGGAAGCATCCTTCCTCTGAGCGCCCAAGCCCGGAGCCTGCGACAGAGGTTGGGCATCATGAACAATGGGCGCCTTGTTCGCACTGTGTGCGGGGGGGAGGGGCGGGGGCGTGCCAGGGTTCAGGAGCTGGGGGTATGAAAAAAAAAATATATGTATATATGTATATATATACATATATATATATATTCACATATATACGTGTATACGTGTATGTTTGGAGATACACACACACATATATATATGTTATTTATATCTGTCTGTCTATATATGTAATATGTGTTTTTGTCCTCTTAACTTCCCTACCTGATCTAGTCCTAAGCATTAGACTAGTCCCCAGAACAGAAGAGGGGGGCTGCTCGATAAAAGTGTACACGAAACCCTAAACCTGAAACGCCTAAACCCCTGAAACCTGAACCCGGCCCAAGTTCTCTTGGGTTGCCTGTTTTTTTTTGCGTAGGAAGAAGAAGGTTTGCAACTCTTTTGTTCCCTGGTTGCCCCGGCAAAGGCGATTCTTATGTTCAAGTAAGAGCAAAATGAACAATGGTCATAAGAATTGTCATGGAAAGAAAAACAAGGTTCTATTTGCGTAAGAACCCCCCTCCCCCAAAAAATGAAATAGGAAACGTTCCTCAGCCGAAGGGTCATATGGGGGTTAGTGTCTTTTTTTGGTGTTCTTAAGCAAAGAGTAGTACTAACAATAGTCCTAGTAATCATAGTAATAAGAATAGTGATACTAGCAATACTAACAAGAATCAGAATAAAGATAATGACCATGCCCAGAAAGAAGTCTCACAATATGAGCAACCCCAGACCCCCTAAACACTCAACTCATAAACCCTCTGAGCCCTAAACCCCAAACCCCCCTGCCCTAAACCCTAAATCCCTTAAGCCCCTTCACCTGCGAACTCCTCTTTCTTGGGAAGTTCCCCCTTATACTAGCAGTCCTTAGTAGGGATAGTTGTACCCTCTATAGAATTGACAGTATAAGGGGGAACATCCCAAGCTATACGTACCCCTAACCCCTAACCCCTAAACGCCTAAACCCCTAAACCCCTAAACCCCTAAACCCCTAAACCCCCTAAACCCCCTAAACCCCCTAAACCCCTAAACCCCTAAACCCCTAAACCCCTAAACCCCTAAACCCCCTAAACCCCCTAAACCCCCTAAACGCCTAAAACGCCTAAAACCCAAGGCTCGCCCCCCATGAAAGGAGTGGGAGCATGGACCTGGCCCTGAACGTCAGCCGGAAGCTCGCCAACCTCCGGCTCCAGGACACGCTTTTGTCAGGGTTTTTAGGGTGTGGATGATTTTTTTTTTTTTTTTCGGGTTCTTCGGGTTTTGAGGGATTTTGGTTCCTTTCTTTCGGGTTCGTAGGGATTTTAGGGGTTTTGAGGGTTCTTGGGGTTCTTCAGGGTCAAGGGTGGGTCTAAGGGTTGTTCCTCAAGACCGGATGAGGTTGAGGGCCGAGACTGGAAGCAAATGGGTTGCCGGGCTTAGGGGGGGGGCGTCCTCCAAGCGAGTGTGATCGTCAGTTCAGAATTGAGTCAGCATGCGAACCGGAACCCTTACCCTAAACCCTAAGCCCTAACCTCTCAACCCTAACCCTAAACCCTAAACCCTAAGCCCCAAACCCTGAACCCTAAACCCTCTACCCTCTAAACCCTAAACCCTAAACCCTAAACAACGCCACGCTCTTCGTTGGTTGGCCACAAGGTCCGCGCCTGACTGCTAGCCCTGAGCCCCCCCGAACTAAGAGGGTCCCAGCTACGCAGGAGGCAGCAGCAAAACACCAACGGAAAGGGTTTAGGGTTTAGGGTTTAGGGTTTAGGGTTTAGGGTTTAGGATTTAGGATTTAGGGTTTAGGGTTTAGGGTTTAGGGTGTTGAGTCCAGGACGCCCAGGCCAGTGTGCAGAGCGACAAGGAGATGATTGAGAATTTGGTGTTGGCTGAGGCGAGGGGCCTTCTGCAGGGTTGGCTTGAAGGTTTCTGCGAACTTTCAATCAAGAAAGCCTCTGCTCCTAGGCCCCCGTACGCAACTTAAGTCAGAAGATCTCAAAAGCCTCGCTGCTGAAAGTAGAGGTCCCGGAAAGGGGTGCCTTTTGACATTGAGCACTTGGCCCCAAGCTGCGTAGCCCGAGCCGTTTTCTTGTCTCAAGCCAGTGTGTTCTGCAAAGTACACTTCTCACTTGCAGCGTGCGGCTCCGGACGCGACTCGGAGCACCATGAGGGAACTGTGGCTGCTAGGGGCTGTGGCGAGCATCTTGCTCTCAGTCACCTTGAAAGGCTGCGCGATGGAGGAAGACTCGTATGTGTGTCAGGCAGACAAGTTCGATTGTGTGGGACTCGAGGAGTTCTGCAACGAAAAAGAAAGGATCTGCAAGGCCATGAGGTGGGAGTGCCGAAATGGCCAGCTGGTTTGCCAGTCCGAGAGTGAGGACATGTGTGCGCAGCTCCGCGTGGATTGCTCCAAGGAGAAGGGCAGCTCACTTGGAAAGGGGGGAAGCCCCGGAAGCTCCCTGATCCAGGTCGCGCAGGATGACGCCGAGGACACCTCCCCGCGGGCTTTCATCCACCGGCAGCGCAAGAAGATGACGAGCATCGGGGCGTAGACTCCATTCCATATGTGTTTCCAGGCCGCTTCTCCGTGCCCACTGGTGTCATCAGAACTGAGCAGCTGGTTTCGTGTATTTCCCTCTCGCCTGAGGCGCAGAGGACGCCGGGTAGCCTGGTCAAGTGCACCGGAATAAGTACTTGGAAGATCTTTGGGTAGTTCAGATAGTCTTGTGTGTGGGCCTGTGTGAATGGTAAGGATCTGGGATTCCTTGTTCCTAACGACACAGCCAGCAGACTGAATGGTGGGTTTTGGGGTAACCCTAAATCCTAAACCCCGCAAAAAAGCCTAAATCCCAAACCCTTAGAACCTTTGTGGCGACCATCGGATCTTGAGCAGTGGACATGTCAGTGGACAGCAGCCTCACCTGCTGTGTGCGATTGTGAAAATCGGAAGCCAGCAGCCTAAACCCTAAACCCTAAACCCTAAACCCTAAACCCTAAACCCTAAACCCTAAACCCTAAACCCTAAACCCTAAACCCTAAACCCTAAACCCTAAACCCTAAACCCTAAACCCTAAACCCTAAACCCTAAACCCTAAACCCCAAACCCTAAAGCCTAAACCCGAAACTCCCAAGAGGCTCAAACCTGAAAAACAAATCTGAAAAGGGGTTCAAGGTGTAGGGCTTTAAGTTCCCTTGATCGAGTCTGGGTTCGAAAGAAGGGTTTCTTGTTTGTTGCCAGCAGCCACATATTGAGGGAGTGGTACCCTTGAAGCAAATCATACGTGCTGTTATGGTTGAGGGAACATTCCTTAATGGGTACATTCCTTGAAAACCCTGGTCACCTTCACCTGAAGGTAGCATGCAAGATCCTGCACAGTAACCTGAAATCCACAACCGAATTTCAAGGTTTTAAGCCTAAGGCCCTAGACCCTAGACCCTAAACCCCCTAGACCCTAGACCCTAGACCCTAGACCACAACCCCTAAACCTTAAACCTTACGCCCGAAACCCGCGAGGGTGGGTTCGACGAAGTGAACATGACCCTCATCGAGTCGGTGAAAGAGGCAACCATACCCTTTTTGGATTTAGTCAAATGCCGTACACCCGGGAGAATAGGGGCCCCCAATCTAGACCCCCAAACAGTAGGATCCCCCCAATAAGTATCCCCGAATTTCGGAAACCACCATTTTACTTCTCTCTGTCAACTTTTGTGGTTAGACTCTGTTGTTTCCCAGTTCGGCAGAAGTCAGATCTTCGCGGACAAGCGAAACGAGTGTTAACAAAGTGTTGCTCTTTCGGGGCTGAACCTAGTTTCAGGTAACAGAGATACTCACTTTGCATATTGGGCCCTTTCTCACCAAGCACACTGACCCTTTCCCACGAAATTTGGACCCTTGCCCATGAAATGTACGCCTTGGCCTGCAGATGAATCAGGGTTTGTATGTATATATAAGATATAATTATAAATATAATAACATTATATACTATGCTATATTATAATATAATAAGTATAATATAATGTATTATAATATAATATAATATAGTTTAATTTAATCTAGTATAATACAATATAAATATCTATGTATGTATGTCTGTATGTATGTATGTATGCATGTATGCATGTATGCATGTATGCATGTGTGCATGTGTGCATGTGTGCATGTATGCATGTCTGCATGTATGCATGTATGCATGTATGCATGTATGCATGTATGCATGTATGCATGTATGCATGCGTGCATGCATGTATGTAGGTATGTATGTATGTATGTATGTGAAGGAGGTTCTAAACTTCAGGGTCTAAGGCCACCCCAAGACTTTAGTTTCCTGGTCCCTTGCCAAGAAATTGAAGACGCAAGCGCATGATAGCACGAGAGATGGACGAACCTAGTTGAAGAGTTCTCTGCAAGAGCCCAGCTTAGGGTTCGACATTTTTGAGCGCAGGGCGTCGAACTCCAAGGCATAACTGGTTCAGGGCTTGTGGCGCTTCAATGAGGGGGCAAGTTCATCCATGAGCCGCAGGTGTCGACATTTTTTGCTGAACCTTACAGAACGTGCCGATAACATGATCGGCCAGAACAGCTTATACAGGAACCCGAACGCCCTCAAGCGCCTTTCAGAAGCCTGCGCAAGGTGCTCCATGCGGTTCAGCACTCCTTCACCCGCACCATGCAAGACCTCGAGACTGACTTGGCCTTTTGGCTCCCAGTAGGATATATCGCTGCGGGGGAAGGATGTGTGGGGTCATCGACAGACTTCCCACCCTTATCACTAGAGCATAGGTCCTGCGAAGCACGGGGACGTACAGGATTGATTGTTGCTCGAGAACTGGTTCTGGGGATACTGATCGAGAAATCCCTCTTGAGGAATGCGGCTTGAGACTTAGCATTGACGTTGCTAAGGGGAAACCTCCAACAATACTAGACTTCCAACGCCGACAAAGCCCCTAAGAGCATACGCCAACACCTGCTTGAAGGTTCCTGGGTAGTTATAAGTAGAGTTAAAAGTAACCTAAGTAAGATTGAAACCAGTTGTTCTCAGTACTTATACGTAGGGCTATAAAGTAGTCTAATAAGGTTATAACCAGTTCTTATACGTAATTCGCAGTGTAGTTACCTTACTGCTAGCGTGACTTATCACTGCCCACGATCCAAGTGGAGGCCCAGCGCGGAGCCAGCCGTGCCCGAAGCCTCTCCAGCTTTGTGCACGCGGCCGCTCTCCACAAACCAGGGCTTGCTTTCGGACATACTTTGAGGGGGTTTCTGGGGAAATGTTTAGGGTTTTGGAACTTCAGGGTTGTCTGAAGGGTAGCTGACATGATAAGGGCTCACAAGTTGAGAGATGCCCCGGTGCATCTCCAGCGGTCATGTCATGTTCCGACACCCTTGCACATTGCTTGTGAGATGTTGCAGTATGTTTCAATCATGCTGGCGCCGCCCTGAGTCCAGGCACCACAAAGAGTTTGGGGGGGCTAGGGCTTAAAACCCCCCAAAGCGGAAACCCCACATCTGCACGTGCAGTCGACGCACCAGCACGCCCTCTGTTCCGCAGCCGATCTCGGAACCGACAGGCTGAGCAGTCAGGAGGAGCGCCATGCGGGTGTTGGGTGCAAGGCACTCCAAGAATGCACCTTCGACAGTCTTGTGCCTCTTGGTGTTCATCTCGAACACATGGCGGCTGAGCGCGCAGATGTTGGGAGGGTTTCCTACTTTACCCGCAGCCCCAGGCCCAGGTTCTTCGAATCCGTTCGACAACAAGGACGAGACAGTGGCTGGCACTCTTCCAGACTGGCTGGCAGATGCCATGATGATTCAGAAGCCCACAACCGTAGCGCCCACAACTTTAGCGCCCACACCAGCGCCGGCACCAGCACCTGCACCAGGGAACACACCAGCATTACGAGCATCGCCGGCAGCTCCAGCGGCGGCAACAACAACCCAGGCCCCACTGGCTCCCGTGGCCCCCGGTGCGGCGCCAGCCGCGGCTCCAGGAGCTCCAGCCGCGGCTCTTGGAGCGGCTCCCGCGCCTCTAGGCGCTCCAGCTGCGGCTCCCGGGGCGGCACCAACCGCGGCCGTGGCTCCAGGGGCTGCAGCCGCGGCTCCAGGGGCTGCAGCCGCGGCTCCCGGGGTGGCCCCAGCCGTAGCAGCCTCAGCAACAGTTGCAGGCCTTGACCTGAACCAGCTTGGCCAGTTCGCCCTATGTGAGCAGCCGGAAAGCACCGGACGAAGATTGCTGAGTTTCCAGGACCTGACGCAGTACTCGCCAGTGAAGCTCGTCCAGCAGCTTCTTGTCTGCTTGATCATCGTGATTCTTCTTGTGTGCCTGTTCGTCCACAGGAAGTCGGTCCTCATTGTTCTGACGGGCGATGAGTTGCTGCATGCAACTCTTCCCGACTGCTGTTGGTACGGGGTGTGGCAGTGCTGTGGCCTCTGCAAGTATGACTGGATAACTTTGTTCACTCAGTGGCCCTGCTGTGGGAAATGGCGTGGATCCAATCCCGTGCGAAAAGCGGCGCAGTGGGCGGGTGTAACGTCCATGACCATCGAGCTCAGCAATATCGTAGTTGGAGACATTCCGTTCTACCGGTACGGATCCTTCTCCGTGACCGTCGAGTGTGGCAAGTATCCGGCCTTACAAACTTCCGTGCAGGAGGACCAAGACCCCAAGACGATTCACTTCCCTGAGATCCTGACACTACGCCTCCGAGACACCATGTGGGATTTGCCGGTGGTCATTACAGTGAACCAGATCAACTTCATCGGCATCCACAAGGTGGCTGAGGTGCATCTCTCCCCGACGCGGGTGGCGAAGTGGGCGCATCAGGGTGAGCCGGACAACACGAAGCGCCTGGCCTTGACAATGAACGACCGCAGTGTGGAGGCGGAGACGCCCCCTTGGGTGAGCATCACTTTCAGCACTCCGACGGCGGACTTGCGGCACCTTGACAACTTTCATGCGAACTCGAGCATGTCCGTGCGGCTCGCCACGTGGGATTCGGTTCCCAACCCGACGACTGGAGAGTACTTCGCGGAGCAACCCCTGGTGCAGGTGAAGCAGGACTTTGTGGTGCTTTACTGTAACTTCAGATTTAGATCCTTAGCCTTTCTGGGCTTCTTGGGCTTCTTAATAAGGCAGCTTTAAAAACAACTAATGTGTAGCTACCCTCCTAAGTGCAGCCAAGAGGAGTACCACCTGGTGGACGGTGCTGGGAACTACGTTCAGGAGCCGGACGAGGCCGACCTTTACTGGATTAGCAGCTGCAGGAGCTTGCTGATGGCAATCTACCCTAAACCCTAAGCCCTAAGCCCTAAGCCCCAAACCCCAAACCCTAAACCCTAAACCCCAAGCCCTAAGCCCTAAGCCCTAAGCCCTAAGCCCTAAGCCCTAAGCCATAAACCAGGAGCTTGCTGATGGGAATCTACTCCATACTGAGCTTTCTGGTGGTGTTCGGAGCGCTGGGTTACGGCGCCTTCAGATACTATGTTCCTCGGTAGGATCTCCTGGGACATTTGCTCTCTTCCCTTATTGGGTTGAAGAGGGTCATAATTCAGGAACATATGGTTTCAAGAGGGTCATAATTCAGGAACATATGGTTTTCAGAGGGTTTTAAGAGCCCTCCGAGGTCCGAAACTGCTATCAGAAGTTTGAGCTCCTCACCATCGCCAAGAGCTGGGAGCCGCATCATTTTCCGATGCCCAGCTGCGCCTTGCAGTCCATCGGCCACACCTGCGACGTGAGGACGCAAGGCACGGGCCTCGAGCCTGGCACGGACGCTGGGTCATTGTTGATCATCATTTTTGCATAATTTTCATGAATACTTATTATTAATACTTATTATTGATCCTGAGTACTAATACTTCTTATTAATACTTAAAGCTAATAAGGATCAAAAATCATCATTTGTAACAAGTCCCCCCCCCGCCAACAATGGTGCAGGACATATGCCGGCCGTACGACGACGAGGTTGAACTTACATGTCAGAATCCGCCGCAAGAGCGGCCGACGGCCTTCTCCTTCATCTTAGAAGACCTGGGCTTTGCCTCCAACAAGGGCTTGAAGTGCTTCGATGGGCTGTGCGTCTTGCGGAACCAGATTATCAGGTTCGACCAGATCGTCTTTCTCGGGTCCCTCGCCACCCTGTTCTTCATCTTCTGCTTGTTCAGGCCTCTGGCCAATTCTTTCCTGCAGGGTGCGAAACAGCGTGCACAGCAAAAAAGCAACAGCAGATACCGAAGCGGCCGCACAGTCGAATAAGATCGGAAAGCCCCGGGTCAGAGATATATATATATATATATATGTATGTATGTATGTATTATTATTAACAATAATTGTAGTTATAATAATAATAATTATTATTATTACCACAAATGATACTATTAATGCCGAGAGTCGGGATGGGGTGCCAACTGCCACCGAAGAGTGGCCTAGCTATTTGCTCCAGAACCCCGTCAAAAAAATGAAAAACTACTCTTTCCTTGTAAGGGCAACATGGGGATTGTGATCTTTCATGTTTTGGGGGTTCTTGAGCAAGTAGCAGTAAAGTGCCTAATTGGAGAACTCCGCGCAAGGACGTGAGACACCTGCATGAAGTTGAAAAAGGCTGCTCCCAGCTGTGAGTGCTACCAGAGCCTAGAGATGTTCAGCCTTGTGATGGTGATGTGTACCCCCTGAGAGGAGCCTCGCCTGCCTGCACAAGTTGTGAGAGTCGAAACCCCCCCTGAGCCCTGCAACCCAGGGACGGGCCAACACCGCGTTGCAGCTGTGGCCGGATGGCTCCACGCAGGCAGGGCTTCTGCCAGCTGGAGTTGAACGAACAAACAAGCAAGCAAGCAAAAAAGAAAGAACACGACCCACCCACCCCCACACACACACACACACACACACACACACACACACACACACACACACACACACACACACACACACACACACACACACACACACACACACACACACACACACACACACACACACACACACCAACACACACACACACACACACACACACACACCAACACACACACACACACACACACACACACACACACACACACACACACACACACACACACACACACACACACACACACACAAACACACACCCACAACACAACACACACACCACACACACACACACCACACAAACACACCACACACACACACACAAAACACCAGACACACACAGACAACAGACACACACAGACAACAGACATACACAAACACACACAGACACACACAGACACACACACAGACACACACAGACAACAGACACACACAGACAACAGACACACACAGACAACAGACAGACACACACACACACACACAGACACAGACACACACACAACAGACACACACACACAACACACACACACACACACACACACACACACACACACACACACACACACACACACACACACACACACACACACACACACACACACACACACACACACACACACACACACACACACACACACATTGAGGGTTTGTGGTCTTAGGGTTTTGAGGCTTTGCGGGTTTGGAGTCTTGAGGGTCGGAGGATGAAGTTGAGGGAAAAGTTCAGGGTTTCGGGTGACGGGTTCTGGCTTGTCGTTTGGGTGCCCTAAGCCCCGAAACCCTAAACCCTAAACCCTAAACTACCCTAAACCCTACACCCTAAACCGTAAACCCCCCGAAACCCTAAACTCAACACCTGTTGGGTTTAGGAAAACATCCTGCTTCATGATGGGTCCAGTAGTGCCGACATGCCTGAAAGAGGGCAATGTATCACCAGAAGAAACCTACCAACCGAAGCCTTGCCTGCCTTTTCGGGGCCCCAAAACCACAGAAAGCATGGGGATCCTACTCTGGGGGATTCTGCAAAACGCTGCTTGTAGCATCCTTACGATCGCGTAGTTTTTGTGGCCCTAAACCCTAAACCCCTTTCCCTAAACCCTAAACCCTAAACCCTAAACCCTAAACCCCTTTTCCCCTAAACCCTAAACCCTTTTCCCTAAACCCTAAACCCTAAACCCTAAACCCTAAACCCTAAACCCTCAACCCTAAACCCTAAGCCCGAAACCTTTGTGCCATTGTGAGAGTCGAAACTCAACACCTGCGAGCCGAGCCCAGGTGAGGCCAGCAGCAGCTTGGCTGGGTCTTCTGGGGGTTGGGAGGGTTAGGGTTTGGGGTTCAGGGTTTAGGGTTTAGGGTTTGGGGTTCAGGGTTAAGGGTTTAGGGTCTAGGGTTTAGGGTTTGGGGTTTAGGGTTTAGGGTAGAGGGTGGGAGGGGTAGGGAGGGGGGAAGGGTTTGGGTGAGAGAGAGTTGATGGAGGGTTTAGGGGATTTAGGGTTTTTGGGATTTAGGGTTTTTGGGGTTTAGGGTTTTTGTCTTGTAGCCACGATTGCTGTGGCTGCTGCGTGTGCACCCGGGCTTGAGAAACTGTACATCTAACCCGGCTGGCTTCTTGGAGACCTGGATGCAAAAGGGCTTTGAGACAGGGTTTTGGGTTTTGGGGGTTTCTGAAGAAGTCTGTTGTAAGATGGGGGTTTCGAAGGCTTCTTCGAGTTCTGGGGGTGGGATTTCAGAGGCTATCTGATTGCTTCTGCACCCTCTGGACACATCCGGCTCCGCTAAGCTCAAACCCTAAGTACACCTGAACAAGCCCCATGGGCGCCCCCTTGTATCCCCTCAACAGGCCCTAATGATCCATGAGTCGTCCCTTATGTGTAAGCCCTCAGCCCTAAGCCGAAAACCTTAAACCCGTGTCACCATGAGAGACCATCCGACCCTAAACCCTTTTTGTGTCATTTCTTGTGGCCCCTGAAACCTAAACGCTAAACCCTAAACCCCCTGATCTCCTGATCTCCTCAACCCGAAGCCCTGCTACCCAAGGCCTTCCAGTCGATACCGCGGATGCCCGTGCACCACGGGGTTATGCGCCCATGCCCTGACCTCGGCGAGTCTGGATTTTGGGGGTGTAGGGGTTGAGGGTTTGGGGTCTTGGTTTAAGAGGGGTTGAGGGTGGGGGTGAGAGAGACAGAGAGAAAGAGAGAGAGAGAGAGACACATTTTACCTCCCACCCACGTTTTCACATGCCAACTGACTCGGTGGACTCGCGCGCCCTTCTTGGCGGCTCCCCTCACCTGGGAGGGCGTGCAGAGAGAGAGAGAGAGAGAGAGAGAGAGAGAGAGAGAGAGAGAGAGAGAGAGAGAGAGAGAGGGAGAGAGGGAGAGAGGGAGAGAGAGACAGAAGGGATTTGTTTGTCGCTGAGGCGGGTGGGGGCAGGTGGGGACGTTTTCACTCCGACCAAACTTTGGACGTCGCGAGAGAGAGGGAGAGAGACAGAAGGGATTCAGAGTTGAGGGTTGGGTTCAAAAGGGCTTTCCTGTAGGCTTGAGGAGTTTGGGGGTTTAGGCCTTAGGGTCCCTCCCTCTTCGGGTCCTTTTTAAAGCTAAACCCAACACACTAAAACCCTCCAATTCCCAGAGGATGCCCCGAAGAGCCACCGGAGTCCCGGTAAGGGGTATGTACGGGGGTCCCCCTGTTTTTCCATGGTCCCCAGATGGAAGGACCATGTAACTACCCTAAGAGAATATCAACCCCCCAGGAGTGATTGTGTGAATTTTGAGAACAGACATGACTCCACGAGGCTCAGGGAGGTCTTTCCCTGTCAAGCAGGGTCGGAGTTTGAGCTGTTTGGGGGGGGGCGGGGAGTATCCAAAAACTATTTTTTGTTGCGATCTTGAAAAAATTTCGAGGCAGCGCCCGCAGCTCGTTCCAGTCTTGAGGTGCCTTGAGTGCGGGTTCTAAGGTGTGGGGTTTCCGGTTTACGGTCTTTGACATGTCGCCGCCGCAGAGGGAACGCCTCCTTGATGCAGAGAAATGGTTGTACGGACCTCTGGGAAATTTTCCATGGTAGTCCACTTGAGCATGTTACCTTGGTAGTTACGTGGCACGCCTTGTTTGTTGCACCCCCTTCGGCCTAATACTCTATGAAACATCCCCCTATTCCCTATGAGTTACTTTCTGAAAAGATCGAAAAAGCTTCTGGTGTCGATTTAAAGTTTGGTGGTTTGTTGGGAGGGCAGCGTGTCTACAAAAAAGTAAATCTGGTTTTGTCTGGCGTGGGCATGACCTTAAACCCTAAACCCTAAGGCAGACCAGGCTCAGTCTGGGCATGGAGGGCCACGCAGCAAAAAACAAGGAGCCTTTTAGAACAAAGCTCAGAGAATTCTAGGTTGGATTTTGGGACATTTTGTATTTTCCTTATTTGGGCTAGGCCACATAAAAAATAGATGAAGCTTTACGCCTAAACCTTTGCCTACGTTAAAAGCCAAACAACGCTCACAAAACAAGATGCAAACCATCTTTGCACCATGATAAAAGCTTCAGTTGCTGAGGCGAGATACTCCCCCTCCTGACCGAGAACTTGCGTGTGAGCTGACGAAACGATGAGACTGGGCCGCTTTCGGGGTGACAGGGTTTGAGCGGAAAAGGTTTGGAGGCTTTAGGGGTGCAGACACTTTCCCCATCACACGCCTCGGCCTCAGCACGGGTTCCAAAAATAAAAGGGGTGAAAGGGCTGAATAGGGTTTCAAGGCGTCGGGGTTGAGGCTTCAGGGGCCAAGGCTTGGGGGTCAAAAGGTTTGGGTAACGCCCCAACCCCACCAGAACCAGAAACAAAACCTGAGCGTTCCCAACCGGCGCGGGCACCGGCCCCAAACGCTAAACCCCTTTTGCACCGCAAAACAGAACTGGTGGTTCCTGACATTGGGGGTATCTTATTGTAAGGGAATCCTATGATTTGTGGGTCTATTTTAGGGGTCCCCTATTTTCGTAAACCCCCAACTGAGGGTTCGTGGAGCGGGACCAGAGGGGGGAAAGAGAGAGGCTTCAAGGTTTCAGGGTTTCGGGGAGTTTTGGTAGCTCCACTCCGAACGTCAGGGCCTTGCAGACTGTCTGGGCCTTCGAGAATGGCCTTCGGAAGTCCGCTTATTGGATTGTTCTAGGTGGTTTTTCGGTTGCTACTCGGTTGGCTTCAGTAGTGTGGCAGAACAAAAAGTTTTAAGGTTCTCTTATCCCTTTCTACCCAAAGCCCTTTATCCTAAACATTCCTAAGCCCTACGTAGAAAAGAAGTCTTCAAGTCTAGGTCCTGCCAACTTCGGTCGGGATGTCACGAACTAGACACCCCTACGATCCCGACAAAGACTCGTAGGAGAGTCTACAGGAGAAGATCGGTGTCAGTCGAACTCGAAAAAGGGCATCAATTAGTTCTGTGCCTCAGAGGGTCGCCTAATTCCGTAAAACAGAAAAGCAAAGAAAACACGACCAAGCTTTAGTTAACCCCCCCCCCCCCGCCCCCCATGGCCCATGTGGGGTTGAGCCAAATGTTGCCTCCCCGTCTCTCTCTCTCTCTCGCTTTCTGTCTCTCCCGTATCTTCGTGAGATGTTCTTGTGCAGGCGCGGGACAAGCCCTAACCCTAACCCTAACCCTAAACCCTAAACCTTACATCCTAAGCCCTAAAGCCTCAACCCAAAACCGAGGGCCACTGGGGACCTGAGCTGCGCACCGAAACGACCGTGGCGACCGCACTCCCAGAACGCGTGGGAGGCTGAGGCCTGGTAATTTAGATTATATAGTAATATAGTACTATGTTAATACTCAATTATTCATACAATTTCTGGTATAATCATATCATGACATCAACATGCTATATATATATATGTATATGGCATCGACGTTCCCAGATCAGACAGGCTATCGGCCAGATGATCAAGGATGGAAACCACGCAAGTATATATATATATATATATACATACATACATACACACACACACACATGGCGCCGCATCGTGAAGTCCTGGGCCCACACGCCTAAAGCAACATTCGGTAGCAACAGCCCTATCTGCATCATATTCCAGCAACTGCAAACTAACATCTTGGTCACACCTCCCACAAGCACCCGCCCTCATGCCGAGGAGGAGTCGCGCAGCGGCCCCCTGCACAACAGACGACTTGCTCACCGAGCATTGTGCCGCATCCTGATGGGATGATCTGAGATGCGGATTTCTCCGTGCCCTGCGACGGGTCTTTCCTTGGGGGATGCTGCGCAACTACTTGGAGGTCCGGCGTAGGCGCTGTAGGGTGTCATGAAGGTGTGTCTGAGGGCTCTCCGTGCAGCTGTCCAGTAGCACCTTGGCAGCGGCCTTGGCAGAGAAAAGGTGTGTTTTTGCACGTTAGGCAGCCTCAGAACCAGAGATTTGGGACTCTGCAACTCAGTCCAGTTGAGTGAGGTTGCTTGTATGGGGGTTGTTCTGAGTTCTGGTCCTCTTCTTGGCGACCTACTCTGTTTCTGAGGCTGCCTGAGGGTTTAGGGTGTAGAATGCAAGTCCGGGTTCAGAAAAGAGTAGAAGACGAACCCCTCAACGAAGTATATTGAGAGAACTGGGGTTCGAGGAGATGAGCCCCATGCAATGCCTAAACGTGCAGAGGCCCCTGGAGGCCGCCCCATGGGAATGACTGCCGAGACACCCTAAGCCCTGAAACCTTGAACCCTACTGTAAGCCCTAAACCCTAACCCCACAGCAGCAATCCCAAACCTTGAGCCCTAAACCTTAAACCATGAATCCTCCTGCTGCTGTCCGTGGAGCTTGTGGCAAGAAACAAACCCTGAACCCCCGCTTACACTTGGATACTTCTAGCCGCTAGCCCAATTAGAACGGGCCCCCATATTATCGGGTTATTTAGGTTAGTACCATGAACCTCCAAGAAACCCTAAGCCTTAAACCCTAGACCCTAGACCCTAAACCCTAAACCCTAAACCCTAAACCCTAAACCCTAAGCCCTAAACCCTAAACCCTAAACCCTAAACCCTAAACCCTAAACCCTAAACCCCTACACCCCAAGTACGACCCGAAAAACCGGGTACAAGCGCAGGCCAGGAGCCGCCTACGTGGACTGCCTCGCGGGCGCGGACCAGGAGACCCGACCACCCCTGCGCCGTTTGGGGCTTAGGGGTTTAGGGTTTAGGGTTTAGGGCTAGGGTTTAGGGTTTAGGGTTTAGGGGTCAGGGTTTAGGGTTTAGGGTTTAGGGTTTAGGGTTTAGGGTTTCGGCACGGCTTGAGGCCACTTCAGTACGTACAGTAGGAGGTTTTTTGTTCATGGTTTGGGTTATAAACGAGAGACATTCGCATCAGTCCTGTGGCTGCAGCTTGGCGGTCCTCCTCAAAAACAGGGTGTCAAGAGGCTGCAAAAGAGTCTTGCACCGAGGTTTGGCGAGAGCGAGAGATAGCGAGAGACAGAGAGAGCGAGAAAGACAGAGAGAGCGAGAAAGACAGAGAGAGCGAGAAAGAGAGAGAGAGAGAGGGAGAGGGAGACAGCCATTTTGCTCAAGCCCTTTCCAGCCCTTCCCCAGTCAGCTGGTATCACGAGCATGAAGGGGGAGGACCGCAACCCCCCATCTCCCATTTACAATGAGCCAGCGCCCGAACCACCGCAACGCCAGCTTTTCTGGTTTTGCTACGTGATCCGCTGGCTGATCTGGAACGAAAACGAAAGCCGCCGCGGTCTGAGCTGCATGGCGCACATTGATATCCTAAAAACCCGCTATCGTCACGACCTTCGTGCGAGAAATAATCACCTTCTGGAAGCCGGGCAGTGCTGCAGGCCGGGGCACTGGCGCAGCAGCCTGGCTCCACGCCCAAACTCCATCTGGCGGAGTGGTCGTTTTCGGGCGCTTCAAGGATGTAGACGCGGCGCAGATGCACTTGAACATGCTGGATGGGTGCGACTGCCTTCACTGGGGAGCAGTTGCAGCATGTGCTTCACTGCTGCGAAAACTTGTGGCAAGCTAGTGTTCGTCTGGTCATTGCCGACGGAACAAAGCTCTTGACAAAGAGCGTGTGGGAAGAGGCTCGAAAGGCTGGCTTCAGCGTCAGCATCCTGGAGGTGCATTGCTCGCCAAACATCGCAGCAAAGCGGAAGCGGACCCAGGATGCAGACACGCCCGATGATCGCCTTGGCCAGGGGCAAAACTCTTGGGCAAGCCGCCAGGCCACTTGGCAGGACATGATCGACAAGTTGCCCCAAGCTTCTGTGCTTGGCAGACTTCGATCGCTTGCCCGTGGCGCTCTGGGCAGGCAACTCCCGGGTGGTCCTCTCGGCAAGCCATCAGAGAAACTTCCAAAGCGCCAACGACAACGCAGCGCTGAGGAGCTATGGCGCATGTTCATTCTGCGCAAGTTATATTATTTTCTAGCCCGATTTGCAGGTTCATTCATGGAGTTCGTTGTAATTCACACCTTGTTATTCTAGCCCGTGAGCAAATCAATGAACATAATGTAAACTCGCGGTACAAATTTAATTACATAATCTTTTGTTTCAAGCGGTTTTTGTATTTTATCATAAATGATATGCACTGTTAGTAGTTTTCGTATTATATTAGCCTGCGAGCGAATAGCACTAATTAATAATGCACGCGCGGTTTGTTCATTGCATTCACTTCGTTGCCGTGCGTTCACTTCTCTCTTCACTTCGTTCATCATTCCATTCACCTTATGATTCACCTTTAGGACGTACCATTCATGCCTTGCGTGTTCACCCTTTCCCGTTCAGTTCGTCCAGGTGTTACCGCGTGAAAGTACTGTGAATGGCGGTGTGTGTACGAAGAGTCGTGCGCTCTTTTAATAATATTTTCGTGTCTTCTGGTATTTCGTTTTCTAGCCCATTAAGTTTTGCCTTGAGGAATCTTACTGACACATAATATTTAATAAAGCCCCATTTTTGATACTACTTCAAAAGGTTTTTTGTGCTCACTGCGTTCTCTCATTCAATTCGCGCATTCGTTTCACTTCTTTGCAATTGACTTCGTTCACTTCATTCACACCTTTATTATATGATCGCGAGCTCACAGTAATTCATATGCTCGCGAGACAGGCGCACCGTCGCGACCGACGCCCAGGCATGCCACGCGACCGACAGCAGGTGCAAGACACCTCCAGGAAGCAACCTCGCGCATCCTCAGAGCTCTGGAAATTCTAGCAGATTCTAGCAGATCCCGCAACAGACAACGGCGAGGTGGCGTCACTGACCGAGCACCAGCCCCCTCGTTACCAACCAGCCCAAACTCAAACAACACAGCGCAGCAGACACCGCCAGCGGGGGGACAGAAACGGAAGCAGAGGATGGGACACCGCCGGCAAGCCTCGAGCAGACACAAGCCGCATCAGAGCCAGCAACACCACCTTCGGGATGCATGGGAGGAGGAGCAGTGAGATGGTGGGAGGAAGCAGAAAAGGAGGAAGAAGCGTGGGGCATAACCGGCTTCTCTTTAGCCATGCAAGCTTGCTTCAAAGAATCCGTTTGAAATCCATCATGCCAGACAAATAGAGGTTTTGCGATGAAAACATAGAGATAAAAGAGGATTTCCTATGAAAACATGAACATAGAGGTTTTCTTGTGGGAGTATGAGAAAATAGAAGGTTTTCCTGCCACTACCACCACTACCACGATGGGTGATTTTTTGATCCTTATTGTGTTTTTTTGATCCGTTCGGCTTATACTTAGTTTTTTGACCCTTATTTGTTTTTTGATCCGTCAGCCCTTTCTGGGGTCCGTGCGCAGGAAGGAAGGAAGAGTGAGCGAGAGCGAGAGAGAGGGAGGGGGAGAGAGAGGGGATAAGTTCGGTCGAATCGGGGTCGCCTTTGGTGCGCAGTCTGCTTGGTGTCATAGCACATCCGGGCGCGCTGCAGCGCAGGGCTCTGGGGCGCATTATGCCTCGGGGAGCGGGAGAGGGGAGTGCCCCGAAAGAGTAGAGAGATTTGGGGGGGATAAGGCGCGGGATTTTCTGTTTAGGGTGGGGGACCCTAAACCATAAACCCTGTAAAAGGCATTCTCTCTACAGTTGCCCCACGGAGAGTGGCTAGACGGGTGGCAAGAAAAAGCTTTATAAACACTAAACTCAGGGGGGGGGTTTGATTAGTGGCCTGGGTAGGATGCACTGCGCGAAGCCGGGAAGTGAATGAGGTTGTGTCAGGTTTTTTTAGTTCATGGTCCTGATAACTCCTCCTTTTACTTCACTTATGAGCCCCTTTAGTCCCCCCAAAATGGGTATAATTGGGTTGAAAGTACAGTTACAATTGGGTTAATAAGTACCATGAACCTCCAAGTAGGAGGTGCGTGGGGTAGGCGCTACCAAGATGGAGAGCATAGGGCGAAGGGAGGAGGGAGTATATATATATATATATATATATATAGAGAGAGAGAGAGAGAGAGAGATAGAGAGAGAGAGAGAGAGATAGAGAGATAGAGAGATAGAGAGATAGAGAGATAGAGAGACAGAGAGATAGAGAGATAGAGAGATAGAGAGATAGAGAGACAGAGAGATAGAGAGATAGAGAGATAGAGAGATAGAGAGATAGAGAGATAGAGAGATAGAGAGATGGAGAGATAGAGAGATAGAGAGATGGAGAGATGGAGAGATAGAGAGATAGAGAGATAGAGAGATAGAGAGATAGAGAGATAGAGAGATAGAGAGAGAGAGCGAGAGAGAGAGAGAGAGAGAGGCTTTATGGGGTACTCGATGCCCTTAACTTCCCCAAAAAACAATGCGAGAGGCAGCGAGCGCGTCCTTCATGCTTAGCTACACCTGGGGCTACAAGCGCCCTGTCTGCCGACAGCTTCGACGTAACACCAAGGTTCGAATCCGCTACCTAGCTGCTCGAGGCCTCACGCCTCGCCTATGCTTGCATGTTCTCGTATTGTTGTTGTTCTTATTCGTATTACTATCGGTTTTTGAGAAGAATTATGATATTTTTATGATTCGTATTTTCTTCTTTATATTAGTACATTATTCCAGATCACCCACCGTCTGTACCCTTCGTGACGGGGAGGGGGCCCCGAGGCCGCCAGCGCAGCAATGGTATTGTTAGAGGTAGGGCCCCCAAGGCGGGAAAGGTCCTTGAGCATCTAAAGAGTTAGCAACCCCATGATGGGTTGTTGGCTCAGGGCCTAAATTTCCGATGTTTGGACTTTTTTTTGGGTTGGCGTGCGCCTCTGCGCCCAGGATGGGTGACATTACGGACACCTTGGCGCAGTACTGCCGGGACGCCAACCTGGATCCAAAGCGAACGTGCCTGGGCACATACTGGCTGGAGGTGTTGGGGGCTGTTCTAAAAACTTAGTAACTAAGCCCTGAACCCTAAACCAAGGAACGCTATGCAGGCGCCAAAAAAACCCCTCCGAACCCCAAATCGAAGACCAGGTAGCTCTAGGGCCCTAGCCAGCTTCCACCCAGGTACACTTGGATGTGCTGCTTTTGCATCAACCAGCATAGGCGCTTTCCCACTTGGGAGGGGGCTGTGGAGTTGAAGGTTCATGGAGAGTGAGCTCTAAATCGTGTTCTCGGTACTTTCTTATTCTGCTTGGGGGATGTGTGTGATAGTGAGGGGATGACACCTGGAGGAATATTCCCAGCTGCTGCTGCTCAGATTGTTTGGGTGGATGTGATCGTAGTATACTGTTGGTAAATCTGCTAGCTAGCTAGTTGAGCTGGAGAGGACAGTTTGAGCATGCTTCATGGCCAATGTGTCGCTTTTCGCTCACTTGAAACTTCTGGAGCCTGGCCTGCGCGTGCGCTAGCTGTGAGAGTCCAAAACAGAACAAAATTTTTGCTAACTGCCCTAAACCCTAAACCCTAAACCCTAAACCTTAAACCCCAAACCCGAAACCCTAAACCCTAAACCCATGAACCTTCCAGCAGGGTGAAGGAGACGGAGGCCGCAGGCGAGACGGTGCCCTTCGAAGACTTCAAGTGCGGGGCTGAGGGATCCAGGGGGGGTTTCGGGTTGAGGCCCCTAAACCCTAAACCCTAAACCCTAAACCCGAAACCCGAAACCCTAAACCCTAAACCCTAAACCCTAAACCCTAAACCCTAAACCCTAAACCCTAAACCCTAAACCCTAAACCCTGCACCCTGAACCCTGAACCCTGAACCCTGAACCCTGAACCCTGAAGCCTGAACCCTGAAGCCTGAACCCTGAACCCTGAACCCGAAACCCCAAACCCTGAACCCGCAACCCTAAACCCTAAACCCCAAACCCTTGAGCCTGCTGCTGAGAGTGCGTGCAGAACCCTCAGAGCTTAGGGCACCCTGGACGGATGCTCAAGGCACTCGTCTTGCGAATTAGGGTTTAGGGTTTGGGGTTTAGGGTTTAGCAGAATTTCCCTCATTGGGGGAGGATCTTTATTTGTATGTTTCAGAGGGTCTTGAAGGGCCAGCCGGATATCAAGTGTTCTCCGCAAAAGGGACCCTTACTGTAGAAGAACCCCTAGTCATATTCCCTACCCTTTGGACAACACTTCTTCACAATCAACACCACCACGTGGATCAATCTTTCCAGCAGTGGTTGTGTCCATACTCCTGTGTGGATCAGTCCCTCGTGCTGAAACACGCGTGGTGCCATCAACGCCCTGGACGCTGCATAGAGATTCCGGCCTGCTCGGCGTGGGAATGGGCGGGTGGGTAGGCCAGTTACCCATCCCCCCCCCGACCCCCCCCCCCCTTCTGGTTGTTGGGCTTGAGTTGATGCTGGCTTCAGCTCCTGTTTGGGTCCTGGTGCTACCCCTACCCCCCCCCCCCCCCCCACAGGCGCTGCTCTAGACAGAGCTGTAGCAGCAGATGCTGCCCACGTAGTCTTCGGAGTCTTCGCACCATTAAAGCTAGGATATTGGCTGGAAGGAGCAGCTGAAGCGGCGTTGCAGGTTCTCTAAGTCCGCGTCGTAGATCAAACCAGCATCAAACCGCCCATCCTTAAAGCAGTGGCCAGGCGTGTTTAGGAGCCCCGATCTCCATGAAAAGGGCATATATATATATGGTCACCCCCCCCCCCCCATGATCTAGGTTTTGCTTTGTCCCTATAAAAACCCTCGTAAATACCGATTAAAATGACATGCTGGCTATGCTAGGCGATGTCCTGTTTTTGCACGTCTAGTCCTATGCGAGAAAACCTGTAAATAGTGAAAAACGCGTGTGTTTAGCACTACTTCCACATCACCACATAAAAAAACACCCCAAAAACACAGGAAAATGCAATTTGGTAAACATGTCTATGAATTATTTGCATAGGACAGGCTTATAAACACAGAATTGTATGCAAAAAACACTTCTTTTTTGCAGACTTTGCAAATTTTGACACAAATCTAAAAATCCAAAAATCCAAAAACTCAAAACCATGGAGCCGGGAGGCCGCCTTTTTTGGTTTTTTTGGTTTTCTCGAGGTTTTTTTTGGGTTTTTTTTTGAAAAATCCAAAAAAAAACCATGGTTTTTTTTTTGGATTTTACTTGCTCCTGGCCTCAAAAACCTAAAAAACACATGGTTTTTTTTGGATTTTGAGTGAAAATCCAAAAAAACCCTCGTGTTTTTTTTGGATTTCAGGTGCTCCTGGTCTCAGAAACTAAAAAAACACATGGTTTTTTTTGGATTTTCACTCAAAATCCAAAAAAAAAACCATGTGTTTTTAGGTTTTTGAGGCCAGGAGCAAGTAAAATCCAAAAAAAACCATGGTTTTTTTTTGGATTTTTTCAAAAAAAAACCAAAAAAACCTCGAGAAAACCAAAAAACCCAAAAAAGGCGGCCTCCCGGCTCCATGGTTTTGAGTTTTTGGATTTTTGGATTTTTGGATTTTTGGATTTTTGGGTTTTTTTTAGCAAATTTTGCAAAAAATGCTTTTCTTGTATAAAGAATGTGTATTGTTATACGTTGTTTCTGCTAATGTGACTGCCTTGCACACACACAGAGAAAAGCACACAAACACACCCACCATTCGTTTTTTTTCAATTCAGCCTATTCGGTATGCAGGGCGTGGCGTTAACATGTAAAGTTCCATTAGATTTAATTACGAATGAGGCTTAGAAGAGGATGTCTTGGGATGTGGCGTCTTAATATGAAAAGTAATAAAAAAAAGAAATAGAGAGGGTTTCTTAGGGTGTGGTTCTTTTGAGGATGTGGACCTGCAATTCAAAAGTCTAATTGGACTTAAAAAAGAGTGGGGCTTCGAAGAGGATGTCTTGGGGTGTGGCCTCTTAATTTAAACGTCTATTTAAGTGGAATCACAAAGGAAGTCCAGTTGAGGATTTCTTAGGGTGTGGTGTTTTAGTGCAAACCTCAAATTACATTTCATTACGAAGCGGGGCCAGAGGAGACTTTCACAGGGTGTGGTCGGTAAAATAAAATTCCAAAGAGGTAGTAACGAATGAGGCTTAGAAGGGCGTGGCCTCTTAATTGTTTTACTTGGTTTGGTTTTACGAACGAAGCTGTGGCTTTACCATACACAGGTCTTAGGGTGTGGCCTTTTAAATTCTGTCCAAAGGGGTGTGGCCTCTCAACTTAAAATTCAATTTAAGTGGAATTCCAAACGAGTCCAGATGAGGATTTCTTAGGGTGTGGCGTTTTAATACAAACCTCAAATAACATTGTAGTATGAAGCGAGGCCAGGGGAGAATTTCATAGGGTGTGGTCTGCAAAATAGAATTCCAAATAGGTATTAACCAATGAAGCTTAGAAGAGGATGTCTTGTGGCGGGGCCTCTTAATTTGTTTGTTTGACTTGGGTTTAATTTACTAACGAAGCTATGGCTTATCATATACAAGTCTATTGACATTTCACTAATAGGCACCAGAAGAGGATTTCATAGGGTCTAGCGGTTAGATATGGAATTGTAAGTACATTCAAATACGAATGGGGGCTCATGATATAAATTTCTGTCCAAGAGTTACATACGAACCTAGCCTAGGTCAGAACTTCTTAGGGTGTGGGCTTCTTACCTAGCATTATAAACTTCTTACGAGATTCTGTTACGAACAGGCCCCAGAATGGTGTGGCTTTTTTTAATACAAGCATCTTGGCAAATCGAAAATAAGTCTAATTACAAACGAAGGTCTAATGAGGATTTCTTGGCGTGTGGCTTTGTAATACAGAATTCTAATTAATCTTCATTACAAATAGGGGCCAGAAAGGGATTTCATAGGGTATGGTCTGCAATATAGAATTCTAACTCGGTTTCATTGCGAGGAGGATGTCCTGGGGTTGGCCTCTGAATATACACTTGCTTTACTTGGGTTCAATTACGAACGAAGCCCAGAAGAGGATTTCTTAGGGTGTGGGCTTACAATATGAAATCAAATTGCGTTTCATTACGAATGGGGCCAGCGAAAGATTTCACAGGGTGTGGGAAAACAAAAATGTTCTAAATAGGTATTAATCAATGAGGCTTAGAAGAGGATGTCTTGGGGCTGGGCCTCTTAATATGTCTTTTTACTTGGGTTAATTACGAACGAAGCTGTGGCTTTATCAGACACAAGTCTACTGAAATTTCATTAAGAGGGCCCAGAAGAGGATTTCATAGGGTGTGGCCTTTAAGTATAGAATTCTTTTGGTAGGGTGTGGGCTTCTTATGTAGAAGCATTTTCTCAATAAAATAGGCAGGAAGCCCAGATGAGGATTTCTGAGGCTGTAACCTCTGCATATAAAGCTCTTGTGAGATTTTGTTACGGACAGGCAGGCCCCAGAAGAGGATTTCATAGGGTGCGGCTTTTAATTGGCAAATTTAGATTTCTAAAAAAAATTTACTACGAATGAGGCCAGTGGCCTTTTAATTTTCATTCCGACTTAGGTTTAAATCTCGCTTCGATGGGCCCGAAAGGCCTTTCGACCTAGATCATGGGGGGGGGGGGTGAGCATATATATATATATATAGATATATATCCATACGTACATAGACTACACCACCTACCTCTTCTAAGAAGGTTTCCTGTCTGGGCTCTGGGGTATTGACAAGGGTATCATGCGCGGGTTGGGCTTTAGGGTTTAGGGCTGAGCCACCGTTGGTGCAGCCTGCGGGAGCCTAAATTCTTGCCAAGGATACCCTTTATAAATCTCCTGTGTAAGCATAAGCTACCCCCAACAGGTTATTACCCATTCGAATTTCGCAGGCCTCTGAGTTCCAGCCTTCACCCCACGCCCTAAACCCCGAAGTCCAGAAGCCCTAAACCCCCTAAACCCCTAAAACCTTCAACCATCTTAAGCCCCCCAAACCCTCCCAAGCCCTAAGCTTGTAAGCCCCTAAACCCCCAGAAGCCCCCAAAAGACCCCTAAACCCTAAACCCCAAACCCTAAACCACGACTGTTCCCTGCGGAGTGATCCCAGAGGGGGTCTGCCAGGTGGGTGGCCAAAAAAACCCTAAACTCTAAACCCTAAACCCCTAAGCCCGAACCCTCAAAAGACCTAAACCCTAAACCCCTAAACCCTAAACCCTAAACTCTAAACCCTAAACCCCTAAACCCTACCCCCCAAAAAACCCCCAAAAGCACCGCGACCAGGAAGGCATTCGGAGATCGCGTGGCGGGCATCGGCAAGCCGATGCCTCAGCGGCGGGGGCTTTTTGGAGGGTTTAGGGTTTGGGGTTTGGGGTTTAGGGTTTAGGGTTTGGGTTCTTACTTAGCCAATAGTGGGACTTTAGAACTTTTTGGGTTTCCTTCGTTCGTAGGAATTGGGTTTAGCCTTTTTTCCCTTGGCTATTGGAGAAGTAAGGGGTTCTGGGGGGAGTTGGAGAGAGTGTTTCCAGGCATGTAAGGTTAGCACGGTAGGCGCTAGCACCACCTTGCAGATATTGCTGCCGAAGCCTTGAACCCAAAGCCCTAACCCCTCCCTCCCTCCCCAAGCCTAAACCCAGAATCTTGGGGTTGCGCAGGGGGATGACACCCTTAAGCCGGAGCATCCGCAAACCCTCATTCCCTCAAGGCCTCCCAGAAGCTTAAACCCTAAACCCTAAACCCTAAACCTTAAACCTTAAACCCTAAATCCTAAACCCTAAATCCTAATCCCTTAACCCTTAACCCTAAACCCTAAACGCAACACCAACCTTCAGGTCAACCCTACGCTCCCTTCGCCAGGATTGTTGCCATGATGGCCCCATGGAAAGACCCCTTCTACATCAAGCGTGCCGGGGGCTTAGTTGAGGTTTAGTAGGGTCCAAGCAGGTAAAGGTTTCGGGATTAGGGCATAGAACCCAAGCTCAACCCTACAAGAGCTGCACGACTCCAAGTTTTCAGGCCGAGCCCGAACCCCGAGAACCCCAAAACCCTGAACCAGAAAGTTGCCATCAGCTCGCGCACACCAAAGTATGGGGGTTTCCGATGATAGGGGGTAAACTTTTTGGTGGTTCCTAGACTAAGGATTATCGTATTTGGGGGTATATTAGGGGGGGTACCCCTATTTTGGGCTTAGGGATTAGGGTTTAGGGTTTAGGGTTTAGGGTTTTCAATACCCATCTACCCGGACGAATCTACTCGGAATCCTGTATCGGCTCAGGGGCTCTTTGGGACCTTGAGCTTAGCATTTAGGGTTTAGGGTTTAGGGTTTAGGGTTTGGGGTTTAGGGTTTAGGGTTTAGGGTTTAGGGTTTAGGGTTTAGGGGATGTTCCCCCTTTTATACTCGCAGCTCCTTAGTGGGGATTATGGTACCCCCTATGGTGCCCCCTATGTTGTACCCCTATGGTACCCCCTATGGTACCCCCTATTATAATCACCATTGAGGAGGGTGGCGATGCATGCTACATTGTATATTCCAAACTGGGTCGTGTAGCCTCGGAACGCAAGCCTCCTTTAAATGCCACAGCCCTGAAGCCCTCCAACTGACTGCAGTGTTTCAAGGTCTGGTGCGATTTCGAGATGTACACCGCGACGAACCTGAAGCAGGAGCGCTGGACTGCTCTCTGAAACCGGTGTGCAGCATCCGACCTGAAGCGCCTTAAAGTCATAGCGAGCCAAGGTCTCGGCTTGCTGAGCCTGTTCAAGCTGAGAGCCTCAGTCGTAGGACCAGGAGCTGTTCTGAACGTCCCGCAATCCCCTGAAGATTTTGTGCTCAAGAAGAGGTGTGTTTTAAACTGTCTCGCTCGGTGGGAGCAACATGACGGACTATCAGAAAATGGAGGATGCACCCGTGGGGCCACTGCCCCCGCCCTATGCGCTGTCGAAGCTGAACGATGACAAGGAAGGGCTGCTGAAGGGTCTCACGGATTCCGAAGTGGCAGAGCTTGTCAAGAAGTACGGCTTGAATGAGGTGCCCGAGCACAAGGAACCTCTGTGGAAGATGTTCCTGAAGCAGTTCACTGGGCCCATGCAAATCATGATTGAGTGTGCCGCCCTGCTGTGCTTCTTGATTCACAACTGGCCGGACTTCACCATCATCATGATTCTTTGTCATAGTTAGGTAAAAATTTTACATGTTTAAGGGTACTTAAACCCAATAGGGAATAGAATCAATAGAAATCCCAACCATGCACTAGGATTCTGCTGTTGACCAACGGAACCCTCGGCTTCTTCGAAGAGATGAACGCCCAAGCCTCGGTCGATGCGCTGAAAGCCGGACTGGAGAAGAAGATGCCCGTGAAGCGAAACGGCAAGTTCGACAGCATTCCGGTCCTTCAGGTGGGTGGACCCTAAACCCTAAACCCTAAACCCTAAACCCTAAACCCTAAACCCTAAACCCTAAACCCTAAACCCTAAACCCTCTTTGGACCCCTAGTACAATACGGCACCCAAGATTTCGGGCACCCCAAAAAGGGGCCATCATTTTGACAGCCGCCCAGAGGTCGTTCCCGGGGATGTGCTCTTCATGCGCGGCGGCGACATCGTGCCAGCTGCTGGGTCGACCCTTCTGGGATATTTTCATAGTTCAGGGTTCAGGGTTTAGGGTTCAGGGTTTAGGGTTTAGGGCCCCTGAATTAGTTTTATATAAGGGGCTTGTAGTTTAGGAACATTTTTCGGAGGAGTTTTCTTAATTGGCCCAGCCCAGGCTGACTGCTACTGGATGGAAGGGGACCCCTGCCAAGTCGACGAAGCAGCCTTGACCGGCGAGTCTCTGCCCGTGAAGGTCCCCCGCAAGGACTGCTGAGCCCAGGGGGCACCCCCTTTTTATATCCCCCTTTTTTAGGGGTTCTAGGTTCCCTTAGACAGAGTAATCCTTTTTCCACCCTTTTTTTGGGGTTCTAGGTTCCCCCATACAAAAGAATGTACCCCCCCCCCCCCCCACAAAAAAGGGGCACCCCTATTGGGATATGCCCACGCCAGCAGGATGATGATGGCAAGCCGTTCTCGGGTCGCCAGATGTGGTCGGGGTCCATCTTGAAAGTGGGCGAATGCCAGGCCGTGGTGAGCCACACCGGTGTCAACACAATGATTCTTGAGTAGGGTAGGCAAGCTTTCACCTTTTTTTTTGGGGGGGAGGGGGGGTTTAGGGTTTAGGCTTTAGGGTTTAGAAAACTAACCTCTAGTTACTCTAGCTCACCTACTGGGATACCGGAGCACTAAGGATTGGTGAGGCAGCCAAGGCCATCCAGGAAGCCGGCGGCAAAGACATCGGCGTCTTCGAAGGAAAGATCATCGAAGCAGCTCAAGTGCTCATTCTCATCACCGTGCTTGTGGCTTGGTAGCCGAGTGGTGCCCTTTACCTTTTTTTTTTTGGGTTCTGGTTTCCCTTATAAAATAACCAACCCCAAAAAGGGTGCCCTAATAAGAACATGGTTACTGGGCTACCAAGGTGGTGACCTTCCTGTTCAACTTCATGTTCTTTGTCCAATCCGTGCCCCTCACGGAGGTGCTTGAGATGTCGCTGTCTTTGGTGATCGCATCGGTGCCAGTTGCCTTGCCGATGGTCATGAAGGTCACCTTGTCCATTGGTGCAAAAGAGCTTGCAGATGAGGGCGGGATTGTGACACACCTCACTGCCCTGGAAGAGATTGCATCCATGAAGGTCCTTTGTTCGGACAAGACTGGGACGCTCACCACTGCTCAGATGACCGTGTACTATGACGATACGGCCAAGCCATACAGCGGGTACACGCGCGAGCAGGTGTTGGAGTTTGCGTCCCTGGCTTCGAACGAGGCCAACAAAGATGATCCCATCGATTCGGCCGTGCTCCGTGCCTACGCGAAGATGAAAGGTGCCTCAAACGTGGATGCAGCAGTTGAGAAGCGCCAGAAGGAGTTCACCCTCGACAAGGATGGTTTCATGGGCTTCAATCCTATCGTGAAGCGAACGTGCGCTGCAGTCACCGCCTCGGATGGCACCAAGTGGTTCTGTGCCAAGGGCATGGTCGATGTCATCCTGAAGACGAATGCCGACGACGAGGGAAAGCAGTGGACTGTGGAGAACTACGAGACCATGTCAAAGGAGGCCCACAAGGCGGATGCTGACCTGGGCGTCTCCGGGTTCAAGACCTTGGGTGTCGCAGTTTCCAAGAATGGCGGCCCCATGCAGTTTGCCGGCATCCTGCCCATCATGGACCCCCCCAGGCATGACACGAAGGAGACCATTCGCAAGATCAAGGAGTCTCAGGTTGCCGTGAAGATGATCACGGGCGACCACCACAACATCGGCAAGGAGCTTGCCAGGCAGATCGACCTGGGAACCGACATCCGAACCCCGGACTGCCTCCAGCCGCCGGGTGATGCTCGCGACCTGATTGTGCTCCAGGCCGATGGCTTTGCGAAGGTCAAGCCTCTGGATACTTACTTCTCCAAGAGCTGTGCTTTGTAAACTTTTTGGGCTTCCTTGTTTAGTAGGAAGAATAAAGCTTATAACTTTTTTCTCCCTTGGCTTACTGGAGAAGTAAGGACAAGCACGAGGTTGTGTCCGTGCTCCAGGACAAGGGCCTGGTGGTTGGCATGACAGGGGATGGCGTCAATGATGCCCCGGCCTTGGCGAAGGCGCAGATTGGCATTGCTGTGCATGGCGCCACCGACGCCGCGAAGTCTGCCGGCGACATCGTGCTGACGCGAGATGGCCTCTCACCCATCTACACAGCCATCCAGATCTCGCGGCGCATCTTCAAGAGGTTGAAGTCCTACGTGATCTACCGCATCTGCATCACGGTGCAGGTCGTCTTCTTCCTGGCCGCCCTGGCCATCTTCTACAACCTCCGCTTCAAGGCCCTCTACATCATCCTGCTCGCGCTGTTCCACGACCTGCAGATCGTCACCATTGCCTACGACCACCAGATCGCTGGCCTGAAGCCCGAGACTCCCACCGTCTTGGGCCTGCTTCTGCAGAGCTACTCCATGGGCATGCTGATGTTTGCTCAGACCATGCTGCTCGTCTCCTGTGGCCACCTCTTCCTCTCGGACAAGTATGCAGATGGCTACTTCGCAAGTGTCGGTGCCACTTCGGCGGGTACTGAGATGGACAAGTACATGGAGACGACCATCTTCCTTCAGATCTCCAACTCATCAGCCATCCTCATCTTCTCGGCGCGCACAGTCAGCTTCTTCTTCACAAGCATGCCGGCCTGGCAGCTGACCTTCTCGACAGCCCTGGGGCAGGTCCTGATCAACATTTGGTGCCTCTGGGCCCCCTCCGGCCTGGTGGACAAGCTTGAACCCATGGATGTGGCAATGGTGTGGCTCTACGACATCGCCTGGCTCCTCTTCCTGGATGTGGTGAAGATGTTCGCCGGCCGCCTCTGGGACACTTGGGTGGCCCAGTGGTGCCCCTTTTCACCCCCTTTTTTCGTTCTTGACTTCTGGGGTTCCCTGATAAAGTAGCCAACCCCCCAAAAAAGGGTGCCCTTTCGTGGTAGTAGGCGTTCTGGGTTCCCTTATATAAAAGTAGCCAACCCCTGCGAAAGGGTGCCCTGATTGTAATATGGTTGCCCTGATTGTAATATGGACCCCTAAACCCTAAACCCTAAACCCTAAACCCTAAACCCTAAACCCTAAACCCTAAACCCTAAGCCCTTATTGTGGTGCGGTTCCTGGGCTACCAAGGACAAGTACAAGCCCGCCTCCATCGATCGGAACCCTGCCTTGGCGGCCAAGGACCGCAACAGCCGGCGCCTCTCAAACAACCTGCGCCCCTCGCACCTGGGTCATTGTTGGAAGTCTTTTTTGGGGTTTAGGGTTTAGGGTTTAGGGTTTAGGGTTATGACTTAAACCGTTAAACCCAATAAGGAACCAACAAAAAATCTGGTCATTTTATTAAAGGCAGGAACCCCCCAGCCATGGGGTAGGGTTATTACTTAAACTTAAAGCCAACAAGGAACCCAATAGAAAATCATTTTTAAAGTAGTACCCCCCAGCAATTGCTGTGCAGGTACATGCTGGCACAGGTGGGCGACCACCACGGGGTCGACGACAAGCTGAGCCAGCTCCCGCCGGGGCAGAGGAACTCCGTCCGCTTGTCGAGGACCTTCAAGAAGTGACCATTGTGTCTGGGTTTAGGGTTTAGGGTTTAGGGTTTAGGGTTTAGGGTTTAGGGTTTAGGGTTTAGGGTGTAGTAGAGTAGGTAACCTTTATAACCTTTCTGGGGTAGTATCATTCCCTTATGAATCCCAAAGGTTAACCAAGAATTCCCCCCAGGTTAGCTGGACAGCTAAGGTGAGTGCTCGACAAGGCACAGCGGCTTCGCCCATCGAGCCGAAGAGAGGGCAGCCGAACAAAGATACTTTTTTTGAGGGGCTTCGTTCCTTTGGCCATGGTTGGGTAGCATTTTTACCTTTTTAAGGGTACTTAAAACCCAATAAGGAATAGCAAGAATTGAATGTTTAATAATATCACCCCAACAATGACCGAGGTTCCGGGACCCGACTTGAGGATGGCCAACCGCATTTGTGTACATATCGGGCGGCTAAACCGTCAGCTGGGTTCCCCGATTGGTTCATTGTTTCTTAAGACTTGCCCAGACCCTGTCCAGACCATTTGAAACCACTTCAGAAAACATGTCAGCCGCCGAGGGTTTAGAATGAGATGGCGATGACTGAGTGGCAACTTCACCGAGTCTTCAGGCCATTTCCATGATTGTATCCGGAACCCCAAAGCTTTGCAGCAGCCGAAGTCCCAAAACCCCCCTAAACCCTAAACCCTAAGCCCTAAGCCCTAAGCCCTAAGCCCTAAACCCTAAACCCTAAACATCCCTAAACCCTGAACCCTAAACCCTAAACCCTAAACCCTGCTCGCAGGAGGTGGTCATCGCCATGCCTCCACAGGAGGCGGCCGACTTCCGGGGCGCTTTGCTAAGCGGCGGCGTGAGCGAGGCCTCGTGCTTAAGGTTTAGGGTTTGGGGTTTAGGGTTTAGGGTTTAGGGTTTAGGGGCAAGGAGTCCAGCTGCAAAAGGGTTTAGGGTTTAGGGTTTACACACGAAGTTTGGGGCTTGGGGGGGAAATCAGAGGCCCTAAGCTGCCTAACTTATGACCTAACTTGTCCGAAAAAGCCCCTACAAGCCCCGAGAAGCTGCGAAAGCCCTAAAGTTCCCAGAAAGCCCCCAAAAACCCTAAACCCTATACCCCCGAGACACAACCCTAAAGCTCTAGACCCGAAACCCTCAACCCTAAACCCCAATGCAGGTCTGGGCGGCTCTTGGCGCAGTGAAGGTGCAGCAGGCAGGGGCTCGAATTTGAGGGAGGGGAAAAAAGGCTCAGGTTTTCGGTGCGATAGATAGTGTAGCAAGGGTTTAGGATTTAGGGTTTCTCCGGAGTTTTGGGCGTGAAGGTTTTGGGCGGATGCCTTTGGTGGCCTCCTTGGGAGTTTGTTTGGTCGTTGTTGGGTTCATGTCGTGGCGATTTGAACCAGGGATGTTCCCCCTTATGCTAGCAGTCCTTAATGGGACTGTTAGTATCAGGGGGGACATCCCAAATTTGAGCTTACTTATTTTGCCGTGAAGACATACGACTTCCATATATTCCTGGTTTAGGTGTTCAGGGCTCGGATGCAGATTTTCACATCGCTCCTCCGCTCAATTAAGCTCTTTATGCCGAAGAAGTTCACCTCTGTTGTGACATGGTAACGCGAATGCTGGGCTATGCTCACTGTAGCACAGACTACGCAAAGCGTCAAAGTCAAATGTTTGTTTGTTTGTTGGTTTGTTTGTTTGTTTGTTTACACCCATACAGTCCCATACATGTACATATTATATGTAAGACCCAAATTAAGGGGCCATAGCTTAATCCGTAGAACCCCACGAGGATACAGAAGCAGTAGGGCGATGAGTCAATGCGAGGAGTTACTTTGGGTAATTACTCATATTCTCCTGGGGACCCTGATGTACGGTTTCGAAAATCTAGTGTCTTCGTGCTGTTATCCGTTGCTGTGCTTGCTTTTTGCACCCGAGGCCTCGCATAGGCTTTCTGTTTGCAGCACGGAGCAGTCCTATACCCAGGACATCGTTTCTGCCTAACGCATGATGCTTGGCATCGTTTGACACCCCGCCCCATGCACACGTCACCTTTTAAATGTCCAGGGCGCTGTTTCGAAGCAAGGCCCCTCGCGCGCGCACTTTCATAGTAGGCCTCCGCATGAAGCAGTATTGTGGCATGTAAGGGTTGAAGTGAAGGTTTTAGGGCTTCGGGCTGAGGGTTTCAGGGTTTCGGGTCAAAGGGTCTAAGGCTACCAACGCAGTTCGCCGCAGGCCGAGGCATCTGTCCCCGAGGCCAGGCGTTGGATTGGGGAGGGGTCAACCCCCCAAAACCCTAAGCCCGAAAACCCTACCCGAAACCCGAAACCCGAAAAATCCTCAACCGTCCGGATGGGGGCACCCGAGTGAGAGTGCTGCTGCAAGCCCGAACCCTAAACCCCCCAAAGCCCTCGACTTCGGTTGGCAAAACGCGCCCGAAACCCTACACCCCAACCCTAAACCCTAAACCCCTACACCCCAAACCCTAAACCATGGATCCAGCCTTTCAGGGTTGTTCGAGCCGTCAGTGGTCGCATGTGAAGCCTTTTTACGCCCTAAGCGACTGGGGCTGGTCCTTGAGCCAGAAGTATGCCGAGAGGGTTAGGAGTTTTTCGGGTTTAGGGTTTCGGGAACAACGGGATGCAACGAAGTGATACGAAGTGCATGTTAGCCGGCATTCTGGCTTGCAGCCTTGCATCGGAGGCACTCTGTAGGAGGCGCTGAGATGCTGGCCAGGGTCCAAGACTTCATCTATGGCGGCGCGAATCAGTCTGAGAAGGAGAGGGCCAGGTGCTCCTGCACCACGGATGCTCGAATGCTCCTCATCGCCTTCCTTACCTACATGTCCTATGTCATGTATCACGCCCAGCGAATTGCGTTTGCGGGGGTGGCGTCCTCAATGACAGATGAGGCTGGGTTTACGGCGACAAAGCTGGGCGTGATGTCGACCGGCTATTTGTTCGCATATGCCATTGGCCAGTTCGCGTGTGGCCGCTTTGCTGACTACGTACGTCCGAAGAGGGCCCTGGTTTGGGGCATGTTCTGCTGTGCACTGCTGCCGGTCATCGAGGGGTTCATGGGTGCGAGCGGCTGTGGCGGAGAAGGAGGATGCTATTTCACGTGGGTTTTCGTTCGGATCCTCGAGGGCTTTGCTCAAGCCACAGGTTGGACCTCAACAGTGGCCATCATGGGAAGCTGGTTCCCTCAAGACGGCCGAGGTCTCATCATGGGGCTTTGGGCCACAAACTGCAACGTTGGTGATATCTTCGGCCTGCATGTGACGTCGGCGCTTCTAGACCACGCTGAGTGGTACGCGATCTTGTGGGTCATGGCAAGCTGCACGGCCTTTTGGGCCATAGTCAACATGGTCTTCCTGCGTAGTGCCCCACCACCTTTTTCGCTACACTGGCAGCATGAAGAGGCCCTTCCTCAGGCGGCGGTGGACCAAGAAGTGGCCGGAGATTCTGCAAGCCTTGGCCAGATCCTTTGTATTCCCGGCCTGCTGCAGTACTCCTTCAGCTACATGTTCCTCAAGCTCGTGAATTACGCCCTCTTCTTGTGGCTGCCCTTCTATCTCAGTAAGGGAATTGGTGTCGACAAATCTTTAGCCAGCTTGATGTCCGCTAGGTTCGACGTGGGGTTCATTGTCGGCGCCATTCTTGCTGGGCTGGCCAGTGACATCACAAGCCGCTACGCAGGAATGCCAATGAGAAGCCCCATCGTGAGCAGCTTTCTGCTGATCTCGCTTCTACCTATGGGCGTCCTGCGTTTCTCGGACGACCCAGGTGTTATCAAGTGGGCCATCTTCTTTTGTGGCATCCTGCAGGGGGGACCCGCGGATTCCTTGACCTCAGCCGTGTCCGTGGACTTGGGCAAGCATCCGAGCCTTGAGGGAAAGCGGGCCACCTCCACAGTGACCGGGGTCATCAATGGCACTGGGGCAGTGGGCGCTGCCGTTGGGCAGTACGTGGTGGGCATGCTCAGCGATCGCTTGGGATGGAAGTCTGTCTTCATCTTCTTGCTTGTGTGCCTGGCGTCCGCTTTTGCGCTTTCCTTGTTTCGCCTGTGCAAGGAATTGGCCGATGTTCGCGCAGCGAAGGGGAGTTTCGACTCTGCTTCCTACGAGTCCTCTGAGGACAGCGAGTCCGTTGAACAGCACAACTAATCCGCCCCCGCTAGTTGCCAACGCTCATTCTTTTTCAGTGTCATATATGATCATATGATCCCTACACCCTCCGCCCCTAAGTCCTGAATCCGAAGAGGCAGTCTCAGTAATTCGGGAAGGGCTCAAACGAAGCAAGAAACAGTACCCAAGTTTGTCTCTGGTACATGTACCAGGTACCATGTGGGCATACTTTTGAAAATTCCACCTCTCTTCCTACTTGTTGAACCCTGGTGGTACTTTTTTGGGTGGTTGAACGGCATGCTAATTCTAAGACTACGTAAGGCCTTTAGACTACATGTTTTGCAGGACGGAATGAGGCCTCTCGCAAGTCTTTTAAGTTCGCGACAAGCCTGCGTATTGTCCCGTAGTGTCGGATTCTCCGGTGAAAAGCTGGTACAGTGCCGATTTTGGGAGGGTGCGGGTTGCCTTGTTGCTAACGTCGCGAGACCTTAAACCCTCCAGGCAAGCCAAGCAGGCTACACATGCTGAGCAGGCTTTGCCTACGGCCGTTGGAGGCCTCAGGGTTATCTCGTGCCTCTGCGGGAGCGACCCCTGTGCACGAAGCAAAAGAACCGGAGCAGGGCCTGGAATCAAGGACGGGAGCCAGCACCCCCAGTGGTGCCCTGTCGTCTGACATCGAGATCTTCTATGGGCCCCCCCGGAACCACGCCAGGAATCGAACCACAGCCCCGAAAGCCCAAGCCAGGGAGTCCGCCCTACATAGGGTTTAGGGTTTACGGTTTAGGGTTCAATTTAGGGTTTGGGGTTGCAGCTTACCTGAAGGTCCTAGCTTAGAAGCAACCGGCAATAGGGTTCGCCCTACTTGTGGCTTCACTTCTAACCCTCATGACCCTCATGACTCAGCCATATGTTTGAATAATTATAAAAACACTATTTTCATCCACCATGTCGCCATTTGCAGCCTCCCTTCTGCGTGGCTTAGGGCTTAGGGCTTAGGGCTTCGGGTTTAGGGTTAGGGTTTACGACCCTAAACACCAAGCCCGACAATCCCGGAAAGTGCCCCAGCCCTAACACAAAATCCTACTCACCCCAACACCCCAATCCCGAAAGCTCTGAAGCCCCAAGGCCGTACAAGCTCCCACCATCTGGAGGCCTACAAAAGCCCCAACGCCTGCTCCAAACCCAAAACCCCAAACCCTAACCCTAAACCCCAACCCTAAAACCCCAAACCCTAACCTTAAACCCTAGCATGGCTAGACGGGTGGCAAAAAAACCTAAACCCTAACCCCAAACCCGAAACCCTAAACCCTAAACCCTAAACCCTAAACCCTAAACCCCGCGAAGAGGATCGGGAGCGGATCCTCACCCTCATCAAAGAGGGCCCGGGCTTCCATCACCTCAACTGCCTGCTGGCCAACAGTTACTTCGTAGTAGGCGTTTAGGGTTTAGGGTTTAGGGTTTAGGGTTTAGGGTTTAGGGTTTAGGGTTTAGGGATTCAGCAAGCCCCGTGTTCAAAGGGTTTGGGGTTTAGGGTTTAGGGTTTAGGGTTTAGGGGTAACCTTGAACTTTCTTGGGGAGGTTGTAATCCCTATATCATCCCAAAGCTTAGCGTGTGGTTCCCCTAGGATACTGGACAGCTAAGACTTAGCTAAGACAGTTAAAACGTGGTTTTAGAAGGTGCTCTTGAATATTCGGTTGCACGAGCAACCCTAAAGATGAACAGCAGCAGAGCTTCTTCAACACCAATATTCCTGTCCTGTAGGGTTTAGGGTTTAGGGTTGAGGGTTTAGGACTTAGGGTTTAGGGTTTAGGGTTTACAGTTGCAAAAAAGGGTTTAGGGTTTTGGGTTATCGAATGTCATCTGTCTGACAAAAAATCCACTCAACACCCTTCCACGTGATAGGGAAGGGGAGTCCCAAAGCGTTCGTGATGCCCTACTTGGAGGTTCATGGTACTTAATCACCCAAATATAACTGTACTTATAACCCAATTATAACCAGGTTATGGCACTTACAGGGCTTATAAGTGGGTTATAAGTACCCCAAACCCTAACCCTAAACCCTAAACCCTGGTATGGTTATTATTGCTTAATAAGTACAGTTGTAGTTGGGTTGGAAGTACCAAGAACCTCTAAGTAGTGCTGTCGACGGCTTTGCATACAGTCGAGAGGTGTCAGGCTTTCGTTGTCCGACTTGTTGCACGAAGTCTAGGGTTTTGGGTTTTAGGATTTAACTAGGGTTTAGGGTTTAGGGTTTATCTTGCAAACCACTCCTCGCCCACCCAAGCCCAAGCCTCCACGACCTTGGCTTGGCACAAGCAAAAAAACCGAAGACCTGTCTGAACCCTAAACCCTCAACTCATCTGACCCCTGCAGCCGTCGTGTCTCCGACATTTTATCCGGCGCCCTAAACCCTAAGCCCTAAACCCTAAACCCTCAATCCCTAAACCCTAAACCCTAAACCCTAAACCCTAATACCCCCCCCCCTCCCCCCTATGGGAAACTCCCGCAGTTCCTTCGGGGGGCGCCCCGAGGCAAGGTGGCTGAGCGGCTCCAGGGCAGCCACCTCAGGGTTCGGGGTTCGAGGTTTAGGGTTTAGGGTTTTGGGTTTTGGGTTTAGGGTTAGGGTGAGGGTTCAGGGTTCAGGGGTTCAGGGGTTCAGGGGTTCAGGGTTCAGGGTTTAGGGTTCAGGGGTTTAGGGTTCAGGGTTTAGGGTTTAGGGTTTAGGGTTTTAGGGTTTTAGGGGTTTAGGGGTTTAGGGGTTTAGGGGTTTAGGGGTTTAGGGGTTTAGGGGTTTAGGGGTTTAGGGGTTTAGGGGTTTAGGGGTTTAGGGGTTTAGGGGTTTAGGGGTTTAGGCTTTAGGGTTTAGGGTTCTAAGGTTCAGGGTGTAGGTGTAGGGTTCAGGGTTGTGGGGGTACCCCAAAAAGAGGCCCGGTTTACAGAATCCTCCAAGTGAAGTTGGAACAATGGGCACTGTCTCGGGCCTTTGAAGAAACACAAAAAGAACAGCAAGCCATACACTAAAAGAGATTTGAGGGGGGTTGTTCTCCCCCGCCTACCTATCTCAGTAGTCGGCCCCATGTACCTACAATTCTCCCTGCCCTAAAACCCTAACCCACAAACCACAAAGCCTTATGTAAGGGTAGCCGAGAGTCTGGTTTAGGATTTAAGGTTTAGGGTTTAGGGTTTAGGGTTTAGGGTGTACGGTACGGTGAGAGGGGGTTTAGGAAGGCTTCGTTGGGGCGTTGGGGCTTGGGTCGGGGATTGCGTGTTTTGTTCGGGTGTTTCATTGTTTCGGGCAGTGGGTGAGGCCTTGGGGTTCAGTTTGCAACTCACGCCCGCACACAGGCTTTGCTGCTGCTGAAATTTTAGGGACTTACGGGCAAGGGGAAGGACTCGGGTTTTTCAGAGCTTTGCTCATATTCCCTGAGTCACCTTAAAGAGACGACTCATCTTGCAGCTGCTTGTTTAAGGCTTTGACCTGAGCCCTAAACCCACCCTGGACCCCAGACACCCGCAGCCCTGCACTCTGGGGTTTAGGGCGAAGCCCTCAAGCCCAAACACCCAAAACGGCCCAAAACTCCCACGCATCCCATCATCTGCATCATGGCATACCGGAACAAGCGCCCGCGATTGAAATGGATGCCGCGGGCGCAGGCGGCAGGGGCTGGTGGTTTAGTTTGGGCCTTCTTAGACTTGAGCAGCAGATTTTGGTTCTACACTGTTTAGGCCTTTGTAGACTTGAGTAGCAGATTTTTGGTTCTACACTGTTGTGTCTGGGGGGGGGTTGGGTCCGCAAGGGCCGTGTAGTATAAGAGTACCCCAAGCTGAGTTGGGCCACCCCAGCAAGGCAGAGCCACATCGGAGGCCCTCAAGCCCTAAACCTAAACCCTAAACCCTAAACCCTAAACCCGAAACCCGAAACCCTAAACCCTAAACCCTAAACCCTAAACCCTAAGCCCAATCGCTACAGCACGGCCCCGTTCCTTCAGCTGCATTCCGAGCAGGGGGCCGCCGCCACGCCCGCGGCAGCGAGCCGCGCAAGCGTTGGCCCAACGAGCTTCTCGAACTCAAGAGTTTAGGTTGGGATGTTCCCCGCTATCCTAACAGTCCTTAAATGGGATGAGATTACCCCCCCCCCCCCCCCCCCCCCCAATTATACTTTGTATTAGTAACATCCCAAAGTTTCGGGCTTAAGAGGGCTGTAAGCCCCGAGCTAAACCAAAAGCCCGAAAACCCTTGCCCCTCAACATTCCTGAGCCCTTTAAGACTTTAGACATACTTTAGACAACCCTGACGCCAAGAAGAGGTCGAGGTTTGAGTGGGCGTGGGCGGGGAGGGGGGGAATGTCAAGGGTATGGCTTGGCTTGGGCCTCTTTGGCCGAGTGGGGCTTCGTTGGGTGGGATGATGTGAGGATGTCAAGGCGCGGCCGTGAGCCGTTTTTTTTTTTTTTTTTTTTGTTTTTGGTTTTGTTTTTTTTTGAGTTCTTGCCCGGTTCTTACTTTGTTGCTTGCGATGAAAACGTGGTAGCTGTTTTTTTTTGAGTTCTTGCCCGGTTCTTACTTTGTTTCTTGCGATGAAAACGTGGTAGCATATCGCAATCAGCCAAGGGGCTAAAGCCCCAAACCCGACCCTCTCAACCCTAAAGCCCCAAAACCCGAAACCCTAAACCCTAAATCTAGGACTTCTTCTTGGAACACTTGGCAAAAAAAACTTAAGACCCTAAGCCCTAAAATCCTAAACCCTAAAGACCTAAAACCCTAAGCCCTAAGACCTAACCCTAAAACCCTAATCGCCTAAACCCTAAAGCCCTAAACACTAAGACCCTAAGACCCTAAACCCTAAGACCTTAAAACCCTAAGCCCTACAGCCCTAACCCTAAAACCCTAGGACCCTAGGACCCTAGGACCCTAGGACCCTAAGACCCTAAGACCCTAAGACCCTAAGACCCTAAGCCCCTAAGACCCTAAGACCCTAAGACCCTAAGACCCTCAGACCCTAAGACCCTAAGACCCTAAGACCCTAAGACCCTAAGACCCTAAGGCCCTAGACCCTACAACCCTAAAACCCTAAGACGCTAAGACCCTAGGACCCGAAGACCCCAAGACCCCAAGACCCTACGACCCGAAGAACGGACCCTAAGCCCTCAACCCTAAACCCCAAACCCCCCGGAAGTGGAAGCAGGCAAAGCGGCAGAGGAGCTCAAAGATGAGCAACCTCATCCGGAGCCCCCACCGCTTCACGGCGACCAGAAGGCTTTAACTTTCTTAGTTTAATTCTGATTGACTCCATTGGCTGGCATAATAGAACAAAATTTAGAGCAGTTGTGAAAGTTGTCGTAGTGGCCGTAGTTGCAGTCGAAGTTCTCGTTGTCGTAAAACACAAGTGCCCTCAAGCAACAACTGCAACGCTGCTCCTTCAGGGTTTGGGGTTTAGGGTTTAGGGTTCAGGGTATGGGGTTTAGGGTTTTAGGGTGTAGGGTTTCACCAATTTGTGCTACTTGACCTTTTAGGTGATGTCACTATGGAACGGGTGACGCAGCTAGCCTTGCAGTCACGAGAACTGTAAAGCTGGTTGTGTGAGCCTGACTTGCCCGGCAGCTGTGCAGACCTGGTTGGAAAAGGGTGTAGGGTTTAGGGTTTAGGGTTAGGGGTTTATGGTGGCAAGCCTGTTGCTAAAACGCCCTAAACTCCGAACCCTGGGCAGAGACGCCGGATCCCGTGCAGGAGGCAAAACGAGGCATCGACTATTTGCTTCAGAACCCCTAAACTATAGGGTTTCAGGGATGCAGGGCTTAGGTTTTGGGTTACAATTTGCTTAAGAACCGCCCCCCCCCCCCCCCCCCCCCCCCCCCCCCCCCTCCAAAAAAAGCAATCTTCTTCCTTGAGAGCAAATGGGCCCGTATCTGCCCCTTTTTTACCAAAAGGGCACCCTATTTGTTCCTAAGTCTAGGAATTGGGTGGTTGAAAAAATGCAAAACACCGGGGGCAGGGGTTATGAGCTGGGTAGTTGCTTAGGCCCCCTGGCTTCGCCCCCAAGGAAGTCAGAGAAGCCGACGCCAGAGAAGCCGACGCCTTCGTCCAGTAGGAACTCTGCGCGCGAGGTTGAGGCCGCGGTGATGAGGTTCCAGGGTCTGATTGGGGCTTAGGGTTTAGGGTTTAGGGTTTAGGGTTTAGGGTTTAGGGCAAGTTTAGGGTTTAGGGTTTAGGGTTTAGGGTTTAGAGTTTAGGAGTCATCTTCTCCCTCTAAGAATACAGCCCCCCCCCCCCCCACGCCCTTAATGCAAAATACTGCTTCTCAAGAATGCTATGCTTATGGTATACCTCGATGAGAATATTTCATACTTGGAGGTACCGGGGGTTTCAAGTATCAGGGCAGAGGGTGGAAAGGCGGTGGGCGACGAATCAGGGTTTGGGGCTTTTGGGTTTTGAAAAATGGGCAAAAAAGGGTGGAACAAGAGCATCGCGTTACCCCCCTTCGAAACAGGCTCGACTACATGTCGGTGTCGTCCACTGGGTTCGGATCGGAGGTACGACTCTAAACCCTAAAACCCAAAAACCCTAAGCCCTAAACCCTAAACCCTAAGCCCCAAGCCCCAAGCCCCAAACCCCAAACCCTAAACCCTAAACCCTAAAACCCTAAAACCCTAAACAGGTTCAAGGAGCCGGTGTCCCTCCCAAAGCCTCGACCATGTCCGAAGTGTGTGTCTGACCTCTGCTTCTTCATTATGCGTCTTGAAGGGTGGGGTTGAGGGTTTAGGGGTTTAGGGTTTAGGGAGTTTAGGGTTGAGGGGTTTAGGGTTTAGGGGTGTAGGGTTGAGGGGTTTAGGGGTGTAGGGTTGAGGGGTTTAGGGGTGTAGGGTTGAGGGGTTTAGGGTTGAGGGGTTTAGGGGTTTAGGGTTTAGGGTTTAGGGGTGTGGTTGTAATGTGCGGCATTTTACAAAGGTCGGAAATTTGGGTTGGAGCGCAGGTTGCTGACTTGCAACAGCTCATGAAAGCCAGAGCCCGAAACCCCAAACCCCAAACCCCAAACCCCAAACCCCAAACCCCAAACCCCAAACCCCAAACCCCAAACCCTAAACCCTAAACCCTAAACCCTAAACCCTAAACCCTAAACCCTAAACCCTAAACCCTAACCCCTAAACCCTAAACCCTAAACCCTAAACCCTAAACCCCAAACCCCTAAACCCCTCACCCCTGCACCTTCAAGTAAAGTGACACTCACGACAGCCTGAGACTTGCCCCGTAGACCTGGGCATCAGCACGGGTTAGAAAAACCCAAAACTTTGTCATAGTTGGGTAACATTTTGCATTTCAAGGGTACTTAAACCCAATAAGGAATAGAAATTGAGTTTTTTTAGACTATCCCAACCATGAACTAGAAAAGTCCAAAATCACCCTACACCACCCGTCTGGGAATTCCTAGGAGGACAACCCAACTTCCTCATCTCCCTTCTACGCGCTTGAAGGTTGCGGTAAGCTACTATTTGCTTCAGAAGCCCCCAAAAGGTAAGAAGCTCATCCCCAAATTGCCCTTTTCAGGAGGATCTTTTTTTGTTGCTCTTTTTTTGCGGGAGGGTTCTTAAGCAAACAGTAACACTAAGGCCTAAACCCGAAACCCTAAACCCTGAACCCTAAACCCTAAACCCTAAACCCTGAACCCTAAACCCTGAACCCTGAACCCTAAACCCTAAACCCTAAACCCGAAACCCTAAACCCTAAACCCTAAACCCAGACTCAGAGATGCTGCTGCCCTGGAAGGCATCGCCCACAGGTGCTGCAAGCTCCTCGGGGAGTGGAGGCGCCCCACTTGGGGAGGGTAGGGTTTAGGGTTTAGGGTTTAGGGTTTAGGGTTTAGGGTTTAGGGTTTAGGGTTTAGGGTTTAGGGTTTAGGGTTTAGGGTTTAGGGTTTGGGGTTTGGGGTTTAGGGTTTGGGGTCTTTTGTGGCCGCTGCAGGTTAGTGTTCCGGCCTTACCGTCTTGTCAGGGGCAAAACTCCGGGCGAAGTATCAAGCCTGTTCCAAAAAAAAATTGTGTTAGGGTTTCAGAGATTGTTTCCACGGAGTTCCTGTAGAAGGCGGCTGAAATGGTTGTGTAGCCACGAGTGCTGGCGTGAGGGTTTCGGGAACTTTCCTCCCGCAGGCGCAGGGCTGCAGGAGGCGTCCCCAAGCAGGCCTGGCCCACAGTGTCAACACTCGGTTCCCCTGCGCGCCACAGCAGAAACTCCTTAACCCCAAAGTAGTACCCCTATTCAGGACTGTTACTGTTAGTATAAGGGGGAACATCCCAAACCTGACCCCCCAAAACCCCAATGCCTGAAAGCCGTAGACCCTCCCCAAAATCTTAAACCACCCAAAGCCCCACCGAAGCCTTCAATTGAAGTAGGCCCTAAACACCAAACCCTCCAGCGTAGCTGACGCCGGCATGCTGCTTGGGTGTCAGCTGTTCAGGTGGCAAACCCTAAACCCTCAGCCCCAAACCCATGTGTTGTGGTATATGCCAAGAAGACTACCGGAGCCTTGCCTGCGCTGCGTTAGTGTGAGAGTCGAAACCCCCTAAACCTTAAAACCCTGAAACCCTGAAACCCTGAAACCCTGAAACCCTGAAACCCTGAAATCCTGAAACCCTGAAACCCTCAAACCCTGAAACCCTGAAACCCTGAACCCTGAAACCCTAAACCCCTCAACCCCAACCCGGAAAGCGCAGGAAGTGGGAAGAGCCCCCGGTTGTGGAGCTGCCCAGCAAGCCGCGGGAAACACTGCTGCAGGACTCATGGGCCCAAAGCCCAAAAAGGCGGTTTAGGGTTTAGGGTTTAGGGTTTAGGGTTTAGGGTTTAGGGTTTAGGGTTTAGGGTTTAGGAGGTGCTGAACCGTGGAGCAGACGGAATTTCGGGGTCGGAATAATTGCTAGTGGTATTCCTTTATGGTCCCTTCATGATTATGCTAGAATAACTCCCTCCCCCAAAACCCTATTCTAGCTATTAAGGGATAATCTTTCTTTCTCCATGTCTGTTCCAATTGTTAAGGCCCCTACCTAAACCCTAAACCCTAAACCCTAAAGCCTAAACCCTAAACCCTAAACCCCAAGCCCCAAGCCCTAAACGCTAAACCTGAACCCTATTTCGTCTGCTTGGGGTTGTCCTGTGCTGTTCGAGCGTGTTCAGCATGTGTGCCCTAAACCCTAAACCCTAAACCCTAAACCCTAAACCCTAAACCCTAACCCTAAACCCTAAACCCTAAACCCTAAACCCTAAACCCTAAACCCAGAAAGCTGAGCAGCCGAAGCCCTGATGGCACCAAACCCGGCCCTGGTCACCTAGGAGGGTTTAGGGTTTAGGGTTTTAGGGTTTTAGGGTTTTGGGGTTTTAGGGTTTTAGGGTTTTAGGGTTTTAGGTTTTTAGGGTTTTAGGGTTTTGGGGTTTTCGGGTTTTAGGGTTTTAGGGTTTTAGGGTTGGCGGCCGCCGAGACCGCACAAAAGCCCAGGTCCTGACTCACCGCAAACGCACCATTAATGTACGATTTACGAAGCCTTCACTCGGACCCTTTCCTCACCTACAAGGCACTTGCCCCAAAACCCTTGCTTACGGGGATCCGAAGTCTGCGCCCTTATTGTATGTAGTGTAATTATAATACGGGTTATATAGCAAGGGACCCGAAATTAAGGGACCAGACTAGGAACCGAAGACCAAACCCCAAGGCCCCAAACCCTGAGCTTGAAGGAGGGACCCTTACAAGGGTTTAGGGTTTAGGGTTTAGGGTTTAGGGTTTAGGGTGAGTTATTTGGGGGTATTTAGGGGGCTACTTAGGCAAAAAGGGATTGTATAAGGTTTTTATAGGGGTTATATAGGTGAACAAGATGAAGGCTCCCTTCTCAGGGTTCCTCCTTGTACCCTAAACCCTAAACCCTAAACCCTAAACCCTAAACCCTAAACCCTAAACCCTAAACCCTAAACCCTAAACCCTAAACCCTAAACCCTAAACCCTAAAGAAAAAGCCGTTCAAACCCTGAACCCTGGGGTCCCTCCTTCTACTCCTGACTTATTGACCCCGCAGCCCAGCACCAGGAGCTTAGAGGTTTGCTCCACTTCCTGTGGGCATCGTGGCTGCCTTTTCCCCTAAACCCTCAACTCTAATCCACTAGCCCTAAACCCTAGACCCTAAACCCCAAACCCTAAGTGAAACCCCGAACCCTAAACCCTAAACCCATGCTTGTCTCTAAAGTTCGAGCTGCCGGGGCTGTAGTCGATGTGGGGCAAGGGGTGTCAAGACCCCGGGTTTGGGGTGGATTTCGTTCTTTGTTTTTGGGCGGGCAGGGGGGTTTAGGGTATAGGGTTGGGGCCTTCGGGTTAAGGTTTCGGGTTCAGAAGGGACTTAGGGTTTAGGGCTTAGGGTTGCGAAGGGGCTTGACCCAAACCCCTCAGGCCCACGACGGCGCAACAGACCGATCCTTTTTCGACCGGAGCGACAGCGAAATCTTGGCAGGAGGACCCGAATGCGGATGGTTTAGTTTAGGGTTTAAGGGTTAAGGGTTAAGGGTTTAGGGTTTAGGGTTTAGGGTTTAGGCTGTCAGCAAGTCTAGCTTCAAGGAAGGGTTGGGGGTTTGGTTTAGGCTTTGGGGCGTTGGAGGTTTAGGGCTTAGGGTTAGGGTTTATTGTAGGAATTTCGCGCGCCCCTCATTTGCTACAGCTTTCTAGCACCAGTCGTAACCTGTAAGGCATCCATGTGGGCTGCTATAACGTTTCACTACTGTTTGGGTTCTATAGCGTTTCACTACTGTTTCACGGGTGCATGAAAGCTAAAGGTGTGTAAGGAAGTGAAACATCAGGCAAAGTAAATTGAAAGCACCACGTCGTTCTACCACTGGTTGGATCTCTGGCTTGGACTGTAGCCACAAACACTTCGGAATCTGTCGCTTATTATCTGGATTCATCCTCAACCCTCCAGAAAATGAATATCAGTCCTTATCGGAATACACGTATGTTCCGCAGGAAATCATACCTCCAGCAAGCCAGAACTTTGTGTAGCATAAGCGTTGCCTTGCGTGGCTTTCTTATGTCTTTTTAATGACTGCCTGGCTTGTTTCGAGGGGTTGGGACTTCTCCTGCACTAAGCCCAAAGCCCTAGAAACCCTATAAATTCTGAAAACCCCATGAGCCCAAAGGCCCTAACCCTAAACCCTAAACCCTAAACCCTAAACCCTAAACCCTAAACCCTAAACCCTAAACCCTAAACCCCTAAACCCCTAAACCCCTAAACCCCTAAACCCTAAACCCCTAAACCCTAAGCGCTATACACCCTCGAAGCCCTGAGCCGTAGGAGCAGGGGGGGGGGGGAAAGGGAGGGGAAGAGGGGATCCTGTTTGCGAAACGGGCTCAAGGGTTTTCTGGGGTGTAGGGCTTTTGGGGGTTTGAGGGTCTTTCCGTTGTTTTGGGGTCCGCCTCCCCAGGACGATTTTGACGCGCCTGTGTCTCTACGGGGTTTCCCGAAAAGAGGGTTTTAGGACCAAATGTCCAAGTTCAGGTAGTCTTGAGTTAGGTTGCCGAGCATCTGCATCCTTTTCGGCTTCAATATTTCAACTTCGTCCTTAATCAGGCCCTACGCACAAAGACCCGATGCTTCAGCATTCGGGAACCCCCCCCCTAGCTTCTCACCAAGCTGGCTCGGCTCCATTCGTTCCCAACCCTAAGGCCCTGAGGACCGAGCTGAAGGCTCCTAGAGTTCGGGGGCGTCACGATGACATGTTCGTTTTGATTTTTTCAAACCAATGGCTCCCAATGGTGAGTTGATGCGGTCGTCGCATCTGGGGTGTAGTGCAATAAGGGCCCTTCCCGCGCATGGCAGTGGATTTCGGTCTGGCTGCTCACTGATTGTCGTCGCAATGGTGCCGTCAATCTCAGGCACCTGGTCTTTGGACCATGCGAATCCCTGGTCATGTGCCAGCAGCAGCCGCTGGAAACTTGTACAGGCGCGTGGTATAGGCCACGGTTTCAAGGCCGGTCGTGAAGTTTCACCTCAACCCCTAGGAGCACCTCGAGCCGGGCCGCCCTCTGATCATGCAAGGCACGGTTCATGAACGCAAGAGCACTCTCCTCCAGCAGAGCATTCCATGCTGGCGACGCTTTGGCCCCTTCGCCTACCACGGCATCTACTTCCATGGTGCAGCTAACATTCGGCCATGCGTGATTTTCGAAAGTTGGAGACAAGCTGCTTGTCTCCCACTTTCGAAAATCACGCATGGCCCAATGTTAAGCCAGCTGCTCGTGAACGATTGGTGGTAAGGGATTGCTGCACCTGCCCATTGCCTCAATTGCCTCAAAGCCCATGATCGTGCTGGTTGACCAAGTTGAAGATCTCCTGCTGCGTTACCCTACTGAAGCCGTTGACTGGCCCAAGAGTTGGCAAATAGGTGCACTGAGGGATTGATCCAAGTGATTCTTGTTTGCAACTCTGCTGCCTGTTCTTTGACATTGCTCAGCTTGAAAGGCCACTTTGAAGCCATCAGCTGGTGACAGCACTGATGGTGTGGACCGGACGATGTTCGAGAAGTGCAAGCAGAACATCGGACTGTACAAGCGGGTGAAGCTTGCGATCCAGGGGCAAGAGATCACTGATGGGCAGGTCGATGACTATGTCAAGCGTCAGTTTGACCGATGGGCATTGGACTTTGAATTGCCGTACCCCTTGGACGACTCTGACATAGCGAAGGATGCCAAGTTGCACTATGTGGCCCAAGCGTAGAAACTCAAAGAGCAGCTGGCGGATGTGCTGCAGCAAGCGCTGCGCATGATGTAGAAGGATGGCATGCATGTCTTCACCGAAAAGCAGGTTGAGTCGGTAATGGGACTTGTCAGAAAGACATGGAAGGATCTCGGCACAAAAGAAATTCTAGACGCACCCGAGGTCGGGGTTGAGAAGCCCGTCGCAGAGGCCCTAGGCAGCGAGATCAAGCGCATCATTTGCTCACCTGTTCCGAGAAGCTGAGGATGGCTGGGCCCGGGCTTCCCCTAAGCAATCTCGGCGTGCCAGTAGTAGCTATTTCAAAGCCTCAACCAACGCATCGAGTTCACACTGTTCCTGCAGCACGGGGTTTTCTTCCAGACGTGGTTTTTCCCTGTGCTCGCTGTAATCTTTGGAGATTTCAGACTAGTTTCTTCTGGAGAAGCTGAGGATGCGACTCTCGATATGAAAGAAGACTTTGGCTTCAGCAGGTTTGCCTGTGGGACGTAATGTGAAGTTCTTTAGTAACCCTGTTCGGGGGATGTTCGGGGTACTTGTGAACTTGAGCCTCGGTAGGGTGTAGGGGTTTAGGGGTGCATATAGGGGTTTAGGGTTTGGGGTTTGGGGTTTTGGGGTACGTTGTAGGAGTCTGCCCAAGCCCTGAAGCCATAGCCTTTGAACCCAAACCCTAAGCCATTTTTGGGAGGGCCCGGAGCTGCCCAGCAACGGAACCCTACAGACCCTCCATACCGGCCGGATGAGCCCTAATTCTGAGCCCTGAACCCTTTAAGCCCCAAACCGGCTACCTGGGCAGTTCTGCTATGTCCTAATCCACATCCGCCCGTTCTTTGGATGAGATGCCACGGGTAAAGTCAGAAACCCTAAACGGCCCGAGGAGCAACGGAGTTGAACATCGACTTCGACATCTTCTTCGACTTCGATCGTGCGCAGTGACCCGGGCGCAAGTTTTGGGTTTAGGTTTTCGGGTTTACAGTAGGGTTTACGGCTTAAGCGCGTGGTTCAGCACGAGCTGAAAAAAACCCTGCCCAATCAGTTGTTCGAGTCTTGATTTTCGTTGCTTGTGAAGTAATTAGTGAAGGCTCCTTACACTTATTTTTGTTTGCCAGCTAGTTCAACACATCATATAACGGCAGCTCTTACAATGACCTCAGGCATGAAGCGTGTTCGCGAGGCAACGTAAGGGAGGCGGTCAAACGCCGAGCCCTAAAACCCTAAATCGTAGATTTCCCAAAGGGACCCCAAACCCTAATCCAAAGCCCCCCGCATCATGTGTAAAGTTCGTCACATCCTGGAGCGTTGCCTCCGACGTGCAAGAGTGGGAGCCGAATCCCCAAAAGCCCGGGTTTAGGGTTACCCAAAACCCTAAACCCTAAACCCTAAACCCTAAACCCTAAACCCCCCTAGGGTTGAGGGTTTAGGGTTCAGGGTTTAGGGCAAAAGGGACCTTCAAGCCTGACACCCAGCGGCGCTCAACCAAAAAAGCCGTGGCTAAGCCTAAGCCCTAAGCCCTAAACCCTAAACCCTAAACCCTAAACCCTAAACCCTAAAACCCTAAAACCCTAAAACCCTAAAACCCTAAAAGCCTAAAACCCTAAAACCCTAAAACCCTAAAACCCTAAAACCCTAAACCCTAACCCCGTCTGGGATCCCCAGACGCCAGGCCGGCCACGCACGTCGTCCACGGCAAGGCTTGCGCGCCCTGGAGCCACTTCGTCAGGAGGATGCTGGTTTAGGGTTTGGGGTTTAGGGTTTAGGGTTTACGGTTAGGGTTTAGTGTTTAGGGTTTAGGGTTCAGTTGCTGCCCAGGGCTTAATTAGGGCACGGCGTCGTGTGGGATCTTTCTGCCAAGCCCGTATCACAGGCAACTTTGCTCACTTCTGGTAGCTGCAAGCGGTCGTCCTTTCGAGGGGACAGCCTGCGATGATCTCACGACCCCGGACCCCAAACCCAAAACCCACAAAGATCTGAGGGTTTGAGGGGCCCCCATCCCTGACATCCGCGGTCTCCGACTCAAATCAAAGCCCAAATTCCCTCCAAACCCCAAAAGCCCCAAAAGCATACAAATCCCACCCCCCCAACATTTAACCCCCCAAAGCCCCAAGACCCTGCCACCCTACACCCTACACCCTACACCCTAAACCCTAAACCCTAAACCCTAAACCCTAAACCCTAAACCCTAAAACCCCAGACCCCAAACCCCAAACCCTAAACACTAAACCCTGAACCCTAAACCCGAAGCGCCTGCAGTTGAGGCGACGTGACCAGCACCTGGCTCCGTTTGGAGCTCAAGGCCCGGATCTCCAAGCGTTGATCTCTTTCGGTTGGGTTTAGGGTTTAGGGTTTAGGGTTTAGGGTTTAGGGTTTAGGGTTTAGGGTTTAGGGTTTAGGTTTAGGGTTTAGGGTTTAGGGTTTAGGGTTTAGGGTTTAGGAGTTAGGGTTTAGGGTTTTTAGGGTTTATAGGTTTAGGGTTCAGGGTTTAGGGTTTAGGGTTTAGGAGTTAGGGTTTAGGGTTGAGGGTTGAGGGTTTAGGGTTTAGGGTTTTTAGGGTTTAGGGTTCAGGGGTTCAGGGGTCCAGGGGTCAGGAGTTCACGAGTCCTTATGACTCCAAGTATAAGTGTACCTTCTAAGGGCTTATAAGTACACAGTTTTGATTGGCGTCATAAGCCTGAACCTACAGGTGTTTGCTGGAGGAAGACAGAGAGAGAGAGAGAGAGAGAGAGAGAGAGAAATGGCTTTGTAGGTCAGAAGATGGAAGGTTTCTGGACCTGCTTGAGTTGGCTTGGGCTGACGGGGGGGGGGGGGGGGGGGTTGCTCCGATCTTCGAAGTGGGTTAGTCGTTTGGGTTGAGGTTTGAGGGCTGAGGGTTTAGTGGGGTGGAGGGTTTAGGGTTTAGGGTTTAGGGTTGAGGGTTGAGGGTTTAGGGTCTAAAGTTCGTGGTTGAGGGAGTTTTGAAACATCGGGGAGGCCCCTGCAGAGCCCTTTCAATCCAACCAAGTGTCGAAATCGAACGTTCGGGGACAGTGCTCAGGCGGCTTTCCTTGCAGAAGCTCCTTTTGAATACCATGGCCTGAAAGAGTCCCAAGTCGCGGCTTGTAACGTCTTCTCTTTCGTGTCGCGTGAACCCGGACCTCAACTTTGCCAGGGCATGGACGAGTTTGACAAGCAGGAAAGCAGAAGTGGTGGAGGCTCCCAACCGCCTGCAGACTTTTGTTGCGATCTTGCTGGGAGTCTCACCAGCTTTGCTTCACTTGCAAGAGAAGCCGTCAGTGCTGCCTGCGTGTTCATGTTGAAGCTTCCAGCGCAGCAAGAAGGCCCCCGTGACTCCAGGCTTTTCGTGCCCAAGAGAAGCAGTCGCGCCCCTCCCATCATCCGCCTCGCAATGGGATCCGTCTTCCAGTTTGTCTTGGTGAACTTCCTTGTCTCCCAGGCATTTGGACACTGCTTGTTTGACAACAAGCCGCTCTTGCAAAGCTGTGGTGCGGGCTGCATCGGTGTGCCAGGTGCCGGCAAGGAGACCTGCGTTTCGAATTGCCTCGTCGGGAAGGGCGTGCGCTGGTCATGCGCCACTTGCCTTGGCAGGGGCTTCAACTGCGGTTTCAACTCCTGCTTGAGCTCTTGCACAACCGGCTTCACGAAGCCTGTATGCACGACTTGCATCAGTTCCAACTGCGGTCTTTGCAGCAGCGCCCGCTCCATTGAAGACACCGCAGACAATGCCTCCACTCTCGAAGCGCTTGCGGAGCTCTTCGCCGGTGCAAGCAGCGCAGCGGCGAACTCGACTCAAGAGTTGGAGGCGGAGCCCTCTACTCGCAGCGGGTGCTTCGAAGTCCAGTCCTTGATGAAGACATGCGGCACCCAGTGCTACGCTGCCAGCAACCAAGCAAGCTGTGCTGCTACCTGCCTCGCTGGCAAGGGAGTCTCGGCAGGATGTGCGAACTGCTTCGGCAGGAAGATCAGCTGCACAATCAAAAACTGCATCTCGGGTTGCGCCGCGGATGCCAACGGTGCGGCTTGCACCTCCTGCGTCGCCAGCAAGTGCGGCTCATGCAATGCTGTCGCTCAGCCCACTTGGCAAGTTCTCCTGGTGCCCAGTAGCATGTTAATGACCCCCACCCCAAAGTTTGTGTTCCGAAGAACCCTGAACGGCTGAGGCCAAGTCCCTGGACGCAGACAAGGACAGCTTCGTTGCTGCTTTGGTTGCGTTGGCGGCTCAGGAAGGTCAGAACGCTCTCTTCCCTTGATCAGGTTCTTGCTTCCTGATATCCTTTCTGATATCAGAGTCCAAGTGTTGACTCTTTCCAGCATGCACGTTAATCCCTTTTGTTTTGGCCAGGCTGTCAGCACACACGTTGCGACACCGCATAGCATGGCCAGTAAAGACTTGCCAGACACTCCGCCCGGCCAAGAATTTCTTAGTGGATGCAGCTACCGCCACGCGATTTGAGAGAAACAGGGTCTCTGCCTGGACTGCCTAAACCTAAACCCAAACCCTATAAGCCCCTAGAGCTCGCTTCTCGACCCTTAACCCTTAACCCTAAGCCCTGAACCCTAAACCCAAAACCCTAAACTCATAATGTGCTCAGATGCTCGGACTCAGAGACAGCGGCCGAGTAAAACCCCAAACCCTAGCCCTTAAACCCTAAACCCCATGCTCAGATGCTTGGAGCACTGGGCCGATGGTCACCTACCACGGGACGAGGCTGGGCCACCCAGTAGGTTTTTGAGAGTTGTGTTAGGGTTTAGGGTTTAGGGTTTAGGGTTTAGGGTTTAGGGTTTAGGGTTTCGGGGTTGAGGATTGTGCATGGTCTTTTTTAGGGTTTGAGACTAAGAGGAGCCCTTGCGGCCATGCCAGCATCCTGCGGAGGGCACCCTGTGATCGGGTTCTCCTCAGCCCCAAGAGGGGAGCCTGCAAGCCCTACTCGGTAGGCCCTTGGGACATTTTGTCTTTTCCCCTTATAGGGCTTAAGAGGACTCAACTTAGGAAATATTTTTCAGAGGGCTTGAAGGGCCATCCTAGCCCATGACCCGAAACCCTAGAGTCTCCAGACTCAAAGCCTCAGAGCCTCACCTTGAAATCAGGAAGTCTTCGCACATGTCTGGCCCAAGCCTCAAGTAGCAAAGTGAACCGTTTCTAACGCAGCCTTTTATACACTATTTATATATACACATATATAAACACACACACATATATTTATATGTATATAAATCTGTAATTCATCCAATCCCGTATTGAGAGGACATATCGTACAGGCTACTGACAAGGGTGCAGTCCGGGTGTGGTCTACAAGAACCCCGAGCAGATGGCGCCCACACTGCGGAAAGGCGAGAATTCACTCGAGGTGCGACGGGGGGGGTTTAGGGTTTAGGGTTTAGGGTTTAGGGTTTAGGGTGTAGGGTTTAGGGTTTAGGGTTTAGGGGTACTTTTAGCCAAGTCCGCTCCCCAAAACCTTCCAAACCCTAAGCCCGAAGTCCAATGTAAAGGCATCCACAGACCCCTGAAAAGCCCAGAACTTTTAGGGCGAGAGGGGTTCGGAGAGTTCTATAGACCCTAAACCCTCAGAATTTTCTTCGGGATCATCCGATAAAATTGGAATGATACAGAGAAGATTAGCATGGCCCCTGCGCGAGGATGACACGCACAAATCGAGAAGTGTACCAAGTCGAAACCTTAAGCCCTAAACCCTGAAACCTAAACCCTAAACCCTAAACCCTAAACCCTAAACCCCAACTCTAAACCTCCTTGAGGATGCAGTGTTCGTGGAGGATGCAGATCCCATGGTCATCACGGTCTTGCGCGGCTTGACCCTCGAGCCTTCTTAGGATGCGCTTTTGAAGACGTGGATATTTCCCAAACAGGGGGTCCCCAATAAAGTACTTCATCGGTATTGTAGGAACCCCGAAGAAGGGTACCCCTATTTTCGGAAGCACCCATGTTTTTGGATGTCTGGGTCCACGAGCAGGGGTTAGGGCTTACGTTTAGTTGGGGCACACCCCGGCTGTAGCACGTACCTGCCAGTCAAAGCTTGGACAAAGCCCAACGTCTGAATCGAACAGGCAGCTGGCAAGAGCTTGGAGGTGTTGGGCTGTAGGGGCTGGAGGTTTACAAGGGGCTTTTCAGAGACCTGTGTTTAAGGCCCCCCAAATCTTGTAAGCGCCCGAACGTCCAAAGTTGCTGCTAATGTGTTCGTCAATTCTCGTGAGCCATGTGCTTTGAGAAGCTCGAAAAAAGCCTGGGCAGGAACTTCTAGATCTGCCCGGGCTTTTTGAACCCTGAACAAGGCTTTGGGGTTTAGGGTTTAGGGGTGTCAGGACGGGTGAGCCTCTTGCGACGCTGCAACTGGATGGCACCTTTTCCATCGAGAGGTTGGACACTCGCACTGCAGCTGTGCCACTTTGGTTTCTGTTTCGAGTTAACGAACGCCGCATCGATGGAGACATACCTCTGCACACACGCACGCATATGTACATACGCACGCGCACTCATACATACATACATATATACATAGATATATATGTGTGTGTACATAGATATGTGCATGCACGTTCCACCACCCAGAACCAACCTCGCCTGCTGCTATACGCCGATGCGCAAATAAAGGTGATCCCCGCACTTTTGCTGTTTGCTGTTTCTGTATACACAGCCACCCTCCAGTCCGCACGCACCCCAAGGCGCATGTGGCTCGCTTCTGTCTTCTGGAGACTTTGTTGTAAGGTGCTGCAGTTTGTACGGGTTGATATTTGTTTGTTTGTTCGTTTGTTTGTTTGTGGGCTCTGTGTGTGTTTTTTCATAAGTACGGTCTACGTACGTGCAGTATGAACTTGTGTAGTCCCAAAGATTAACCTTTAGTTCCCCTAGGACACTGGACAACTAGGCTCATCATGTGTTGCTGCCAGCCAGTAGACTCTAAGAGTAGTTTCATGGGCCCTTAATATGTGGTCCCTTACCCTCTTGAAAGGTCTGAAGTCTGGGCCCTTGGGTTTTGTAGGGTATATAAGGGGTAGATGAGGGGTCCCTTGAAGGGCCCAGACTCATGGACCGTGTAACTACCCCCGAGATAGACCTGCTAGGACCCGGAGTAGGCCCTTATTTCCTCGTTTTGGGGTTTGGGTTCCTGTATAGTGCCCTTAAAACCAAAAAGGGTACCCTTTTGATTCCTAGGTTACTCCTGGGTCTAGCCCTAAGCCCGAAGCCCGAAGCCCGAAGCCCGAAACCCTAAACCCTAAACCCTAAACCCTAAACCCTAAACCCTAAGCCCTAAACCCTAAACCCTAAACCCTAAACCCTGAACCCTAAACCCTAAACCCTAAAGAGCCAGGAGAGTGAGCTGGTTTCCGTGGCCCCACTGCCGAGTCAGTCCCGGTACAAGTTCGCCAGCGAGGCTGGCGAGATGCGCCTTGGCTTTGGGTTTAGGGTTTAGGGTTTAGGGTTTAGGGTTTAGGGTTTAGGGTTTAGGGTTTAGGGTTTAGGGTTTAGGGTTTAGGGTTTGCAGGCAAGCTGCCACAGGAGCCCTGAAGCAAAAAGGGTTTGCAAGGAGTACAGATGCAAGAAGGGTTTCGGGTTTAGGGTCCGTTTAGGGTTTAGGGTTTAGAGTCTGGAGATGAATCTGGCTGGTCCTCAAGCCCAGGGTGCAAAAGGGGTTTAGAGTTTACTCCTAGAGCTGGGTAGAAAGACTCGAAATGTCATCCCTTGTCTCATTATGTTTGGCTACTATTCAAAATCTCCACCAGCCCTAAATCCCACTCCCTCATTTAGGGTTTAGGGTTCAGGGCTTAGGCCCCTGTAAGTTGAAAGTAGTCAAAAAGTGAAAACGAAACTGGGTGCAAACTCCCCCAAACTCCCCGAAACTTTCCCCGGACCTGAACACCCTAAACTCTAAACCCTAAACCCTAAACCCTAAACCCTAAACCCTAAACCCTAAACCAAGTACCCGCCCGCGTTCAGTCCTGGGGCCCGAAGCTCAGGCTCCGTCCCGTGGTCCAGCTCCGGCAGCTGGGAGAAGGACGCGACTTGACCCTGCAACTGGGCCTCGAGTTTACTCCTGTTTGCCCAAGAACCCCCCCCCCCCCCCCCTCAAAAAAAAAAAAAAAACATAAACCCAAAAAATCTTCCCTGTCAGGGCAATAATGGGACTATTATTCTCAAATTTAGAGGGGTTTAGAGGGGTTTAGGGTTTAGAGGGATTTAGAGGGGTTTGGAGGGTTTAGATGGGTTTAGAGGGTTTAGAGGGTTTGGAGGGTTTAGAGGGTTTAGAGGGTTTAGAGGGTTTAGAGGGTTTAGAGGGTTTAGAGGGTTCAGGGTTTAGGACTCTATAACTGATTGCTTGCTACCTGGGTTTGCCTAAGCTGACAAGGGATTTCTTTCGAAGCTTCCCGACGACCAGGACCTGAACCCTAAACCCTGAGCTGCAAGCCCTAAACCCGAAGCCCTCAACCCTAAACCCTAAACCCTAAATTAAACCCTAAACCCTAAACCCTAAACCCTAAACCCTAAACCCTAAACCCTTTTGGTGGGGGTGGGGGGGAGGGGATAGCCACGTCCTCCGCGTTGCTGCACAAGTCAGTGGGGCTCCCCGGCACCTTAGGGAGCCCCAGGGTTCAAAAAGGGTTTAGGGTTTAGGGTTTAGGGTTTAGGGTTTAGGGTTAGGGTTTAGGGTTTAGGGTTTAGGGTTTAGGGTTTAGGGTTTAGGGTTTAGGGTTTAGGGTTTAGGGTTTAGGGTTTAGGGTTTAGGGTTTAGGGTTAGTCGCATGAAGCTTGGGCTGTCTTAATCAATGGCATGTAGGGTTTAGGGTTTAGGGTTTAGGGCTACCCTCATACTAACAGTCCTTCATAGGTATGAATGCAGCAAAGTAAGAAATTTGGTTTCCTCATTATAGAATGAAGCTGGGCTTATGGAAAGAAATCCGGTTTCCTAATGAGGGTGCTTCAACGTAGCTTCCTGCGCGTGAACCCAAGTTCCCCAACTTATCGGCTTCTTAAGGGAGGGGGGGTTCAAGGGGGCTACGTAACCCAAGGTTCCCTAATACCCCCTACTAGTCCCCAGGGCTCCCTGAGCTTCCCTAAGGTTCCCTAGGTATCTACCCCCCTTGAACCCCCCTCCCTTAAGAACCCCTAAATCCCTAAATCCCTAAACCCTAAATCCCTAAACCCTAAACCCTAAACCCTAAACCCTAAACCCAAAAGAGCCCCCAGGCAATCCTTCGTGGTTCCGAAGATCTGGGGCTTCGCGCAGGCCGAGAATTCTTTCAGCCGCAGCATCACCTTCCAGCCTTCGGAGTTGGACTCCGGCTGTATGGTGCGGGCTTCTTCGTGTGTTCACTAGGATGCCCAGTAGTGCCCTTATTCCCTTTTTTGGGGGTTTAGGTTCCCTTATAAACTTCTTTTAAGCAAAAACGGGCACCCTTTTTCAGCCTAGGTAACCTTTAGTGGCCTTTTATCAGGTAGTCTTATTCTGAAAGCTTTGGTACGGGCTTCTGAAAGTTCAGAGCTTCTTACCACAATCTGTGTTTGTGAAGTCAGGCTTTCTGCAGTGAGGACGCGAGAGGTGGCATGGCCATAAGTGCAGAGGCCATCCCCTGGCGATCGGGTCGCGCTGCCTTTGCCGTGGAGATGCTGGGTTTAGGGTTTAGGGTTTAGGGTTTAGGGTTTAGGGTTTAGGGTTTAGGGTTTAGGGTTTAGGGTTTCCCTAAACCCTTAAACCCTTAAACCTTTAAACCCCTAAACCCTTAAACCCTGAACCCGAAACCCGAACCCCCCCCCCAATTTTTCCTTAAGCTGGCCTCGTTTAACCGGACTCCATCCTGTAACCCTAAACCCTAAACCCTAAACCCTAAACCCTAAACCCCTAAGCCCTAAACCCTACACCGGAATCTCGGCCAACCCAGGATCTTGGGCATGGGAACTCGGGGGCATGAGGGCTTGGAGATCGGCATCACCCACCGCGCGCCAGAGACGTTCAGGGCGCATCCAGGCAGGGGCTTCCGGGGGTTTAGGGTTTGGGGTTTAGGGTTTAGGGTTTCGGGTTAGGGTTAAGTTTAGGGTTTAGGGTTTGAGGGGCTTCTAGGGTTGGGGTTGAGGGCCCATCAAGGCTACGCAGTGCTGTCGCAGCCATCGTGGGTGAGCAGCGACGCAGGCTGTTTATGGCAGAACGGCAGCAAGCACTACGACCCTTTGTGGTGCTTTAGGGTTTAGGATTTAGGTTTAGGGTTTAGGGTTTAGGGGTCTAGGGTTTTGGGGTTTAGGGGTTTTAGCTGTGCAGACCTGGTTGTAAAAGGGGTTTTAGGTGTTTAGGGGTTTTGAGGGCGGTTTCGTAATCGGCAGCTCAAAACTGTAGTTTATAACTACCCTCCTAAGTGCAGCCAAGGACCTTCCCGGCTGGGCCACCACGACGCCCTTTCGCCTCACAGCAGGTGACGTGGTGCACTTCTCTCTGATGGCCAATGGCGACATCGAAGTCCATGTGAATGGCAGGATTCAGGCGGAGTGGCCCCGTACGGCGCACGGCGCCCCGGAGTACCCAAAACCCGTCTATGCCCTGGTCGGGCTCCGGGCTCCTCTCACCGGAGTTGCCTTGAAGCTCACGGACGAGGCGCCTGCCGAGTTCAGACCTGAGGAGCTCGCGGCCGACGACAAGTAAGCTTGCAGCCCGCTTTGCCGCGCGAGCGCGCGCGCGCCCCTGAAGCCCCCAAGAGCTTCGGAACAGGCTGCCCTTTTTCATCGAAGTTGTGGGTCCCTTCTTAGAGATGCCCCACATCATGTTAGGGTGCCCCCCCCCCCCCCCCACCCCCCCCAAAGAGAAAGGACCATAGTTTAGGGAGCCCTCAACCCTAAACCCTAAACCCAAAACCCAAAAGGGACCACAATTCAGGGAGCTGCCCACAGTGAAACCCCCGAATCAAGGAAGACATACACCCTAAACCCTGAACCCTAAACGCACACATGTGTGCACGTACACACACACATAGAGCTAAAACACCTACATGTGTATTCTATATATATATATGTGTGTGTATATCTATATCTATATATATATATATGTATGTATGTATGTATGTATGTATGTATGTATGTATGTATGTATGTATGTATGTATGTATGTATGTATGTATGTATGTATGTATGTATGTATGTATGTATGTGCTTGTCTGAGTTCGTCGAGTAAACCTCTTTATATGACTTAAGGTGAATGGGTGTTGGGTTGTCTGGGGCTTCGAGGCTTCCAGGGTTTCGGGCTTCAGGCCTCAGGGTCAAAGCCCCGTGCTGCAGGTTTAGGGTCTAGGGTTTAGGGTTTAGGGTTTAGGGTTTGGGGTTTAGGGTTTAGGGTGGGGTTTGGGGTTTGCTTGACTGGCTTGATCTGCAGATGCTCCAAAATTTCCCATGCCTTCCTACGGGCCTGTTTTTGTTACAGGCTCATCAGAACTGGCTGCAAACATGGCATCGTAGTTCTCTCAGAAGTTGTCCCGGGTGTCTGACCATTCACAGCAGCTCAGCCGTGACGGAGCAGACCCGAGTCTGGCCAGTGTGCAGAGTCCAAATGCGAAAAAGGGTTCAGGGTTTAGGGTTTAGGGTTTAGGGTTTAGGGTTCAGGGTTCAGGGTTTAGGGTGTAGGGTTTAGGGGTTTAGGGTAGGCTTTTGCTTCTCCTTTTGCTGTTCCCTTTCGGCTTTCTACGGCAGTGCCTGACTTGGCGCGGGGTTGAGGGTCTGGGGTTCGGGGTTCGGGGCCAACCCCGTTTGAAGCGCAATAGCCAGCATCGCTTCATTGACAACCCTGCATGATCTGTCTGACCCTAAACCCTAAAAACTAAACCCTAAGCCCTAAACCCTAAAACCCTAAACCAGAGTGCGGGCGGGCACTCGGGACTCACGGTCCGCATGAAGGTTCCAATATGGGGCTTGACGATATTCGGGGTACCTTGTTGGGGTCCTTTTTATATCTTTTTATACGGGGATCCTACCATTTGGGGGTCTATATTAGGGGTCCCCGTATTTTCGTAAACCCCTCAAATAACTCGGAACCCTCTTTCCCTGAACCCTACACCCTACACCCTACACCCTAAACCCCAAACCCTAAACCCTAAACCCTAAACCCCAAACCCCAAACCCTAAACCCTAAACCCTAAACCCTAAACCTGCAGAGTGTCCGAGAGGTCAGCTAACCGGGTGGCAAAAAAAAAAACCCTAAACCCTAAACCCTAAACCCCAAGAGGTGGCCGAAGTTGCCCTGGATCCTCAAACAGCGGCACCTGCGCGCCGGGCCTCGGGAGGCTGGCGGCAACCGAGGCGCTTCTTTGGGGAGACGCTTGGGGCACTGCACTTCCCTGTTTTCGGAGGTTTGGGGTTTAGGGGTTTAGGGGTTTGGGGTTTAGGGGTTTAGGGGTTTAGGGTTTAGGGTTTAGGGTTTAGGGTTTAGGGTTTAGGGCGAGAGCCCTCCGAATCACAGGAAGTGCCCACGGTTTAGTTCGCCCATCCCGAAGTGAGCAGCTCGCAATGTCACTGCTGTGCACCCCGCAAATGGCCCAAAGAACGCGAAGCCACTGGGCCATGATGGTGTGCTGCCGAATGAAGTTTGCCCTGCACTTCTTCCTTCTGTGCCAGCTCGTGGGCTTAGCTGCGAAGGCTTTCGGAGTGAGTTGTGCGAAGATGCAATGAGCCTTTGTGCGCATGTTTCGCACTGGCGCCCGATATTCGCTCTTCGGAGATGGTGCTACAGAAGCCCTAAGCCCGAAAACCTAATTATTCCCCCCCTCTCCCCCCCCCCGGAACATGGGCCCGTTTTGGGTCCTCCGAATTCTGCTTGGGCTGCAGGTGTGTGGAGTTCACCGAGTTTCAAAGTGGCCGCTTCCTGGCTCAGGGATTTAAAGGGAGGTTTAGGGCCTAGTGAGGGTTTTCAGCAGCCCGGGGTTAAAAAGGGTTTAGGGTTTAGGGTTTGGGGTTTAGGGTTTAGGGCTTAGGGTTTGGGGTTTAGGGGTCTGATGGTTTGAGGGTGGATCAGAGGTTGGGATTTGTGGATGACATTTTGTTTTCTCGGCACCGTGTAGGTCTGAGCGCGGACATTCAACTTTCAACCCACAGCCTCACAAAAGCTTCCATGGTGGCCCGTGTCCAATAGAGGGCTACACCCTGAAAACGAAGAAAAGCACCCAAAAACCTGACCCCAAGCCCCCTCATGAAAACACCAAGCTGCTTAAACCCTAACCCTAAAACAAAAACCCTAACCCTGAACCCTGAACCCTGAACCCTGAACCCAAACCCTAAACCCCCCTAAGTCTTGACCATCGCCCGTTACAGTAATGTCCTGCCCCCTCCGCCCCGTCCCCCCCACAAAAAGAAGGACGAAAAGAGGCAAAAAGGCAAGGGTTCGCCTTCATATGCAAAGCCCCAGACAAACCCCGCCCCTAAAAGCAAGCTCCCCTGAAACCACCCAAAGCTCTCTAAACCCCAACCCCTAAACCCTAAACCCTAAACCCTAAACCCTAAACCCTAAACCCTAAACCCTAAAGTGCTTGAGGAAACCTACGCCTGGCCGGAGCCGCTGGCCGGCGCCGCCCACGAGCCCTGGAATCCCTGGGAGTACGAGGTGAGTCAGGACCTGTTTAGGGTTTAGGGTTTAGGGTTTAGGGTTCGTGCTTAGGGTTTGGGGCCAGGATTTGGGGTTTAGGGTTCAGGGTTTAGAGTTCAGGGTTCAGGGTTAAGTGTTCAGGCTTTAGGGTTTAGGGTTCAGGCGTAGGGTTTAGGGTTCAGGGTTCAGGGCTGAGGTGGGGCTTGGGGGAAGCCAGCAAATGCGCCGCCTCCCCGCGATCCATGGACCACAAGGGGTTTAGGGTTTTCGGGGTTCGGACTTCAGACCGTCCGATCTGTTCGAGCACATTGAGATAACCTTGCGTCCTGATACTGGTTCTGGAGGGACCCCTGGAAGCGACCCTTAATCTTACTCCTTGTATAGTCTCTATGTCACAAGTAGCCCCTACACCCCGCAGGTCCCTTATCAGGGTCCCTCCTTTAGTCCCTTTAGTCCTAAACCCTAAACCCTAAACCCTAAACCCTAAACCCTAAACCCTAAACCCTAAACCCTAAACCCTTGGGCTTGCGGTGCCGTGCCATGTCTCACGCTGGCGCCCGACGTTCGCTCTTCGGAGATGGTGCTGCAGAAACCCTAAACCCTGCGCTCGGTGGCGGGTGCGGGCTGATGTTCGTTCCACCAAGCCAAGTCGCCATGCCGGAAGTTCCACTATAAGCAACGACGGAGGGCCCAAAGCAGCCGCCGGCGAGAAAGAAGATCGCCAGAACCAGTGATCCTACGCTGCCCAGGAGAACCAAGACGACTTGCGGCGCACGGCCATGACGCTGCGAATGTTCGCAGGGGCTGAATGCAAGCAGGAGTTGGGGGACGAGCCGGCGTAGAGATGGACAGTACCAGGAGGGACTCTGGCAGAATACCCGCCCTACGTACACCCCTACATTTCCGAAGCCCTAGGCTCTAAACTCTGAATTTCCCAAACCCTAAACCTCCCGGAAACTGGGCCGGCCGATCAGGAGACAGGACCAGGCATGGTGTTGTTTAGAGCGTTTTGGGTCATAGCCAAGCGCAACCCTCAACCCTAAACCCTAAGCCCTCAGCCAAACCCTAAACCCTAAGCCCTAAACCCTAAACCCTAGCCCTCAACCCTAAGCCCTAAACCTCGCCAGCAGGACCCCAATGCCTCCCCCCCGGAGCGCTTCCAAGTTGTCACTTGGCTCCGGCGAAGAGCGCACTTTCAGGAACCGCTTGGGGGTTTCGAGGCTTAGGAATTTTGGGCTTAGGGGTTTTGGGGTTTGGGGATTTAGAGTGTCCCAGTGTCTTCGTTGGTGTGACTTGCCCGGCAGTGTTCGAAGAGGCCTGGATGCAAAAGGGATTTAGAGTTTATGGTTTAGAGGTTTTTGGGTTGTTTAGGGTTGAGGGTTGGGTTGAGGGGGTTTAGAGCCCTGGTCTAGGACGGAGGGGAAGACCTCAGCTTTTAGTGGGCGCAGCGTTTTCGCCTTAGAAGCGCCATCGCTTCGGTTGCCTGACGGGGCTGGATTCTCAAGGGAGCCATACTCGAACACGTAAGAGGTTCCCTTAATATACTCCAAAAATATACCCCTTTTATTCCGCTCGAGAATCTTTACAAAGGGTCCCTACCACCCAAGGGTACAACCTTAATAGAGTCCCATGAGATTCCTTCCTGATCGCAGACCCAGGTGAAGCTTGACCGGTTCACTCAAACGCCACCTTGCAATAAAGTATCGGCTCTCTCCGCGAAACCCCCAAACCCAAAAGGTTTAGGGAATAGGGTTTAGGGTTGAGGGTTTAGGGTTTAGGGTTTAGGAGCAGAAGCCCTGAGCCCAAACAGAAATCTTGGCGCCTTGTGCCGGCTTTCAGGATAGACCTTGCAAGAGGATAAGCTTGCTGGTTCTTGGTAGGGAAGGAGGTAGCCCTTATGTAGTCCCTAAACCCTGAACCCTAAACCCTAAACCCTAAACCCTTAAAACCCCTAAAACCCCTAAAACCCCTAAAGCCCCTAAAACCCCTAAAGCCCCTAAAACCCCTAAAATAACGGGCATCTATAGGGGGGCCTGCAGCATGGTGCCAAGCAAGGTCCTGGAGCTGGAGATCCAGGAGTGGAAGAAGCACAGCAAGCACGTGGCACGCCCAAGAGCTCTTTTGCGTTTAGGGTTTAGGGTTTAGGGTTTAGGGTTTAGGGTTTAGGGTTTAGGCCCAGAGTTGCGGGCTCCCTAAAGCCCTAAAGCCTTGAACATGATGTTTCAAGTTTTCCTGATTTTGGGCTTGGGGGATCGGGGGGGGGGGGGGGGGGGGCGGGCCCTGTACTATTTTTCCAAAGGGCTGTAATGCCCCAAACCCTAAACCCTAAACCTTGGTTGGGATCGGCGGCTTTGGATCTTGGGGGGTTCCCGGACGCAGACATACCCAGAACCCCAAACCCGAAAGCCGAATCGAATCAGGGATTAGGGTTTAGGGTTTAGGGATTCGGGTTCAGGGTGTAGGGGTTAGGGATTTGGGTTCAGGGTTTAGGGTTTACTCGGCCAAGGGTTTAGGGTTTAGGGTTTAGTTTTTACTCGGGCTATGGTTTAGGGTTTAGGGTTTAGGGCTTAGGGCTTAGGGTTTGCGTTTCGGGTTCAGGGTTCAGGGTTCAAGCCCCTCAGCCACTTTCAGATTCGCATCAACGAGATGGTGCCCTCGGCCATTGTCGGCAGACGGGGCGCACGCAGGGAACTCCTCAGTCACTTTCTGATGCTAGTTCACATCGACGAGAGGTTGCCCTCCGCCGCTGTCAAGTCCTCTTACCCATAGACGGGCTGAGGCGCAGGCTATCGTCCATGTCTGATGACGAACTGTGACTACCAAAAGGATGTTGTTCGTTTGCATGTTTTTGGCTTGCGCTGTCTTGTGAATATCATGAGATGGAGCGAAGTGGGATAAGCAGTATTCCGGCGACGCCCTCAGTCCGGCTGCAAAAAGGGTTCAGGGTTCAGGGTTCAGGGTTCAGGGTTCAGGGTTAAGGGAGTAGGGTTTAGGGTTTAGGGTTTCGGGTTTACGTTTCGGGTTTAGGCAGCCCACAAATGTGCGGCTTGGTGGTTCCAGCTGATGCTCTGAGTCTGGCTTCAAAACGAAGCAGGTGGGGTGGCTGAACCCTAAACTTTGGAGCCCTTGGGGTTCTGGCAGCTTTCAAGCGCAGGTCGTGTGTACCCTGGACGAGACAAAGGTGGCACTCAAGGCCTAGTTGGGGTTTAGGGGTTTAGGGTTTAGGGTTTAGGGTTTAGGGGTTAGGGGTTTAGGGGGTTTAATTTCAAGGGATGAAGACTTGTCACCCCTAAGGTTGTACCCCTGAAGGTTCCGCTGAATATGCTCCTAATATGGCCTTTATATGCTACCTTAGCGATCTTCAAAAAGGCCCCCAAAACCCAAGGGTACAATCTTAAGGGTCCAAGGTAAAACTCTAGAGTTTAGGGTTTGGGATTTAGGGGTTTAGGGGTTTGGAGTTTAGGGGCTTAGGGGTTTAGGGGGTTTAAGGGGTTCAGTAGAGGGGGCTTGGGCGGTTTAGGGGTTCCGGGGGTGTAGGGGTTTTAGGGTGTAGGGGATTTAGGGGTTTCGGGGTTTTGGGTTTTGAGTTTGGGGTTTGGAGGAACATGCTTCAACTTAGGTTCTACCGGCACGTAAGCCTTTGTTTGGACGTGAAGGGTGCTGGGTTTGGGAGTTCTGGGCCCGTAAACCCCAACCGTAACCGTGGGCTTTGAGGTTTGGGTTTTTTGGGCTTCAGAGTCCAACGGTTTCAGGGCTTAAGGGCAAAAAAGGGCTTGGGCGGGGGGGGAGGGGGGGTGAGTGAGAGTATTTCAAAGCGTCGGCAGTCGCCAAGAGGCTTGATGCCAGGTTTTGGGCGGGGCTTACGGGTTCAGAGGTGTAAGTCAGGGTTTAGGGTTTAGGGACAAGTTAGAGTCAGTAATTACCGATTGGACCGCCCGAATCCCTGCCTGCCCTGCTTCGCGCGAGAGTCGCAACCCTTAAAACCCTAGACCGTAAGCCTAGTAAACCCTAAACCCTAAACCCTAAGCCGAGTAAACCCTAAGCCCTAAACCCTAAACCCTAAACCATAGGCCGTAGCCATTTTGGCTCAAGCTGGGCTCAAGCCTGAAATCCGTGGCAAAGAGCGGAGAGAAGGAACCACAACATTGCTTCAACGATAAAGCCTCGAGGATCTGAGAGCCACAAGACCCAGCGAAGCCAACCTCCGAGGAACCCCCTGGTGTACAGCCACCCCCCACACCACAAGCTTCGCAAGTCAAACGGCTTCGGGCAGCCTGCGCGCTTTCCGCCGTGCCTTCGACAGCTGCAGATGGCTGGAGCATCATGCTCACGCCGCTTTGCCAGCGCTGGCAGAACATGTCAAGATCGCTGTCACCTTCTGTGGCAAGGAGCCAAAGGACCCGAAAATGCCTGAGCCTCCTGTGCCGGAGCCGGAGCCTTCAGTATTGATGGAGGAGGCGGAAGAGGACGGCAGCGAAGACAGCATCCATGTGGCCAAGCAGCTGCCAGCAAAGGAAAAGGCTTCAAAGCAGAAGGATCGCAAGAAGAAGCGGAAGAGGCGAAGTTCTTCCTGCCGAAAGGAGAAGCATCGAAAGAAGAAGCAGAAGCAGCAAGAGGAGGATGCTGAGGCGAAGGAAAAGAGTGATGACGACGGCGAGGATGAGGCCGTCTGCGTGCCCCAAGTCCAAGACAGCTCGGCGCCCGCGCCAGACGATGCCCTGAAATCCTCGTTGAAAACCGTCGGGGCCCGCACGACGACGATGCCGAGTCAGAAGAAGCTACAGTGCAGGCCATTCCTGACCACGCCGCGATTGTCCCGGCCGGCAACACCTCCACGCACGCCACTGGCAGAGTTGAAATCAGCGATTCAGAAGAAGCTACAGTGCAGGCGCGGGTCGTGCTGTCCGTGGTTGGCGCGCAGGACCAAAGCTTGCAGGACCTGGTGGAAGGCGACTACTCTCGCCAATGGACGCACCATCGACGCGATGTTTTCAAGCGTCTGGAAACAGACAAAGACAAGGAGAATGGCCAGAGTTCGTCGAACTCCATGTTTCTTTACTTTTGGGATGACATCATCGATGGAGAGGCCGCAGATCGAGGATGGTGGTTTGGACCTGAAGTTGGCGGCGAAAATGTAGTGCTCCGCAAGAAGAGCAACGCCAAGTTCCCCCCTGCGGATAACTGGACAGTGCTCAGCTCTGGCATTGTCAGCGAGACCTTGAAGGTCAACCGAGTCGGCGACCCGGAGGTAGTGGACGACACCGACGACGAAGCGGTTGTCGCTCACGAAGCAGCCAGGCGGCACTGGCTTGCGCGCACCGCCACAGCACCGCCGCGCCAGCCTGAGGTTCAAATGACGCCATGGCGCCTGAACCAGCAGGTCGCCACTCTAATGGCACAGGTCAACGTGAGAATCGCCTGAGTCGACTCCCAAATGTGCACGCGCCTGGAATTCGATGGCCACGCGAGTCTCGGCTGAAGGCCTGAGGCCGCTCGGGCCAAAGCGCCCTCGGCAGGACATGACAGCGAGAGTGGCGAGAGAGGTGGGGGGACGGAAGATGCGTCACAAAGGGGGCCCTAAGCCGACGCTGTGTTGAAGTGTGGAGAGTACAAGCTGTAGGGCTTAGCGTTAGGAATGAACAGCTAGCAGACGATTGAAACTGACCAGTACTCCAGCATCTTCTCCTTCAAAGAGGGCCAGGGCGGCCGGCGCCCACGGTTGACTTTCTTGGACCTCTGGCCAAGTACGATGTGCTCCGGAGACACTCAGCAAGTTGAGTGGCAAGATTGCTCCTGGAGGGGAGCGCAGTGATAGAAGCGGTGACCGTCAGTGACCTGATGGACAGCCCCGCCGATGGTATGCGAGCACTCTCTGCGGGCTTGGCTGAGCTGGCGGAGAACATGGCGATGTGTGCCAGGACCTTGGAGGAGATCAACAGAAGATGGACGTGGGAGAAGAGGGCGCGCGTTGCCGCCGGCAGCCGCCCCCTCCGGGGGCACCACATGTGGGATCGCCTACCATGACCGCGCCGGATGGTGGACCGTTGATCGTCAGTTTGGAAGAAAGAGTAGCACAGCCAGGGGTGAGACAACCACCAGTGGCAGCCATCACGCTCAGCAACGGGCGACGCTTGCTGGTGGAGCAACAGGCGGTCTTGGCAGCGTTGGGAACGGCCCCCCCGCAACAGTGGTAGCTCATTACCGTGCAGCTCGACGGTTGTGCCGGAGGCAGAATTTGGGATAATTCATGATAGAATTCCAGTGAATTCAATGCGTGTTGAAGTCAAGCTTGTTGAATTCAAGACGTGATGAAGGTCGAATCCGCTGATCCGAACCTTGGTTTGCTGGGGCCCCCCGGTTTGAGTGACCTTGTTTGGGTTACCTTGATGTTGTTCTCCCCCTGGCCCCCCCTTTTTCACTGAGGGCCCCGAGGCAGACCTGGTCACATGACTGTAGTGTAGTGCTTGTATGAATTTAGTAGCATGCCATTCAACTTGCATGGGTGAGAACCAGGTTGCATGTGCACATGAATTCTACAGCATGAAGACATCAGCATGTGCATGTTTCCGGGCCCGACAAGCAGCTGAACCGTGTCCATACAGCGGCGCGCCTGACCGAAAAATGTGTCGTGGGGATGCGTGATGTCTTAACATGAGCGGACTCTTGCCCACAGCGTAGGCGTCCTGCTTTGGCAGCTCTGCAAAACGCCAGCAAACTGTTTAAACTCTAGCGACCAGTACACATTGCATCCTGGCCTGGCGCTTCTTCGGTCCCAACTGCTCAAGAGGAACCTTGGACCACAGGAGAAAGTCATCCAGCCCGGCCCGCCAGTCGAGCCGAATCGGGCCGAGTCCAGGAAGACAGAAATGAACTCCGTCGTCGTGCCACTCGTACCCAGGGCTTGCAAGAATTTGCCGCGCAAGGACTGGTTTCGGCCGTCACTGACAAGGATTAAGTCGGTCGCCTCCGTCGCCTGCGACTTGGCCCACTCCAGACGCTGCAGCACGGCCAATGCGCTGGAATCCGGCGCACCCTTTGCCCAGGGGTTCGGGCCCGACTCCGCCTCCACACACTCGGTTGAGATCATGAACAACCGGTGCCTCTGCCCCAGCTTGGCATCCGGAAGCTTCGGGGCGGACGTGGACAGTGCTGGGACTCCCTTGTGCGCCTCAAGCAATCGCACCCACCTCTCCGTCTTGCTGGCACGGATCTTGCTCGTGACCTGATCTCGGTCCTTCTTCATGCGCTCCACCTCGATCTCGATGTCGTTGAGCACGTCTCCTTGCAGCTGTCAGAAACACGACGCTCAATGATAAATGTCATTAAGAACAAACTGATCACGACAACTGCTGTCCTTTCATCATGTTGGACAATCGGACCGTGTTCGAGCCCTGGGCGGCCGCATCGAGGCACTGCAGCGCGTGCTTGAAGGACTAGGCAGCCTCTCGGTCCCGGAGCTTCTCCATGTTCATCAGGTCGACGCAGTTCACGGAGGACGAGCCCTTGGTGTGCTGGGCCAGGCCAGCAAGATCCTCGTCCCAGTCCTGCTCTGCGAGGCCCACAAGGAACTCCAGCATGGGCTTCTGATCCTTTGCAAGGCCACGTATGATGCCCTCCACGGCGGCGCTAGTCCTCGGGCCTTTTGAAGTAGTCCAGGGCCTTCCGGAAGTCGCAGAACTGGGCCTGCACGTTCGTCGGGACCATGTCCACAACGGCAGCCACGGCCTTCACGACCTCGAAGACCATCTTCTGGACACCGGCCCACTCCTCCGCCAGCTCGTCGGTGTAGGAGGCCGTCGTGTGGATTTTGCGTCTCAGCAGGCTGTAGGACGAGCCGAAGGCGAAGGCGCAAATCTCCTCCCCATAGCGGCACATGGCCTTCAATCGGGCCGGGTGGTGGGAGAATATCGGGCCGAAGGAGGCGGTGACTCGGTCCAGCAAGTTCTGGGCGTCTCGGCCCAAGTGCTTGTCCACGGCTACTGCGGCCGAGAGCAACTTGCTGTCGAGCTTGCAGCCGCCGTAGGTGAACTTGCTATGCTTCTGCTGCAGCTTGTTGACCTCCTCCTCACAAGTCGGGAGTAGGAGGCAAAACCCCACTGAAAGCACCGAACCATCGGGCCAATTTAGTCAACTCTGCGAAACGACTAAACCCAGTGTAGCTGAGAGTCCACTTGCTTCGTCAAGCTCAAGTCCCTGAGCCCCGGCAGAACCTTGTAAAGCTTCTTGACGAAGACGACGAAGGAGTCGGTCAGCTTCGACACTGCGCGAAGGTCCTCGGACACCTTGAAGCTTCGGGCCGCGGCAAACATCGGGTCAGAGAACAGCGTAATTGTCGTGGTCAGCGCGCACTCCAACAACTTCGTGATCATCTCCTTGTCGGTCCTGCCCATGGCCTGATACATCTGCACCTCGGACAACGACATTTATTGTGATCATTATCTGCGGCGTGGTTTTTAAGCCAAGTTTCCGGCCAAGGCACCCACCAAGCGGCCACGAGGCCTTTGTTCCCCACAATCAGCATCTCGGTCGGGAAAGCGTCTTGCGGGACATTCTGTGCCCACGCAAGAACGGTGCAGGGAAAGATGATGCGCTCGGACTTTGCCCCGGCAACATCAGGGCCCGCAGACATGAGCTGCTCGGACGCAGTCATGATCTCCTGCAAGGTGGGCTTGTCTGCCGGAACCTGGTCCAGGGTCTTCTGGAGCGTGAGCCAGAGCAAGCCCGCCTGCCTCATACAGGCCCGTTCGGGCCAAGGAAGAGTGGCAGTTGCTCGGGGTCCTGAGTCTGAGTCACTTGCCATGGGTCACTTGCCGTTGCAGACTAAGACAGAACACAGGCTGCTGCAAGAGCATGTTAGTGCTGGCAGTGCTCCAAACTTCTTTGTATCCCGTGACGCCGGCCGGGCTCGGTACCTTCTTCTCCTTGTCCTTGTCCTTGTCGGACCCAGCGCTAGCGCTGCTTGCATCCGGAGTGATCTTCGCAGGCGGGATGTTGGCAAGGCAGGAGATGGCACTGGTCTTGAGGATCTTGAGGCTGCCCAAAATACCCGGCAACGTAGCACGCACCTGCTGAGAGGCGCGGGCCAAGCGTTAAATCACAAGCAGACTGCAGCAGACTGGGTTCGGCAACGAAATCCTGAGGCAGAAGCATACGCCTCGACGTCTGTTACAAAGGGCTCAGAGGGCGTCGTGGTCCATGTCTCGGCCGGCGGCAGAACGGGAGCGATCTTGGCTCTTTTGGCCGCTTCTGATGACATGGCCAGTCGGGCCCAGTCGCGGGATGGCGGAAGGTCGTATTTAATGACGAGTCAAAATCATTGCATTGAATTGGTATAGTCAAGAGCAAGGAGACTGTTATTACTTGCTTGGTGACAGCACCGATACAACATTTGTTGGTGTATCTTAACAGTTGAAGTACATTCCTGGTCCGGTACAGTGGCTGATGCGTGCAACAGTCCCAGATTGAGCAAAAATCTGCGTGAGCCACTCATGCCTGCTCATGTCCCGAGTCGAGAGATGTGCTAGACACTCCACTGTCCACTGCTACAGCATCCTAACTACGCGCGCGCTGCATTCTGCTTTTCTTACACTCACATTCGGGCCTTCGGCGTGCTTTGGTGGCCTTAGCACGCCCTGGCCACTTTGAAGGCGGCAGCGAGGCGCGGAAGAAACTCTTCCGGCTTCTTCCGGCTGTGAAAGCTGCAGCAATCGCGTATAAGCGCTGCAGCTTCAGTGCAGGCTACTCTCAGGCGAATGCGGCTGTTCAAGCGATCTCGCGCATCTCGGGCCTTCTCCTTGGACAGGGCTTTCTTCGATGTATCGTCAGGCTCGAACAAGGCGCAAGGGTTGTTCACAAGCAGCCCTTCGCCCGAAGTGAAGAGGTCGAAGACGATGCAACCCAGAGCCCAAGTTTCGCTTGAACGAAATGCCAGTACCTCAGAGAGGCAGCATATTGATCTTGAGACGCCGACGCCCGTCCGGCTGCCCAGAACTCGGGCGCCCTGTACCCACCAGAGTAGACCTGGTTTCCGATCACCTTGAGGCTGTCGCGCCCCTCGGGAATCCGCTCTGCCAAGCCGAAATCGGACCTAACAGCATGTGCTCAGGAACGTGTTTCTTGTGTCAGGGCAGACCCCAATGCCAGCAAGCCACAACTTGAGCTGCCAGGATTCTGCCGGCGCTGCTGCGCACGCATCTCCAGGGAAGAGCAACATATTCCCGGGCTTGGCGTCGAGATGCAGCATGCCGTGCCTGTGAACGTGGCCCAAGGCAGAAAATGCCTGCCACGCGAGGCTGAATCGGGCCTGCTGGCTCATCGTGGCTCGGGCCTGGTTCAGATGACTCGAGAGGCTGCAGCTGGCACGAGGCAGCACAAGCCCGTACGTGCTGCCGTCGCTGAGCAGAGCAAAGGCCTCGATGATGTTCCTGGGCAGGGTTGGGGAAGCAAACTCATTGCATGACGATGACTGAGTGCTGCCGAACAAAGTGGCGCGGAGTAATTGAATGTAGTAAGGATTCGGACTCGGCCCCATGTACTTAAGCTTCTCGAACTCAACAGCCACGTCCGCCAGGACCTCAAAATCGACCTTCTGCTCCTTGCGGGCTTTGGCAACCTTAACCGCGAAGATCTCGTCCAGCCCTTCGGTGTTGACCTTGGTTATTCGGGCCAGAGGATCCAAGCACGACTTGAACAAAGAACGGCTGCCGTTAACTGCACCAAGCCGCGGCTTCGAACACCCGAGCATAACCGCTCGCGCCAAGCAGCTCGTGGGTCACCAAAGTGCAACCGTTGTGCCAAGGAAATATGAAGTCAGGCACTCGAACGAAGCCAGGTGTCTCGGACCCTTGGCCTGCGTGTCTGCTTTCTTCTTCGGCCCTTGGAGACTCCATCAGGTGGCGTTTCTTCTGGATCTCCTCTAAAATGGCACGCTGCTGGTCCCGGAAGCGCTTCTTCTCGTCACTGCCCATGGCATTCCTTAACGTTGTTATTATTGCTGCGGGTTCAGGGATGCTCGGCAGAAAATCAGACGCGTGTGTGTCTGTAATCTTAGTTATTCCAGCAGAGATTCCACGTAGCTTGCATCTCGGACCGGCCCATTTGCGACTTCTTGCCGCGCACACGCGTGCCCTTGCCGACTCGTTTCCGCGCGATCTCCGCGCAGAAGAGAGCGTACGTGCTCGGAGCACGTTCCCCCATTACGGCACAGACAAGACAAATCGACCACCCCCCCCACCCCCCCCCCGCGAGCCAGTCCTGCTGCATTGACACCACATAACGTTGAACACAGCAGCCCAACAACCTGGCTCAGTGAGAACTGCAAAATAGCCCCAGGGCGCCGGCCGATCGGATAAGGCTTTCTTCTTGCGATGGCCTTGTTCAGAATCAGAAGAATTCCAAGATCATCGGCTTTGACTCTCAGGTTCTAGTGGGGGTGGTTGGGGGCATGAGTCAAAACAGCTAGCTTGGGCAAACGACATCCCCATGACTCGGCTTGGGCAGCAAAACCGTCTACCGGTAGACGGCCGATTTCCTCAGCGTTTCGCCGGACGGCTTGGGGGCAGGAAAACCGTCTACCGGTAGACGGCCGATTTCCTCAGCATTTTGCCGGATGTGGTGGGGTAATTCTTCTGCCCACACACGAAAAATTACCTCCCAGGAATTCCGAAAGTAATATTTCCTTTAAGGGCAGAAGAATTACCCCACCACATCCGGAAAAATGCTGAGGAAATCGGCCGTCTACCGGTAGACGGTTTTCCTGCCCCAAGCCGTCCGGCCAAACGCTGAGGAAATCGGCCGTCTACCGGTAGACGGTTTTGCTGCCCCAAGCCCTCTGTCGAAAGCTCTGTCGGGATGAAGGAAAGCATTGAGGGTAATGTGCGGTGTTAATCTATCTCTGAGTCACCGACCGCCGACGGCCTGCGCGACAGTCAAGGCCAGGTCTGGATGCCTTCCTGCGCGAGCAAGGCTTCAACGGGGCGAACAAAGCAACGGCAAGACAGTGAAGAGGACATTAAGGACGCCGGCCCGGGTGTGTCTGCAGACCACCACATCTTGGCACAGAGCAAGGAATTCAAGATTTAGCATGGTGTGAACCCGCTTTGTGCACTGGGAGGAAGGCTGGCACACACGCCATTTTCATCCGCTTCCCCAGCTTCGGATATGGGAGCCTCTGAATTGGTAGGCCATGAAGTGAAGGTACAGTGCCTATTACACTATATGCCAGGGGCGTACCCATAGCTGCGGCTCCATTATTCTGCACTAAAATGCTCAATTTGCAAGTCAGCATTGCATGACTTTCAGATATTTAAAGCTTGCGCTTCAGCAAGGAACGTGCGCCACTCAGACTCGCAACGTGGGCATTAGAACTCTCGGTCGTCTCGGGGCACCGTCGGGCCTTCATGGCCGTGACAGGCGTCCTCTTGTTGGCCTTTGTGCCCTCGGACCCGGTGGGTCGTGTTCTCTTGGCCTTTGCAGTCGTTGCGCGCTTCTTCACCTTGTCGGACCAGCCCACACTCACAATCTCGAGGGACCGGCCTTTGCGGGGGCACCTGACAGGGCACCATCAAAAACAACTGCACTGATGACGTCAATTCAAGGCCTTTGAAGTGATTTGTGTTCTGCGAATGTCAGAATCAATTATTGCGTGACATTGACATTGAGTGACCTCAATCGAAGGCAGCAACTCGTCGCCGGTTTCGGACCGCAGCCCTTTCTGTTCACGAGCGAGAAGGCCAGGAGCCAACCCATGGCCGCGCCGACCACGTGCTGGGTGTTGCCGATGAGAGCACGAAGCCCTGCCTTGGAAACAGAGTCCGGAATCTTCGCGTGGCCGAACCTATGCAGCGCCTGAGGTCGACACCGCCCAAAACCTGCTTAGGCTCACCCTGTTCTCAAATCATGAGGCCCCAGGAGGACTAAGGTGACTAGAGACATCCTCGTCCACCCGGAATCTGTCAGGGTTTCGGGATCGGAGGATTGGGGGGGCGGTTGGACGGTGTTTGGGTCTTGAAACCAAGCGGCCAGGCCCTGCTCTGGTGAAATGATTCGGGCCGACTGCGGATGGGCTCCAGGTGGCACGTAAGCCACCCGCGATGACGTCGCCCAAGTCGGGGTTGCTCCTTGACACACGGATGCGCGCGGAGAGGACATCATTAAGGTTTGGGCATGGACGCACTGGACAAAAGGATGCGCTGGTGGTGGTGGTGCTGGTCTGTCGTTTCAACTGCTTAAATCTGCAGAAATCTACATGAAATACGCCTAAAATGTCACGGGCGGGAACACCCCGCACTCCTACTCCTACTACCACTACTACTACCACTACTACTACTACTACTACTACTACTACTACTACTACTACTACTACTACTACTACTACTACTACTACTACTACTACTAACACTACTACTACTACTACTACTACTACTACTACTACCTACTACTACTACTACTACTACTACTACTACTACTACTACTACTACTACTACTACTACTACTACTACTACTACTACTACTACTACTACTACTACTACTACTACTACTACTACTACTACTACTACTACTACTACTACTACTACTACTACTACTACTACTACTACTACTACTACTACTACTACTACTACTACTACTACTACTACTACTACTACTACTACTACTACTACTACTACTACTACTACTACTACTACTACTACTACTACTACTACTACTACTACTACTACTACTACTACTACTACTACTACTACTACTACTACTACGCTGGGGCCGCGCGCGCAGCGTCATCCCCGCGCAGGGGGCGCGCGCTCAGGGACTGGGGTGGGTGGTATACCGTGTGCGGGGGGGAGGGCGCGGACTGGGGTGGGTGGTTCCGTGTGCGCGGGGAGACCGCGCACCCACGCACGGGGGCGCGGGGACGCGCGCACAGGGACTGGAGTGGGCGCGCGCACAGGGGCAGGGTGGGTGCTTGGCTGCGTGCGGGCGTGCGCACAGGAACTGGGCGGGTTGGGTGCGCACGGGGCGCGCGCGGCGCGCGCACCCACGCACGCGCGCACGCGCACGCGCACAGCGTCGGGGGGGGCGCGCATCCGCGCGCTGGGGGGGCGCGCGCAGGGACTCGGCTTGGGTGGTTCGGTGCGGTGTGGGGGGCGCGCGCGCAGGGACTGGAGTGGGTGGTTGGGTGTGCGCGGGGGGGGCGCATCCGCGCGTGGGGGCCGCACGCACAGGGACTGGAGTGGGTGGTTCGGTGACCCGCGTGTGGGGGGCGCGCGCACAGGGACTGGGGTCTGTGGTTGGGTGCGGCGCGGGGGGCGCGCGCACAGGGACTGGACTGGGCGCGCGCACAGTTTGGCTGCGCGCGGGGGGCGCACGCACAGGGACTGGGTGGCCGGTCGGCCCCGCGCGCGTGCTCCCCCGGCCCCGCGCGCGTGGTGCCCCCACCCCGCACACGCTCCCCCACGCGCGTGCTCCCCCGGCCCCGCACACGTGCTCTGCGGGCCCCGCGCACGTGCTCCCCCGACCTTGCGCGCGTTGATACGGGCTTTTACTTCCTGCCGGTCACCAATTGGTGGTGCCGGATGACATTGCTACAATCGTCAAGGCGCTGTTTAGAGATCTTCAGTTTCTGCAGGAAGTGCTTGCGTGCCCACATCACTTCAGCTTTAGCGTGAGATACAGACTTCAAGATCTTCCAACACGAGGTACTGTGGGGACTTCCGGGTCGACCAGTGTTGATGTTACAGAGACGGATGCTGGTCCGCAAATCGGTTCTGCAAGCGCACCACCTGTCCACAGGATGGGAGGCACCTTCAAGGCCATAGCATGCTATTAATATTTATAGCATACTCGTAGCTAGTGAAGTGCTTTCTGATGCCATCTCATGTACCGCTCCGACAACCTGCTTGTGTTGTCCAGCCGAAATCCTTTAACCCAGCTCCTGTAGTGCCCTGCAAATTGGAACGAGCGATCTTAGCGTTCAAATCACACGGACTTGTTTACCAGACGAAGCCCATACAGGTGGGATCTATCCGGTGAGAAGAGCCGACACGTGGGAAGAGGGGTGGCGGAGTGGGATAGAAGCGATGGTGCTGGGGCCCGTTAAGCTACGCGAAGCCATACAGGTGGGAGGGGGGGGTTGCGGGGGGGAGGGGTTGGGATGGGGCGATTCCCTTGTTAAACCGACACGAATCCATATGGTGGGAAGACATGACGTGTACTTGGGAGTAAGGAATGCTAAGCGGGTAAGAAATGCAATCAACTATGATAGAGGGCTTTAAAGCAAGTTCAGTTGGAACTTGACTCGGCTTGACGTACGTCTTGCAGTGTTTATGGTGTCGAGGCCATCGCAGCACAAGCGGCGGCAAGTTCGCGGAAACTTTTCATTGCAAGTCCTTGCGGAGCGCTTGTCGTCTTCGCCTCCGTGCAACTGGCTGAGTCCAGAGTTCTGCTGTGAATGGCTTGGCTTCCAAAAGGAATTGCACGCGCTGCCGGGACGGCATTGGTCAACTTCTTGTTCGAGACGAATCAATCTCTCTCTCTCTCTCTCTCTCTCTCTCTCTCTCTCTCTCTCTCTCTCTCTCTCTGATTGCCTTTTGAGTGGATCGAGTGCCTTGCCACTCAGTCAGAAGATTCCGAGCCAATCCACACCCCCGGCAAGAGGGATCCAGACAGGACCCCTTCCTCGGCTCAGTGGCAAAACAAGCCAAAATAAGCCAAAACAAGGGACACAAGATGGCACAGCTTGGCTCCACTGTCCATGAGCTGGGAATACTCCGCATTGCAAGATATCGGTTGTTAGGCCAACACCTACAGTAGAAGCTTTCCCCCCTCCAAGCTCAGGAAATGAACCATGTTAATGTTGTCATGTAGATGATACGCGTGATTGATGAACAGAAATCCTGCTGTTCTTCACGATCACTAGCATCGGCCCGGTACTGTACGGTGTACCATTGATTGTTCTCGATAGACTCAACGCATCCTATTGTCTGCTGATTACCGTGTCGTGCAGTTTCCCGTTCACCTCTTGCTGGAGCAAAAATGCCGAGAGATCGTGCTCAAGGGAATCAAGACTGTGTAGCGCTATTGTCTTGAAATTCGAAATTCGTCTGGGTGCCTGAGAATTGCCCCCACCCCCCATTTATCTCGCCGCGCATGTCGGCACTCTAGACGGGAGCTCTGCCCCAACATTGTAGCAAACCGGCACTACTGAATAACATCGCGAGTGTTCACAGCTGCGCTGCGCAGTACTCTGTGAGACCTTAAACTAGCTAGCAAGCCAAGCATAACGCTTAGGCTAGTTTGACCACGCCACACTCAAAGACCAGAACCAACAGTGACATACAGCGACTTCGCAATGGCACTGGCTCATGACAACTGGAGCACCCCGCGCAGAAAGCTCTTTGACGACGGAAACGACGAGACTCGGCTGCAAGTTGGTCCAGCGCAAGGCCCCCTTCACGAAGTCTTTCAAATTTGTTCACTTTGCGCTAAGTGCTCCGGGCTTGGAGCGACAGTGCGCCCCTTCGCCTGGCGCAAGAGCCACGCAGGCCTGGGAGCGCTTTTGGGGCTGGGCGGTGAGGGAATTTTGCGAGGTTCCGGGTGGAAAGAGAGAGCGCGGGCGGCTCCCGGCATTTTCTGTCTGAGCCCTTGACATGCGCAGCAGCAATAAGCAGTTCTGAAAGCAGGACAGCTAAAGGTTGTCCGGTAAATGTGCGGCTGGCAGTCCTTTTGCAATGTGCATCGTGTATGGTATGGCTTCGAGCTATAGTGTCGCTTCCCGGTGCTATGCCAGGTCTCAACGTTGCCCAGGAGTTGGCTCCGCCGGCTGGCAGCTTAGTAGTCCTTTTTCGATGCCGTAGCCGTTGCTAAACGACTTCCCTCAATTGCACACGCCCGCTTTATGTTGTTCGTTTGCATCGAGCAGTGTGCTGAAGTGTGTTTGTAGATCTCTGTGGAAGATCATCTAATCTTCAGCCCATGGAACGGCTCGCGTCGAGGTGGACTTGGTCCAGGAGCTGGCCAGAACCCGCCAGCATCTTGAAGAGGACTTACTACTACTACTACTACTACTACTACTACTACTACTACTACTACTACTACTACTACTACTACTACTACTACTACTACTACTACTACTACTACTACTACTACTACTACTACTACTACTACTACTACTACTACTACTACACTACTACTACTACTACTACTACTACTACTACTACTACTACTACTACTACTACTACTACTACTACTACTACTACTACTACTACTACTACTACTACTACTACTACTACTACTACTACTACTACTAACTACTACTAACTACTACTACTACGACTACTACTACTACGAACTACTACTACTACGACTACTACTACTACTACTACTGCTACTGCTACTGCTACTACGACTGCTACTGCTACTGCCACTGCGACTGCGACTGCCACTGCGACTGCGACTGCTACTGCTACTACTGCTACTGCTACTGCTACTGCTACTACTGCTACTGCTACTGCTATCGCTACTGCTACTGCCACTGCTACTGCTACTGCCACTGCGACTGCGACTGCTACTGCTACTGCTACTGCTGCTACTGCTACTGCTACTACTGCTACTGCTACTGCTATCGCTTCTGCTACTGCTACTGCGACTGCGACTGCTACTGCTACTGCTACTGCTACTACTGCTACTGCTATCGCTACTGCTACTGCCACTGCTACTAAGCATACGGTAACTGGCGCTACTTGTTGTTTCTTGGCGTTGGACTTGTTGGCTCAACGCCGGGCGCGCGGCTCAAGGCCTTGTCCTAGCTGTGCGGATTAGACCTCTTGCTCAAGATGGATACCCTTCAGAACGCAGGCGCGGAGGGACCGTTGCAGGAAGGATCAAAGTATTGCCTCATTCATTTTCCAGGTCCGGCGGCTGATACGGTTGCCAGGATCGGAACTCAGATTCGCGTTATTTCGGCGCTGACGCTTGGGGAGGGGAGTGAGAGAGAGAGAGAGAGAGAGAGAGAGAGAGAGAGAGAGAGAGACACGTGTGTTATAACATGGGAGTTTTGTCTGCTGGATTGAAAGGGAGGCTGAGCAGCGCACTGGATCGAGAGCTGAGACAGGTGTAACGACTCATTGCGCCTTGACATAAATGATCTGGGTCCTCCGGATGCCCAGTCGGTGCCGGGAGCTGCGTGATAGCCTCAGAGGACAGACATGCATAAGTTGGGAAGACTGTGGGCTGTTAGCCAGGCAAATCCTGAGGAGTCAGCAGGACTCACTGATTCTGGCGCAACAGGACAGGTGTAAAGACAACTTGGGCAGACTAGGTCGACAAGGTAAGGCCCACGAGCCACAGGCCGACCCAGAAGGAGGGCGGAGGTCCTGAAGGGGGGTGGGGAGGCAAGGGGGGTGGGGGGTGGGTGTGCGCGCACATACACACTACACTGGCGCACTGTACGGGCCGACTTGTAACCGTTGCAATCACTTGGTTGGCGCTTGTTCCCCTTGCCCTCCCCCCCCCCCCAACTGAGTTATTTGTGGCTTGTTATAGGAATAAAGCAGTGTATTGGGCGTACTCTAGTACTGCCATGGCTGTCCCGCGGGTTGTGCAAAGATGCTGCCAGTCCACGCCAACAGTGCAGCTGGCCTTGTTGATGAGAAGAAGGAGATGAGCCAGCGAGTGGTGCTGGACCGGCTGACATGGATAGGGTGATGTGAAAGAGTGGAAATGGGCCTGATGAATTCAATCGGGAATTCAGCCGAATTCGTGCTGCCTGGGAATTCATGAGATTTCAGTTGGAGGAAGGATCTCAGCTGAGCTGTGGAAGGCGGGCAAGGCATGGCTGAACCCCAACTCCAGTCGGTGAATTCAGTACGATTCCTTGCAGTCTGGGCTGGGCAGTGGAGAGGAGCTGGTAACTACAACAACGAATTCATGAATTCATCACAACTCCTTGCAATTTGTGCGGGGCAGTGGTGTGGAGACGTTAGCTGCAGCCGACGAATTCATGGCAACTGGAGCTGAGCGGTGAAGAATGGCATGGGAAATTCGTGACGATGATGAGATGGAATTCACTGCAATGATGAGGTGGTACCTGCAAGTGATGAATTCAATACAATGGGAAAGAGTTTGGCTCTGTGGACTGCAGGTGATGAATTCAATACAATGGGAAAGGGATTGGTTCTGCAGATGGAGAAAGAGATGAGCACAATGCTGCGCAGGTGTGTAGCACGTGTGAGCCATGCAGATGCGATGAGGGGACTTGAGAAGAGGGACATCAGATTATGGTCTGCTGAAGGTCGTGTGCTGAGGTCGTGGGCAGTCGTATCACCGAGGGGTCGTCGTAGTTGCAGAGAAGCTGATAGTCATTGAAGTCTGCAAAGCCTGTAGACAGTGTCACCAGAAGGATCCAACCGAAGCCTTGCCGGCCTTGTGCGAGTGTGAGAGTCGAAACCATAGGCCGGGTTAACCCTAAACCCTAAAGCCTAAACCCTAAACCCTAAACCCTAAGCCCTAAGCCCTAAAACCCTAAACCCTAAACCCTAGACCCTAAACCCTAAACATGAGAGAAGCGGGGAATGGCGTAAGTTCTGCAAGGTCCTACTGGGGCCGTCTTTCTTCTTCTTTTTCCTGACTGGACAGATCATAGACGTAACCCTGCCTGCGGTTCGGCCAGCTATGCGGGAGCGAAAAAACAACCCTAAACCCTAAACCCTAAACCCTAAACCCTAAACCCTAAACCCTAAACCCCAAACCCCAAACCCTAAACCCTAAGCCGAGTAGAGCCCGAAGCCCAGAAGACTCGCAGAGGCGTTGCACCTCCGCTGCTGGCGCGAGGGGGCGGCCGATCATCCCGGCCTCAAGCGCCCTTCCTTCACCTTAAGGGTTCAGGGTTTGGGGTCTAGGGTTTGGGGTTTGGGGTTTACGGTGTGGGGTTTAGGGTTTGGGGTTTGGGGTTTAGGGTTTGGGGTTTTTTCGGTTTTTTAGGGTTTTTAGGGTTTGGGGTTTGGGGTTTGGGGTGACTGTTGAGAGTTGAGTTGAGGAAGCCCGCCCCGCTTACTAGCATATTGACCTGACCGTCGCAGACGTTGCGACCTTTCCTGGCTTGATGCGGAAGAGCTTGGGGTTTAGGGTTTAGGGTTTAGGGCCTGTTCAGGGTTTAGGTTTAAGGGTTTAGGGTTTAGTAGGGTGTACGAAATATCAACCCCTCTAAGGCCAGAGAGTTGCAAGTGAAGCGGCCTTTGGGGCGGTCTGAGACCCCTAAACCCTAAACTGCTCCAAACCCATCGAACTTGGCCTTGAAAACTAACAGTCCTTAGTAGAGATTCTAGCACCCCTATTATAATCCCAATTCAGGACTGTCAGTGTAAGGGGGGACATCTTAACATCGAAGCCCTAAACTCTAGGGGTCTTCAGACCGGCGCGCGCTCAGAAAGCGCGCCTCCACTTGATAGGCCCTAAGGTTCGGGGGCGGCGGAGACTGGGTTTTGAGGGTTTGGGGGCGACCCGAGGCCCGACCCCCGGCCTCCTCTTACGTGGAATTAGTCTTCGTGTGCAGTATAGGGTTTAGGGTTTAGGGTTTAGGTATGTGTGGCGGAATGCAGGGGACTAGAATTACAGCCAACTTCTTTGGGGGGGATTCAGGTTTATTTGGGGACGAAGGGCCCGAATTCTGTGGAGTTTTTGGACGCTCCCATGTTCCGAGGCAGGGCTACTTCCCTTCGGGCTACATGCCCAATGGCGACCGTCTGGATTTTGTACCAGGCATAGTTTTGTACCAGGTATAGTCCTGCGACTTTATTTGTGCCAGGCATAGTCCTGAGCCTTTAGACACGTGGTTCGCGCAAAGTTTGGGCAACCGTCTGGATTTGTGCCAGGCAAGATTGGCCTGAGATTTTAGACACGTGGCTCGCGCAATGTTTGGGGCCCGACTGTACGGGCTCTTTCCTAAACCCTAAACGCTGAAAACCGATAATTAAGCCCTAAACTCTTAGTTCTTGGGCTGAGGTTCGAGGACTGATTTCGGTGTTGCTGGCCTTGGTGGCAGGACTAAAGGCCCCAAACCGTAAAGGCCCTAAACCCCAAACCCCTAAACCCTAACCCTAGACCCTAGATCCTAAGCCCTAAGCCCTAAACCCTGTTTTTGGGTTGAGGGTTGAGGTTTTCGATTGGGTTCCAAGATTGCTTCACAAAGGGCCCTCGTCATTATCCCTCTTTTCCATCTGTAGTAGTTGCAAACATAAACCCTAAAACCTAAACCTAGCCCCCGTCCCTCCCGGCTGGCCCCCAAATACTCCTACTACCTGAATACGCCTAGTTTGAGCCCGAAGCTTTGTACCAGGCTCAGCCAGGAGATTCCGAGTATTGAAGCACAGACACTGCCACCGGCAAAGGGCTTCAGGGGCTTACAGCCTATGCAGCCCCAAAGCCTAAGACCCAAACCCTAAATGGTATAGGGGTATAGAGTTTGGAGTTTGGGCTTCAAACGCCGCTCGAGAAGTGACGCAGGTGGAGCGCCACCGACGCCTTGGCAGAAGCAGGACAAGACGCCCGGCTTGCAACACCCAAAGCCACCTGAACCCCAAACCCTAAACCCTAAACCCTAAAAGTCGCACACTCCTCGCCCCTAAGACCCAATCTTTGAGCACCCCGCCCCAAATCGCAAAACCCTGAAATCCGAAACCCCTCCCTAGCCCCTGGGGATGCCACAGAGACGAAGCACCAGGCTAAGCTGGGTTTCGATGGGTTTTGATGGGGTTTTTGGCTGGAAGTCTGGTGAAGACCACGGGCTTAAGTCGTTTTATTTAAGCCCTAAACCCTAAGCCCTCAATCCCAAACCCTAAACCCTAAACCCTGCCCTTTCGGAAGTCCTAAGCTCTCAAGGCTTCGTGCCTCCGAGGTTCTCTCCGCCGGCCCCACTCCAGCTGCAGGATGAGCCAAGTCCGGAGAGGACGCCTTCAACATCCTACGCCCAAAGTACGCACTGTAAGCCCTAAACCCGAAACCCTAAACCTGAAACCCTAGCCCTAAACCCTAAACCCTAAACCCTAAACCCTAAGCCCTACGCCCTAAGCCCAAAACAGGTAGGCGTCGTCTGCCAGGTTTGATACATTCGTGAACCCAATGCCCTGAAACCCCTCAACAAAACGGATCCCTCGGCAAATGCTAAGCCCACCCTACTATAAACCCTAAACCCCCAAACCTCTAAGACCTGGGGCTTGGTCTTGAGAACTGGACTGTACTTGGAGGTGCATGGTACTTCGTAACCCAATTAAAACTGTATTTATGGGTTTCAATATAGCAATATTAGGGCACTTAAGGGGCTTATAAGTGGGTTATGGCCAAGTACCATGAACCTCTCCAAGTAGCCTGTGACACAGTAGTCTGACTGTTGCCCACTAGAGGAGACCCCCTGAAGTAGTCCCCGCGGCGTGCGCGAGTGCTGGGCGGGTGGCAAAAACCAAAAACCCTAAACCTCAAGCTCTGCGCGATTCTGCGCAGTTCAGGGCTTAAGCTTGAGTTTTCGTAACCAACAATCACCGCCCACAAAGCATCAATGCCGAGTAACCCCCTTCCCCATGATGTTTAGCCCCTCCCCCCCCCCCCCCCCCCCCCCCCCCGCCCCCCCCCGCCCCCCCCCGCCCCTCCGCCCCCCCCCGCCCCCCCCGCCCCCCCCCCCCCCCCCCCCCGCCCCCCCCCGCCCGAGATTAACCCACTTTACAACCAGAATCCCCGCTTTACAACCAGAATCCCCACTTTACAACCACAGGCACTGTTTCCGGTGTGAGAATCCCCACTTTACAACTGCCGATCCGGAGAACGCCCACTTTGCAACCCGTCTACCTATGATTAAGACCTATTGGGATTTCATAAGTTTTTACAACAAACCTACCTAGATTCCATATAGTTTGGTTCCTCGAGACTCCCTCAAGTGTCTAACTTATGGGGCCTTCACCCGACGCAGGTTGTCGTGGCTTGGTTTAGGTAGGTCTGTGTTTAAAAAGGAACACACCCCATTATGTTTATTGTTATCTTTGTGTCTCGTCTTTCCCCGAATGTTAAAAAGCGTTTCTTTTTCACAATTTTGTTTTTGGGCCTGATTTAGGAATTGGTTATGTTTTAATGCGCTTCGCACTCCTAGCCTTGCCTGTGGTGGGTTGGTGGGTTGGGGTTCTAAAAAGCATTTTTTCTGTATGCTTTCCCCGATACAAACACACAAGAACGGAAAGTCATTATTTGAAAGTACTTGTATGGCCCAAAACCATAAGTACAACATCAAATTAAAATGACTCAAACAACGTCCACGCTGGTGAGAAAAAAGCGTCCGTCCGCCAAGCGAGGTGCTGTGGAGTGCGAGGGTAGGAATTTGGTTGCATTTTAATGTGTTTTGCACTCCCAGATTTGCCTGTGGTGGGTTGGTGGTTTGGGTTTCTAAAAAGCATTTTTTGTATGCTTTCCCCAAAAACAAACACACAAGAACGGAAAGTCATTTTTTGAAAGTACTTGTATGGCCTAAAACATAAATACAACGTCAAATGGAATAAAATTTGGGGTTCATGTATTGGCTTTCATGTGTATATACACACATATCTGTCGTGGATTCGGGTTAAGAACGCCCACATTGCAACCGGCATGCCTTTCCAACCTGCATGGCTGCCGTAAGGGATGATGCTGGAGATTCTAAGCGTTGACGTTATCAGTTAATTGGGTTGTTAAGAAGCTTTCGCAACCGGTTGCAAAGTAGGGATTCTGGAAAGGCTTCTGGGTTGTAAAGTAGGGATTCTGGTTGTAAAGTGGGGATTCTGGTTGTAAAGCGGGGTACACGCCCCCACCCCCCCCCCCCGCCCCCCCCCCGCCCCCCCCCCCCCCCCCCCCCCCCGCCCCCCCTCCGCCCCCCCCCCGCCCCCCCCCGCCCCCCCCCGCCCCCCCGCCCCCCCCCCCCCCCCCCCTACCTCCTACTAAATACTGCCGGGTAGGGGAGTGTAATATGAGGCGGAGATCCCTGGGACGTGCAGGACGAAGCCGCAGCCAAAGAGGAAGATCAAGGACCAGCTCTCTTCTCTCCTCCAAGCGCTTCGCCAGGGCTTCCTCGACACCCTAAACCCTAAACCCTAAACCCCAAACCCTAAACCCCAAACCCCAAACCCCAAACCCCAAACCCTAAACCCCAAACCCCAAACCCCAAGCCCTAGACATAGTTCAGCGTCCGAGTCTCAGCGCCGGGCGCAGGCGGAAGTCGAGGATGGCGGGAAGGATGTCTACGAGCTGATGTGGGAGAGCGTGGAGGTCGCACCCTGGGTTATATGGGGGTTTAGAAGGTTTAGGGTTTAGGGTTTAGGGTTTAGGGTTTGGGGTTTAGGGTTTAGGGTTTGGGGTTTTACGAATGTAGGAGGGACCTCGGGGGCTAGAAACCTAAATGAGTGTGCCTTTTTGGGATCCCTTCTTTTTAAAGGGTGCCGCCTTATGATGGGTACCCACACAGGGACCCTAATTGAGGCAACTGCCCCAAAATAGATCCCACATGGTAGGACAGGGACCCCAACAAGGTACCCCACTAATTTCGGAAGCCCCTCCCATATGAAGTAGGGGCCCTTGGGTGCATAGAAGTGGTTTTTTAGGGTAATCGCCCCTTTTTTTGAAACTTTAGGGTCCCCTAAAACAAGGCACTGCGCCCTTCAAACAAGGATTTCCGAGGGGCCTAATCTAGAGGAAGTACCCACATAAGGGCTCAGGACCCCAAAAGTTCGGGGCCACGGAAGCGCCCCCTGAGGCAGTGGTGAAGGACGAGGAGCTTCGCGCGAAGCTCCTCGGGTTCTGACGCCCAAGCTACTCAACCCCCTAAGCCCCCTGAACCCTCTAAACCCCCGTAAACCCTCTAAGCCCCTCTAATTCCCCTAAACCCTAAACCGCAAACCCTCCAGAACACTGGGTGTTGCTGCTGCTAACGACTCAAACAGGATGCTTGCGCCCGCCGACAAGGTTTTCTGACTGTAGTGGCGAATCGATGTCGGTTTTCCGCACTTGCTGCGCTGCAGTGCGTCCGATGGTGGTCAGCTAGGCGGGTGGCAAAAAGAAACCTAAACAAACCCTAAGCCTTAAGTAAACCCCAAACAAATCCAAAACTTTAAACCCTGAGCTCCCTAAACCCCAAACCCTACACCCTAAACCCTAAACCCCCCTTAAACCCCCAAGAGCTAGCCCGAGGCTGTGGAAGTTTCTGCGGACTCTTGGCGCAGATCAGCCCGGGGGTTTAGGGTTTAGGGTTCAGGGTTTAGGGTTTAGGGTTTAGGGCCCAAGTTCTCTCCCGAACTTGAAGCCAGCTTTTGGGGTTTCAGGGTTTTAAGGGGAGTGAGTCTTGGGTCCTTTTGGGTTCTTCCTGGCCGGGTCGTTGCAGGCAGGTATAGAGTCAGGTTATTGGTAGGCTTTAGAGGTCAGGGTGTTTATAGGTTTCTTTGGGTGTTAGGGTTCAGGGGGTTTAGAGGCTCTGTGTGCTTAGAAGGGTGGTAGGGTTTGTAGGAGTTTGCCCCCTCGCCAGCCTCAACCCCAATGGCAGGAGGACCTATCCCGTCGCGATTCAGGAGGCTGCTGAAGGGAGAGGGCGGGACAGCCAGGAGTGTTGGGCTTAAACAGGGCTTGTTGGGCACTGAAGTCAGGGCCCTCAGGGCATACGAAGTTTGCAGTTTGGGTTGGGAAGTGAACCGAAATCCTTGGAGGATCCCCGGCCAAAGCTTCGTTGAAGCCCGGCCAGCCCAGATTGTTCACTAGAAGGACACTCTAGCTAGTTTGTCTTCAAGCCAGGGGGGAAAGCAAGGATAGCATCATTGTTCTACTTTGCGAAAGTACAGCCTTTTGATCGCACAAATTCTTCCAGGAAAACGACTTATGCCAATGTCGCATGCTTCTTGGAGAGGACCCTACTACAGTAATAGGAGTTATAGCCCGCGAGACTGGCGATCACGCGCTAGTCACGTGATCACGCATCACGGCTGTATCACGGGCTCTGTAAAGCTAATTCACTTTTAGAGGTGGCCGGCACGCGGGGTTGCCGGGCCACTCTCTTTAAGGCAGGGAGTTATGATGCCTCAATGGGCCCCTGAACTTGGGACGTTACGACCAGTCCTTAATAGGCATAAAGCAAGGTGGGAGTCCTTAATAGGCATACAACAAGGTGGGGGGGGGGGTACTAGAATCCCTAATCAGGACTGCTCGTATAGAGGGGAACATCCCAACCCTATACCGCCTATACCCTAAACCTTACACCTCATCCCTGCAGTGTGGTTACGAGACGGCCAAGAAGCCTTAAAACTTAGCAACCCCTTGTCACACAGCTTTGCGCTTCCTGATGGGATGAATTACGGGAACTACCCAAAGTAATCCTGGGCCCTAAAATCAAATCAAGTAGTCAGGCGCCCACGTTCAACCCTGAGCCCTGAAGCCCTGAGCCTTGATGTTCCTCCTTATATACTAGCAGTCCTTAATAGGGACTCTAAGAGGGGGGTACTATAATCCTGATGAAGGATTGTGAGTAAAAGGGGAACATCCCGAACTAAACCTCAAACCCACGGCAAGGCAGGAGCGAAATGCACCCCTGCTTGGCAGGCAGCCTCCCCTGTCGCGCTCTTGTGACCTGGCCGAGGGATGCTTGTAGGGAAGGGTTTTTAGAGTTAGAGAGAGGGAGGGAGAGAGAGGGAGGGAGAGGGAGAGAGGGAGGGAGTGGGAGAGGGAAAGGAAGAAGGGGTTTGGGGCTCAGCGTTTTAGTGGCATCGGAAGTTTTTACAGGGTTCAGGAACCTCGTGCCTGGAAAACCTGAACGTTCTTGCTGTGGACGTCCTCTCGAAAGTCGCGAGGCCAGCAAGTCCAGCTATTTGTCTACATTAGGGACCCAAAAAGGACATAAGCATAAGCATTTTATAGGGACATCCCTACCTCATTGGGCTTCATTCTAAGGGTGTCTATATGGGATATCCCTATATTCCCGGAGCCCCGGTAGCTCCGACTTTCCGGTTTTCGCTGAGGTCCGGGTGGGCGACGGACACGGCCTGGCGCCTGGCGCAGGCAGCGCCGGAAGCCAGAAGCTTCAGGGGGGGTTATGGGTAAAAGGGCTTTACGGCCCACCTTGGCCCCTGAGCCCTAAACCTTAAACTCTCTATTTACCGGGGTGCAGGGCAAAAACCATGCAAAAACGTCAGACCCCCTACTGGAAGCTTCATGGGTAGTTCTTCGTGTGGTCATTGTACTGATACCTTCACGCCGGAACGCAAGTGCTAATCATAGCAACCCCATGTGACTCCCTGCAGAAGACCTGTAGTTACGGTTTTAAGTTTAGAGGCAGGGGGGAGTCCATACCACCCTGAACCCGTCATCATCCTTCATCGCAACCCTAAACCCTAAACCCTAAACCCTCAACCCTAAACCCTAAACCCTAAACCCTAAACCCTAAACCCTAAACAACCGGCAAAAAAAACAACAGGCCAAGGCCCTTCAACGACCTCCGACCTTTGTTAGATCACCTCTCGCGGCAGGCAGCCTGGCAGAGTCCCATGTGCAAGCCTCAGACGAGGGTTTAGCGCTTAGGGTTTAGGGTTTCGGGTTTAGGGTTTAGGGTTTAGGGTTTAAGTAAGGTTCAGGGTTTAGGCTAGACTGCGCTGGCCTCAGTTCCAATCTTAAAAAAAACGGGTTTAGGGTTTAGGGTTATTCTCTGAGGGGCCCAGGAAGGAGAAGGTAAGCTATGTGTTTACGGTTTGAACGGCGAGGTTGGATGCAAAAGGGGCAAAAAGTCCAAAAACCTCGAGCGTCCTGAGCGGCCTTCGTCTTTTCAGGACGCTTGGGCCCCCAAACCCTAAACCCTAAACCCTAAACCCTAAACCCTAAACCCTAAACCCTAAACCCTAAACCCTAAACCCTAAACCTTTGAGTCTCTCGTTGGGGGCTGGTGGGCTTGCTGTCGGTTGAGGGATGGGTTTCGGCTCCAGATTTGCAGGTCTGAGGTTTGCTTCCAGGTAGGGGGTGTAGAGCCTTAAACCCTAAACCCGAAACTTAAACCCTAAACCCTAAACCCTAAATCCGAAACCCTAAGCCCTAAACTGCGGAGTGGCTCGTCCAGCCATGCGGGTGCCAAAGAAATCCTAAAAACCGCAAACGGCTTTGAAGCAGCCCGAACCGACCAAGAGGCTGAGCCACTCCACTGCCGGCGATATCGTTGCCATCTTGAAGCTCCTGGGCCTTAGGGGGTTTACGGTTTGGGGTTTAGGGTGTAGGGTGTTAGGGGGTTTAGGGTTTCAGGGTTTTAGGGTTTAGGGTGTAGGGTGTTAGGGTTTAGGGTTTCAGGGTTTTAGGGTTGAGTGTTTGTGTAGCCACGGGTGCTGCTCATTTCGCTTCGCAGTGTGCTTACCCGGCATTCGTCACGAGGCCTGGATGTAAACGGGTTTATTGTTTGGGCAAGTTTCGGGCGAGGCCCCGCCCCAAGCCGTTTGCGAGCAAGAGCACTCACCCTAAACCCTAACCTTAAACCCTAAACCCTAAACCCTAAACCCTAAACCCTAAACCGTAAACCCTACACCCTAAACCTTAAAGCCTAAACCCTAAACCTCCCGAGGCGCATGCGTGAGGGAGGCGCGCTCCCCGCCACTTGGATGAAACTTGCGCCTGGCCCACGAGCGCTGGGCAGATGATTGAGGATAACCCCAACACCCTCAGCGCTAAGACCCTAAAGCGGCCTAAACCCTAAATTGGTACCAGCGAACCCTAAACCCTAAACCCTAAACCCTAAACCCTAAACCCTAAACCCTAAACCCTAAACCCTAAACTGACTATACCGACATTGAAACCAACACCCAGTTCCCCGAGCCCCCAAAGTAGGGTTTTGCGTGATTTGGGCGGTTTGAGGTTGTGCTCTGATGCAGGGGTGGGGGTTCATCAAACCTGCTGTTGCAGACATGGTACCAGCAATTATATCAAGAGGTTTGGGTCTAAGCTTCTGGCATTTTCTAGTAAGAACCGGTATGTTAAGCTGCTAAGCTAAACCCTAAACTCTAAACCCTAAACCCTAAAGCCTAAACCCTAAACCCTAAACCCTAAACCCTAAACCCTAAACCCTAAACCCTAAACCCTAAACCCTAAACCGCTAAACCGCTAAACCGCTAAACCGCTAACATCGCTACTCGCGAACCTAAGGAGAGCATGGCGGGCGACACGGCCTGGGACCCTGCCAGGGGCCTGGTGTTTGGAGTGGGGGCATATTGGGTCTGAGAGTGAAAGGGCCCTAAACCCTAAACCCTAAACCCTAAGCCCTAAGCCCTAAGCCCTAAGCCCTAAGCCCTAAACCCTAAACCCTAAACCCTAAACCCTAAACCCTAAACCCTAAACCCTAAACCTTTGGGGTTTTTTGGGGCAAGGTTCTTGAGCTTGCTGCTGAGGGAGAGAAGGCGAGTCTAAGGCTGCTGTCTCCTATCTAAACCCTAAGCCTTCGTCCCGCCAGGCGGGACGCAACATCCAGGGTTTAGGGTTTAGGGTTTAGGGTTTAGCGTTTAGGGTTTAGGGTTTAGGGTTTAGGGTGAGTTCAGCCCACATCCTAAACCCAGGCCTTCGAGCAGAAGCTGGAAGCGCTGGTGGCAGCGCAGCTGTCCAGGGCAATTCCATCGCAGGCACAGAGCAGGGTTTAGGGTTTAGAGGGTAGAGGGTTTAGAGTTTAGGGTTTAGGGTCTCCTCTTGTGTTGGCGGCCTCCTTCTGGATGCAGGGCTTATGGGATTGACGGGTCATTTGTCTAGGGTTCCAGACCACCCCGGTTGCGAGGGTTGCAGCTCAGTAGGCTTGATAAGGCACTGGGCACAACGCCATAAACGTCGCTACACTCCCACACGCACACCACTGGCCCCTGGCCTAAGCTCAGAAACTCGGCCACCTGAGCGCCCTAGTCGCGTGCAATCGCGCAAGCCTTGGCCAGAATAGTCGCCCGAAAGGCTGAGTCCACAACCCCCAAGAGGGTTTCGGGAAGGTAGCGGACACTCAGAGGGAGCTCCGAGGTCAGTGCGTGAGGGATGGATGTTGCGAGTTGGGGATGCAAGGGGGGACTGAGACTGCAGAACGCCTTCTTCGGTCACGTTGGGGTGGTCGGTCGACCTGAGTCTTTCGCAGGGCTTCGGTGATCTGAGCTCGAAACCTGCCAGAGGGAAGCAGCAGGAGGAGGAGGAGGAGGAGGAGGAGGAGGAGGAGGAGGAGGAGGAGGAGGAGGAGGAGGAGGAGGAGGAGGAGAATTCACAAGCATGAAGTATCCACAACCAATCCACAAACACACTAAGATTTCCTCCCCCGCCTCACGCTCCCCCAAAACCGACACCCGGCAACCCTAAGTTCTGAAAAGAGCCCCACCCTAAACCCCTCAAGCCTAAACCCTAAGCCCTAAGCCCTACACCCGAAACCCCTAAACCCTAAACCGTAAAACCCTAAACCCTAAACCCTAAACCCTAAACTAAACCCTAAACTAAACCCTACACCCTAAACCGTGAACCCTGAACCATAAACAGCCTGAGGACGGTGGCCAAGGCGGCCAAGGCGTCGAAGATGCACCGACGCCCGCTGCAAAGCCGACGGGAAGCCCCGAAGTCGAGACCAAGGCGTAGTTTTGAGTTGGGTTTCAGGTCTAGGGTTTAGGGTTTAGGGTTGAGGTCTAGCAAACAACTGTTATTCGACATTTTCCTCTTGAGAGTGGACGTCAGAGTACAGGTGCCTGGAAATCGTTTCAGACCACGGAGGTCATTGGATGGGTCTTTCTCTCAGGAGGTCCAGTCAATGTTGACAGGAGGGGGCTACTGGAAAGCAGCACGTCATCCTTTCAATACGAAACTTCCTTTATTATTGGATTGCCCTTTACGGCTTGGTGATCCATATGAAGTTTGGAAATCAGCTTGGGGGGTCTTTACTGTAGTGGCCCCACAAGTCGAGTGCTTCTGGGTCATCGGATGTGCACGATGCCTTGCCCAAACCCTAAACCCTAAACCCTAAACCCTAAACCCTAAACCCTAAACCCTAAACCCTAAATTCTCAAGAGCACTAGCCGCTTGAAGGCGCTTCCAGCAGCAGGCCCGAAGAAGGGCGCCCAGCGACGCTTTGACTTGCTTTCAAGTGGCCCTGGAATCTTTCTTAAGGGTCTTAGGGCTTTAGGGCTTTAGGGTTTTAGGGTTTTAGGGTTTTAGGGTTGTAGGGTTTTAGGGTTTTAGGGTTTTAGGGTTTTAGGGTTTTGAGGTTTTGGGGTTTTAGGGTTTTAGGGTTTTAGGGTTTAGGGTTTAGGGTTTAGGTTATTGGGATGTTCCCCCTTATGCTAAAAGTCCTTAATGGGGATGATAGTACTTTACTCCCTATCATAAGCCCTATTAAGGACTGCTAGTATAAGGGGGAACATCTCAGGGTAGTTACATGGTTCCCCAATGTGGGCCCGAAAGGGGAACCCTTATATCAGGGTAGTTACATGGTCCGTTGCTATGGGCCCTGAACTGGGGAACCCTGATACAAGGGTAGTTACATGGTCCCGAAATTTAACCCTAAACCCTAAACCCTAAACCCTAAACCCTAAACCCTAAACCCTTTAACTCGGGAAGTATTGGGGAACCCTTATGTATACACCCCTTGTATGCCCTACAAAGCCCAAGGGCCCACTCTGCAGAACCGATACCGAGAGAGTACTTGGCACTTGGTGTTTTAGGGTTTAGGGTTTTTAGGGTTTAGGGCTTTCCCGGCAGCTGTGCAGACCTGGTTGTAAAAGGGTTTAGGGTTTAGGGTTTAGGGTTTTAGGGTTTAGGGTTTAGGGTTTAGGGTTTTAGGGTTTTAGGGTTTAGGGTTTAGGGTTTAGGGTTTAGGGTTTAGGGTTCAGGGTTTTGTGTGCTTGGTGCCCTGAAGTCGTGGCCCCAAGGAAAGTCGGCGAAAGGCAGCGCGAAGGGACATGGCAAGGCCTGCTGCCTACGAGCGGAGAACCCTTGACCTTGTGAAATTAGTGCGTCGCAAAGGGCAACCTGGGCTTTAACCCAAGGATTGCCAAGGGCTCCGGCGGTTTTTAGGGGTTTCTGGACATCTCGCGGTGTTGTGTGAGAGTGTGGGCAGCGGGTGTGGCTTGGTGTGGATGCTCTGGGTTCCTTCCATGTTAAAGACACATGGCGCGCCAAAGAAACACATGACCCCAGACAAAAGAAGAAAAACCCTCACTTGGGGTTGAAGCGGGTCATGTGTATGAGCATCTTTCAGAGGGTTTCAAAGGGCCAACCTTGACTCCTTCACCCTGGACCCTGCGTAGGGCGTTGGGACCCCTTAAACCCCGAAACCCTAAACCCTAAACCCTAAACTCTAAACCCTGAACCCTAAACCCTAAACCCTAAACTACATCTTCCTTTATGGGCTTAAGAGGGTCATGGTGAGGAAAAGGTTTCTGAGGGGTTTTTTTAATGGCCATCCTAGGACCCCCTGAACCTCTGCAAAGAGCTGGTAAGATGCCAGATGCTTGCACAGCCCTGGCGGAACCCAACGCCGTCATGCCTGCAAAGAGGTATCGCAGAGAACATGGGTTTAGGGCTTAGGATTTATGGGGTTTAGAGGGTTTATAGGGTTTATAGGGTTTAGAGCTAAGGGTTTACGGTAGAGAACATGAAAGCCTTTCCGAATGCCTCTTGCTGGAAGAGGTTTGACGCACCCGAAACCCCAAGCCCTCTCTCTTCGGAGACAGCAGGGTGAGACACATGCCCAAGCCTGGAACCTGTACTTGGGGGGGGGTCATTGGGCTTAGAACTGCTCAAGCCCGGCACGAACGAGTTGAAACTTGAACCTCCCATGCGACCCACACCCCCTCAGATCCCTGCATTCTGCGAGGCAGCCAAGTCCGAGGAAGCCAGCGGCAGCAAAAAGCGCAGCGGCAAGCAGGAGCCACGGTGAGTGTTATAATTCCTGGGCAGAATTTATCCTGAAGTTATAAGAAATGTATAGGCTGCAACGCACAAAAGTTTAGTTACTCGTCAAGATTGAGCGGAAACCCGCAAGCCCACCGTACACAATCTCCCAGCCCAGTCTAAGTGTGGCCTCCCACAAAGCTTTTTCTCCGTGGGGGATTACGGGGAAGGTGCCACAAGAGCCATTCAAATTCCCAAGCTCCGCACTGAGAGCCCATAAGTCGTTTTGCACCTTCTAGCTCGGAAGCCTGCAGCCCTCCACCCCACGCCTTGGGGTTTCCAGGGGCTAGGCTGCGAGGTGTTTGGGGGTTGAGGGTCACCTTGCTGCATTGCTGGTACATAGCTGCTTGCAGGTTTCTGTGGTGGTGCCTGACAGGTGACAGTGAGTGAGAGAGAGAGTGAGAGAGAGAGAGAGAGAGAGAGAGAGCGAGAGAGCGAGAGAGAAGGAGAGAGACATTCTCATCCCTGTTTGTTTTGAGGGGGACGATCCCTACCCTAAACATCCCTAAGCCCCAAACCCCAAAGAGTCCACGCAGGATCTCAGGGAAGTTGCATGGTCCCTTAGTATGGTCCCTTACCTTCTCAAAGGGTTCTGAAGTATGAACCCTTGGGTTTTTTCGGGTATATAAGGGTTTAGGGTTTAGGGGTTTAGGGTAAGGGTTCCCCCAATTTAAGGGCCCAAAACAAGGCACCATGCAGCCACCCTACTTGGAGGTTCATGGTACTTCATAACCCAATCATAACTGCACTTTTCATCCAACTATAACCACATTGGGGCACTTAAGGAGCTGACAACTGGGTTATAAGTGCAATTATAGTTTGGTTCTTAAGTACCCTAAACCCTAAGCCCTAAACCCTACACCCTAAACCCTAAACCGCGCCCTAAACCCTAAACCCTGACCCCTAAACCCCAAACCCTAAACCCTAAACCCCAAACCCTAAATCCTTATAAGTACCATGCGCCTCCAAGTAAGACACAGGAGCCAGCACAGGCCCAGCAGCCAGGGGCCGCGCCGGGAAAAGGCGCCCCGGCGCGCCGACTCTTCACCGGCGCCCTCCAGGGGTTGAAATCCTAAGTCGGGGTTTAGGGTTTAGGGTCTAGGGTTTTGGGTTTAGGGTTCAGGGTTCAAGGTTCAGGGTTTAGGGTTTAGGGTTTAGGGTTTAGAGTGGGAGGGGGGGGGGTTTAGGGGAGATAGGGTTTAGGACAAAAAGGTCTGGGGGTGTCTAGGGTTTTTAAAGGGTGTTCAGGGGTGTAAGGGGGTTCAGGGGGGATGCGAAAGTCAGTCTGGCGCAAGGCTGGCTTAGCTCAGTTTCTCCCAGCTCCTGGCACAGAAAAAGTGCCTGCGTGCCTTTGCGTCCTGCGTCCTGGTGCTCAGGGTTTGGGGTTTCTCTTACGTCGCTTCCGCCGAGGCTCCGCTGCATGCACTCATCGGATTGCTTGAGGTAGGTACTGGTAAGGCGGAGAGGTACGAAGGAGCCCTAGAATCCTTAACACCTTAAACTTGGGCCTAAGCCCTACAACCACAGGATTCTTTACTTGATTGCGCTTGCAAAAAACGCTGCCTGTGTCTCCTTAGGGTTAAGGTCTTTTTTGGTTGATGTACAACCCAATGGACTATGAAGCATACTACGCTGCAAGTGCGTCTTATTATGGCATGAAGGCCCTAGTTTTCTTTGGTTTGTGTAAAGCCTAGACGGATATTAGGCATAACGTTTGAAAGGGGGATCCTAGAACGACCCCTCTTAGCCCGGAAACTTAGCCCTCAACATTGCGCTCCAATCAGGCCCTTCAGGTATTGTGTACCGTATTCGAGTGTTGGATTAAGCGGTTTGGGGCCTACAAGCCCTAAACCCTACAAACCCTACAAGCGCGAGAACCCTGCAAGCCCCAAGATGCCCAAACAACGAATCTGCAACCAGCGACCAGCAAAAGGTCAGGCTCAAGGTCCATATGGAGGGCTTCCGAAGACCATCTCGCCCGTTATCTGCAAGCCCTTAAACCTCTTGGCCTCTCGAGGGGTTTTGAAGGTCAGAAGGGAACTGCCTTGGCCCCCCAAAAAGCGCTTCCCCGCTCCCCCCCCCCCCTACATCGCCCCGGCCTGCCCGCCCCCCAAAAGGAAAAGGAGAAGAACCAACTGAAGCTGAACATCCCCAAGCAGGGCTTAGGGTTCAGGGTTTAGGGTTTAGGGTTTAGGGTTTAGGGTTTAGGGTTTAGGGTTTAGGGTTTAGGGTTTAGGGCCAGCCCTGATCCCGGAGTGTTGTGCCATGCCGCCGAAGACGCAGATAGTGACAGAGGAGCCGCCGGCGAAGGCAGACATGGGGATCGGAGGGCCAGGGCTGAGGCTCAGGGTTTGGGGTTTAGGGTTGAGGGTTTAGGGTTTAGGGTTTGGGGTTTAGGGTTTAGGGTCAGTTTAGGGCTGATGAAGGATAGTAGCCCTAAGCCCTAAACCCTAAACTCTTCGAAGTAACCCTTAATTCTCTTACCTTGTGTTACTTCATGGGTCCTTATACACTTAAGTCGCCTCAATCTAGGCTCATTTTCGGTCCCTCCTTTCATGCCTTTAAACAGGGTTCAGGATGCTTAGGGTTCGGTTTAGGGTTTAGGGTCTATAGGGCAAGCTCAAAGACCCTCTACAGTTGGGCTAAGTGCTTTGGCAAGCACTTCGCGGTAGGTGGAGCTTTACTAGACTCTAGACAGGTGGCAAACAAACATCGCGCAAACCCACAGGCACTAGTATCACCTGCACCCTAAACCCTAAACCCTAAACCCCAAACCCTAAACCCTTTTATTCCTGGGAGGTGGCGAAGACAGGCCAGGAGGAAGGAGCTCAGCTGCCGGTGTCGTCCATCTTTGCAAGAGGTGAACCCAACATAAGTAGGTTTTTTTTTTTTTTTTTGTGGGGGGGGGGGGGGGGGTTGGGGGGGGTTAGGGTTTTAAGGTTAGGGGTTCAGGGGTTTAGGGTTTAGGGTTTAGGGGTATTTCGGGGATGTAGGGGTTTAAGGTTTCGGGTTTAGGGATGCCCCGAGAAGCCTGACGAGCGTCTGGACGCCTGCAGCTTGCGAGTCAGAACCAGCCGAAGGCCAAACTGTCCTCAAGCGCACTTGGAGGTGTAGGCTTTCGAAAGCCCCTATCTGCTTCAGAACTCCTTCCCTCCAAAAAAAATCTTCCTTATAAGGGCAATATAGGGATTGTTATCTGTGGGTGTTTTTCCTTTGGGAGGGTTCTTAAGCAAGTAGTAGACATGCTTAAACATTGTTCATATAGGGGGCATGATCGTTTTTTGTTAAGGGCGGGGGAAGGAGGGGTGGTGGTGGCTCTTAAGCAAAGAGTAGAAGGGGGTTTCAGTCCTACTACTTGGAGGTTCATGGTACTTAACCCAATCATAACTTTACAGATAGCCCACTTATCAGCCCCTTAAACGCCCTAATGCGGTTATATTTAGAGTTATAATTGGGTTATGAAGTACCATGAACCTCCTACTTTGGGATGTTCCCCCTTCTCCTAACAGTCCTTAGTAGGGAGTACAGTACCCCCCCCCTATCAGAATCCCTCTGAAGGACTGTTAGTATAAGGGGGAACATCCCAACCCTAAACCCCAAACCCCAAACCCCAAGCCCTAAACCCTAAACCCCTAGACCCTCTGCGAGAAGCGTGGGAAGGATCCGAGGAGATTGAGGAGACGGAGGCCGATGCCGCTGAGGCAAGATCCGGGCCATGACCTAGCGCTTCCGGGGTTTTAGGGTTTAGGGTTTAGGGTTTGGGGTTTGGGGTTTAGGGTTATCGCAAGGGTGATGAGTTCGTCTTAGGGTAATAGGCTTGAGCGTTGCAGGAATTGAATACCAGGAATTGAATACCATACCATCGAAGCAGCGTTACGATGATGCGGTAGAAAGCAGCCTGAAAAGCAAGATGACGATGAGCGTTTAAGATGATAGTCGCAAGTAGATCTTTCATTCTGAGTATGCCCAGGTGCTGCAAGCCCCCCAAATGGCCCTCAAAAAAGCCCTTGCGCTGCTGGAAGCCCTGGTGCGGCCCGAGCTCGCGTGCCCTTGGTCAACCGCGGAGGTGGTAGGGTAGGGATCCACGGAGTGTCCTCCATGAGGCTGCTGGGGGCCATCGTCACTGTGACCGGCTGTGTAAGCCTCAGGGCAGAGCCACTCCAGGGATCCATCTTCTTCACCAGCCTGAAGCAGGGCGACTTGGTGCGCCTGGACTGCGGTGGGGCTGGTGCCGTGGAACGGGGGGTTGCTGGCGGCTTTGAAGAACCACCTGGTAGTGCAGGTGGACGCCTGGTGCCAGGGCAAGTGCCCGATGCCCATGACTCCGCTGGTCGACGTGGACCGAGCACTCCTCGGTGAAGGCGAGCTGCCGGAGCTGAAGAAGATGAATAAGACCTTCAGTCTGGCTGGGATGACGTTTTGCCATGACTCACTGTTTATTGCCTTCGGGGGCGCTGGGGGTGCAGGCGCCTTGCGCTGCTCGGACTGTTTGCCGGGATTCGATTGCACCTCGAACTGCTCGCTGGTGGATGGTGGAACTCCAGGCTCCAGCTCTAACTGTCGAGCTTTGCGGCAGGCATCACTTGTTTGGAGGACCATGTGCTTGTCGCCGACAACAGCAACTGGAGAGTGCAGGCGATTCCAGCGACGTGCGTGCGGGCGCCGTGTGATGTCAGGACATTCGCAACTGGATTGCAGTGGCCCCTTGGCATCGCGGCGGTCGGGAAGCGAGTGCTGGTCTCTCTGGACGAGGGCATCATGTCATTGTCCGACGGCACATCACGCAAATGGAGCAGAAGGGGGGACGTAGGCTTCCTCTTCGAAGGTGGAGGCCGAATCTTGGCCGCAAATGGCGGCGACGGCAGCGTCGTGGCCTTCAACCCGGCGTGCGACGCGAATTGCACGGCCACGCTTGTGTGGAATTCAACTGGGAGCTGGGCCAGGTCGGCCAGTGCGATTGCATACATGTCCAAGACGCAGGAGCCGGCTGTAGCTATCGTGTGACGACACATGGGCTTGCTGGAGCCGAAAGAGGGGTGACTCTGTTTGATTATCAGTTTTAATGGGTGCTGAACGGTCCGGCCTCGGGCCTTCTGTAATGCTGACTCCAAACCCTCGCACCAGGCCACTTCCGATTCCCATGCTGGCCGTTCTTTAGAGCCGTGGCCCCTAAACCCCAAACCCCAAACCCCAAACCCTAAACCCTAAACCCCAAACCCCAAACCCTAAACCCTAAACCCTAGACCAAGCTCTGGATCCAGAATGGCTGGGTGCTTCAGTCGGCACCTGAAAGAAGCAGTTGCATTTTAGGCGCGGCGGCCCGGAGCAACAAGAAAAAGGCGGTTTAGGGTTTAGGGTTTAGGGTTTAGGGTTTAGGGTTTAGGGTTTAGGGTCACAAAATCCAGCCCTTTGGGTTTAAGAGGTTTAGGGTTTAGGCTTTAGGGTTTAGGGGTTGGGATTCTCCCCATGATACTAAAAGACCTTAACAGGGATAACAGTACCCCCCCCCCCCCCCCCCCCCTAGTATAATGCCTATGAAGGACTCTTAGTATATCCAGCCCCCTTTTGGCTTCGGGATTTTGAGGTTCAAGCAAGAAAATGAGCGGATAGTTTGTAGGCCGAAAGTCGAGGGCGTCGGTATACAGGATTCCCTTGTTATAGGTCGCCTCTTGACTCTGCAAAGCTACAACTTTCCCCTATCCCCTCTCCCCACTCCTCCCGCTCCCCATTACACGCCATCCCCTCCCCCCTCCCTCGGGTCTCTGCTCTGTCTCTGCTGTCTCTGCTGTCCCTTCTGTCTCTTCTGTCTCTTCCGTCTCCGTCCACTCTGTGTGTGTGTGTGTGTGTGTGTGCGTGTGTGTGTGTCTCTCTCTCTCTCTCTCTCTCTCTCTCTCTCTCTCTCTCTCACTCACCCACCTCATTTGAATTGTCCCGCGCTTCGGGTTTTGGGGTTTAGTAGGGTTGACGGTTGAGGGTGGAGGGCTTGCTTTTCAAGTTGTTCTGTCATTCCGAATGTGCAGGGATATGCTTGCCAATGTAGAATAGAAGGAGTCTCACAAGAATACCTGCTAGATCCCCAATCCTTTCAATCAATACGCATGGGAGGACACGCGGACGCGGACCAGCGAAACGGTCGGCATGGTGGCGGAGGAAGGTTTTGAGCTGTGCCTACACGCAACCCACCCGAATACCATCACAGCAGGACAGCACGCTCAATGTGGTGCCAACCAGCGGCGGAAAGGTGCGCCTGAAATCAGGGTTGAATGGGTTGTGCTTTGGGATAAACACTTTACTTCGCTGATCCGTTCTTCAAACAATTCCAAGAACTGTTGCCCAAAACACTAAGCCCCAAACCCGAAACCCTCGATGACCCCTTAAGCCCTCCACCCCTTTCCGGTGCAGGTCCTGATGGCCCTCGCCGACGCTCGCCAGGGGATTAGGGTTGAGGGTGTCGTTAGGGTTGAGGGTGTCGGGCGGCATTCTGCATCGGCATGAGTGTGGGTTTATAGTTTCAACGAGCTTGTCGTTGGGTTCAGGATTATCCCGGGGAGTCGACATCTCAAGCCACATCGTCCTAAGCCTCCCAAACGTCGGCGGATCATCACTCCCTGCTTGGTACCTTAGCACGTACGATGGGATCATACTGCAGCGGAGATCCAAGATTACCTTTAAAAAAAGGCCTTGGCACATCCCGTTTCACTATATGGGAGGCCAACCCAAGCCCCTAAACCCTAAACCCTAAACCCTAAACCCTAAACCCTAAACCCGAAACCGGCCAAGGACGCCGGGCTCCAGTTCCTTGTGGCCGCCTCCCGCGCGAACGTGGGGGTGAAGTCTGGGAGGCGAGCGGTCAGGGAATGGTTTAGGGGGTTCCCCTATTACCTCTCGATGTTTAGGGTTCAGGGTTTAGGGTTTAGGGCTACTGCCCCCCTAGGTTCCCCCCATACTTAAGGCTGCTTAGGGAGGGGGGAACCTAGAAAGGAAGCAGAATGGTTTAGGGGCTAGGGTTGGCCCGAGGGCGCCTCTTGGGCTCAACAGGGTTTAGGGGTTAGGGTTTAGGGTTAGGGTTTAGGGTTTAGGGTTTAGGGTTTAGGAAGGACTTTCAAGGTTCAAAGGGGGTTTAGGCTTCGGGGTTTATACAGTGGGCTTCTTCTCAGGGTCTCTTGAGGTCGGCCTGCCAGTTCTTTGCGCTGCAACTTGATTGGGTAGAGCATTTCAGGTTAGGACTTTACGTGTTAGAGGGGGCATCGCTACAAACATCCCCGGAAGGTTTAGCGAAAACCGTTGCCGAGACCTGTGCAGGATCTTTGTAGGGTGGAGGAAATTATGGAAGACATGAACTTGAGTGAGGTTCTTCCAGTGCTTCCCTCAGCTGGGTTGCCGGTGGTATGTATGGTGCATCACCCAGCAGTCGTGACAGAACATAGGAAGGGTTGGAGCTAGACTGGCCTTGCATACTCTGTGCTGCAGATTGAACGTAGGCCCCCCCCCCCCTCCTACCCGCTCGCCCCTACAGCAAGGCCAAAACTCGAACGGCTTGGCCTTCCGCAGAACCCTGGGCCCTGACCCCTACTTGGAGGTTCATGGTACTCAGTAACCAATTACAACTGTACTTCTAACTGTACTTCTACCCATATTAGGGCACTTAGGTGGGTTATAAGTACCGTGGCACTTGGTGAATAAGTACAAAGAAACCTCCAAGCGGCCTAATTCTGCAGGTACCTCTTCGAGGTTCGCGTGGTGGAGGTGCTTCTGCCGGCCATCCCAGGCCGCGGTCTGAGGGTTTTGGGTCGAAGGGCTTGAGGTCTAAGGGTTCTGGGCATCCTTAAGTAGACAGACTATGTGAAATCCCTAAAAAGACTAAACCACCCTTTCCCAAAACGATAGATAGAATATCACAAGCCCCCAAAACGATAGATAGAACATTGGCCTAAAGTTTAGGGGCGAAGAGGCGCTCTAGGGGTCGGGATACTCTATCTCTGGGTTCCCGCAGGGGGTTGGAGGTGCTCTCTCTCATAAAAGCTATGACATCCTTAAGATTCCACCAAGCAAGATGCCAAGAGGCCAGCAGGAGGGCCCCCCAAAGAGGCCTCCAAAAGCTGTCTTAGACATGATCCTGCGAGTATTCTATGTGTGGGTTCAAAGATTCTGTGTATGGGTTCCTCAAGTACTCTATGTACGGGTTAACGATTCTATGCATGGGTGCCTCCAAAAACGTGGGGAGTCGCCGAAAAGCCCGAAAAACAAAACCACGAAACCCAATTTCTATCTATTCAAGGATGACTATAAGGGTTTAGGGTCTAAGGGCCTCAGGGTTTAGGGTCTAAGGGTTTTAACAATCAGGTCTGCCCTAAACCCTAAACCCAAAAGGGCCCAACCCGGGCGAAGATCCTGCAGCCCTCAAACCCGAAACCCCTCCAGGTTGCAAGGTTGCGCCTGAACCCTAAACCCTCAACCCTAAACTCACAAGCCTAAACCCTAAACCCTAAACCCTAAACCCTAAGCCCTAAGCCCTAAACCCTAAACCCCAAACCCTAACCCCCAAGCCCTCAAACGACCCAGGCGGCCGGATGAACCCCATCACCCCGATCCCGCCACCTGTCTGCAAATCTTACCTCTGGGCTTGTTCAGATTGCCTGGGTTTAGGGTTTAGGGTTTGTTTTAGGGTTAGGGTTTGGGGCTTCGGGTTTAGGGTTCAGGGCGTAGCCTTTAGGAAGGTTGCTAGCCTTCGGTTGTTCACCTTTCAGCAGTGGGGCTCGACAGATCCTGCTGGTACTATGTTTGTTTGCGTGTTTGTGATGATCTGACTCCTCCTCCACTCGCCGCCAAACCCACTTCCTCAGCTTGGGCTTGGTTTTTTGAGACGGTTTCCTCCCAGAGTTTGATCCACGCAGTGCGTGGCTGGGCGGGTGGTAAAGGACACGCAACGGGCAACCTAGACTTCAAGCATCCGCAGACTTTATCCCTAAACCCTAAACCCTTGGTTTAGGACTAGAGATCTTCAGGATCTTAAGGCCTAGGTGAGGGCTTCATGGCTTTAGGAGTTGGAGCGTTGCGGCGGTTGGAGTCTAGAGTCTAATCCCCTCCCCCTAAATTAACCCCCCCCTACCCCGCAATATTAAAATCCCCAAATATACTGTAATAGAACTATACAAACCCTAAACCCTAAACCCTAAACCCTCAATGTATTAGGGGGAGGGCATTAGGTTGGAGTCGAGGTCTTCCGGCCTCGTACGTGCTATGGCCTTCGTAAGGGGTGTTCACTGCGAAGATGTAGGTGCCCCTAAACCCTAAACCCTAAACCCTAAACCCTAAACCCTAAACCCTAAACCCTAAACCGTAAACCCTAAACCCTAAACCCTAAACCTAAACCCTAAACCCTAAACCCTAAACCCTAAACCTTATGAATTCCTCGGGGGGTCTCGGAGCCAAGCAGAGCTTGAAGGTCGCGGATGCCAGGTGTTGGGCCTTTCAGTCTTTGTTAAGTTTGGGGTTTACGGTTTAGGGTTTAGGGTTTGGGGTTTGGGGTTGTTGGAGGTCGAACTGAGTAGTGCCGAGCAGGGCAAAAGCCTTGGGGCAGATTTTTGGGCACTATCAACCGCGAGGTGAGCTCACCCTCCCCTACCAACCTCAGCCCTGAAAACCCTGAGCCATGAAACCCTAAAACCCTAAACCCTAAACCCTAAACCCCTAAACTCCTAAACTCCTAAACTCCTAAACTCCTAAACTCCTAAACTCCTAAACTCCTAAACTCCTAAACTCCTAAACTCCTAAACTCCTAAACTCCTAAACTCCTAAACTCCTAAACTCCTAAACCCTAAGCCCCCGAGGCGCCAGCTCTGCCGCGTGGGCTTCTCAAAGCAGGGCTCCTCGCTATTTCTGGGCGAGACGGACTTTCGGCGAGCAGCTGAGTTTAGGGTTTCGGCCTGCCTTCTGTGTTAAACCACCCTGAACCCTAAACCCTTAACCCGAAACCCTAAACCCTGAACCCAAGGGCTTCGGGCTTAGGGGTTTAGGGTTTGGGGTTTCGGGCTTCGGTTCAGCTGGCCGGGGTTGGAGCCGCTTCTAAGGGGTCTGAGCTGGGGCTTTGGGTTCCAAGTGGCTGAACTGCGCAGGGTTTACGGCTTAGGGGCTTAGGGCTTAGGGCTTAGGGTTTAGGGTTTAGGGTTTAGGGTTCAAAAAGAGTTCAGCTTGGTTTAGGGTTTGGGGCGCAAGCAGAAGCTTGCTATTCTGCCTTTTCTGTGTGTGTGTGTGTGTGTGTGTGTGTGTGACGGGTGGGTGGGTGGGTGGGTTGTGCGACATGTGAAGCATCAACCGCTTCTGAGCGAGTTAGAACATGTCACATCTATGTTGTCGGCAGTTTGAAAGAATCATGTGTAGGCTCCCCAACTCATCACTTCGTGGGTTTGGAGGGTTTCGAAATTCTCGGGATGTGGTGTAAGACGACAGGTTTGCAACGAACGAGGAGTGAAAATCCTGGGCATCTGGCGTGGGGCACGCTGTGGAATTCTATTCCTTCCAGGTATCGACCCAACCCTTATCGTTGTGGGAGCTGCTGCTTAACCACCTGGACTTATGTAGGAATTGACCTGACTATGCCTTTACAGCCGTCGAGGAAGACTCCGTTTGCTTCGATGCAGATGGCTGCTTCCTCTTCAACAAGCAGAAGAGTCTCTCAACAGCACCAAGCCAAAATGGCCTAAAACCCTAAAACTCCTCAATCCTGAAAACCCTAGACCCTAAAACCCTAAACCCTAAACCCTAAACCCTAAACCCTAAATCCTAAACCCTAAACCCTAAACCCTAAACTAAACCCCACACCCTAAAACCCTAAACCCTAAACCCTAAGCCCTAAACCCTAAACCCTAAACCCTAAACCCTAAACCCTAAACCCTAAACCCTAAACCCTAAACCCTAAACCCTAAACCCTAAACCCTAAACCCCAAGCAAGCCCCCGGTGGCCCAGTGGAGACCAGGCCCCGCGGCGGAGCGTTTTGTCCGGGACCACGTCTGGGGTGTGCTGCTGAATTTGGACCCTGCTGCTTGGAGAGTTTAGGGTTTAGGGTTTAGGGTTTGGGGTTTGGGGTTTAGGGTTTGGGGTTTAGGCTTCAGGGTTTGGGGTTGCGGATGCAACAAAGGGTTTGGGGTCTAGGGCCTGGGGTTTAAGGTTTGGGGTTGAGCGCTTCAGGATTTACGGTTAAGGCAAGCATTCTGGTGTGATCATGTGGTCCTATGCATGTTTTGGGTCTCGGTATGGGCACCGTAAAGGGTTAGTTGTGTGGGCATAGGGTCCCAGAATCGTTTTAGGTTCGGCACGGGCTTGTTTCATTTGCATGGGCACGAGCTGCCCTGAACCCTAAACCCCATTCCATGTCGAGATCATCCGATAGAATGGGAACGGTGCAGAGCAGATGAGCATGGCCCCTGCGCAAGGACGACGCACCGTACACATCGAGAAGTGCACCAAGCCAGAAAAGAAAGCATTGCTACAACCCGAAACCCTAAACCCCAAACCCTAAACCCTTTCGAAGTCCTGAAGCCTGGGGCACTTCCTTTTGGTGAGAACTGCGCCGAAAGCCGTCGTCTTGAAGAGCCCTTTCCTAGGATTTATGGCTTTGGGGTTTGGGTTTCAGGGTTTAGGGTTGAGGGGCCCCTGGTCCAAAGGGCCCAGGTTTCAGGACACCCCATCTGGTTCAGGGTGCTTGCTTTGCATCTTCTGGCCAAAGACCTAATTCCTAAACCCTGGTTGCCACTGAACAGAAGGCAAGCCTACACCCGACAGCCTAAACCCTCTTCCGCAAGACATCCCAAGGCGAGCCCCAATGTCAACACCGTCAGCCTCTTCAAAGACGGGCGCCGGGCCTCTTTGCAGCAAGCTTCGGGTTTAGGGTGTTAGGGTTTTAGGGTTTAGGGTTTAGGGTTTAGGGTTTCAGGGTTCAGGGTTTAGGGTTTAGGGTTTAGGGTTTAGGGCACACAGAGAGGGACAAACACAAAATTGGCAAGGGCAAAAACCTGGACGGGCTACGGCTGGAGCTTCACGGACAGGTCTAAGATTATGGTAGGGGTAGGAGTACCCTAATCTGGGTTGTCATAGAGCCTGCCTTACTTTTAACTTATGAACGGCCCATGAAACCTTCAACCCGCACGGGAGTAGGAATTAGGTTCACTTTGTCAACCCTTTAGCCCTAAACCCTGCAACCTCTCACCCTTATATATATATATATATGTACTCTCTAGAAGCCCTGAGCCGCAAAACCCTCTGCCCTCGACCCTCAACCTTAAACCCTACACTCTACACCCTAAACCCTAAACCCTAAACCCTAAACCCTAAACGTGGTTTACGGCTTGATGCGGAGGTATCCCGGCCGCAGCCCCTGCCCGAGCAGCTGAAAGGGCATGCGCTCTTCCCGCATGTCTCCTTCCGGAACGTCACGCTGCAGGCCCCCGTATGTATAGGCGTAGGTGTATGTACATCTTTTTGTAACCCTAAACCCTAAACCCTAAACCCTAAACACTAAACCCTAAACCGTGTATTATGTGTACCCCAATAAGGTACCCCAAAAATTCGGCAGCGCCCGACATTGTACAACCTTCACCCAGCTTGGAGTCTTGGCCATGGCGAACCTGCTGGTTTCCTGCATAGGGTTTAGGGTTTAGGGTTGAGGGTTTAGGGTTTAGGGTTTAGGGTTTAGGGTTATTCGGGTTGCGGGCCGTGGATAGCTTTAAAGCAGCTCGCAAGGCTTAAGCCCTGAACCCTAAACCCTTAATCCCCAGAACCCCGAGCTCCATTGTCACATGATACGCAGTAGGGAGTATCAGGGAACCTTGGGTTGTACACCCCCCTTGAACCCCCTCCCTTAAGAACCCCTATAATCAACCCTAAACCCTAAACCCTAAACCCTAAACCCTAAACCCTATGACAGGTACACTTCGGGCCCATGATGATCTCACCCTTGTCCTTCAAGTGCCGTACCATCCAGGCGATCCTAAGCACTGTGCTGCTTCTAGTTGGCGAAGCCAAGGTTCAGGGTTTAGGGTTTAGGGTTTAGGGTTTAGGGTTTAGGGTTTAGGGTTTCCTGGCAGTTGCAAAAGGGTTTAGGGTTTAGGGTTTAGGGTTTAGGGAGTTTAGAGGGCTTAGAGGGTTTAGGGGGTTTAGGAGCTTAGAGGGCTTCGGGGTTTAGTAGAGGGCTTAGAGGGTGTAGAGGCTTAGGGCACACAAGGGGGTTCAGGTAGAGGGTGTGCAGGGACAAGCTTGAACCAGAGTGGGGTTCTTGGGGTTTGGAGCAGTTTGGGGTGCGCCTCCGCATTTTATCAGGAGATTAAGACTCGTACCCCTAGGTTGTACCCCTAAATATACTTAATATACTTAATATACTTAATATACTTAATATACTTAATATACTTAGTATACTTAATATACTTAATATACTTAATATACTTAATATACTTAATATACTTAATATACTTAATATACTCAATATACTTAATATACTCCTAGTGCGACCCTTCTGCTACCTTAGCCTTTTTAGGGTCCCCGGCCCGGCCCACCGGAAAAAGTGACCGTCATGTCGAGAAGTGACCGAATTCTGGCTCGAGAGTCAGTCTGTGTGTGTAACACTGCCCAGTCGTCAGGTAGCTCAACGCTGTGGTTCCGTTGTTCACCCCAAACCCGGAAATGTGGGTAGCTTCTCTGCTTTTGCTCGGGCACCAGTTTCTTGCACACATGTCCCAAACAGACCCCCCCCCAAAAAAAAAAAAAAAATAAAAAGAAGTTCAGACCACCCCTCATTCCGTCGCATGCCACCCTTCGCACAGGAGGCCGCCGCCGAAGATGTCGTCGTGGCTCCATCCACCTTTGCCCAGGCACAGGTAAGAAGCATGGAGACTGTGGCAGCAGGCTTCACAATTTCAACAAGAAATAGGGAACCCCGACCCCCAAAACCCCCGAGCAGCCCAATCCTAGCAAGGTAGGACCTCGAAGATGGCCTTATGGAAAAAAGAACAAAAACAACTATTCGAATTCTTTTGGCCCCTATAGTAGCTCGTGTCTCTGGAGCTGTGCTAGTTGCAAGCCCCAAGATGCGGGAGCTGAAGCCTGCCGGCGCCAAGACACTGGAAGTCTCTGATGGCTGGGAGCTTGCCTAAACCCTTGGGGATTAGGCTAGCCCTAAACCCTAAACCCTTAGCCCTAACCCTGAACCCTAAATGGGGTTTAGGGGTTTACAGGGTAGCCCTAAGCTCTAACCGTACTGGTGCGGTTGAAGTGTAGGGCGCCAAGACCCACCGTCTGGAGATCATCCTGCGATTCTGCCCTGCCCCCGTTGCAAGGGTTTAGGGGTGTAAGGTTTAGGGTTGGGGGTTGAGGGTTTAGGGCCTAAGGTTTAGGGTTCGGGGCTTAGGGTTTAGGGAAGCCCTTAGACCCTCAAACCCTAAACTGGAGCGAGCCGCGGGCGCTGCGGTAAGCAGCGGCGAGCGATACCGCGTGGCGACAGGCCCGCGGACGAGCCCGAGCCGTCAGGCGAAGCCTGGCGAGGGCTCGGGGCCAGTGCGCGCGGTGAGCGCGGCCCACGCTTAGAAGGGTTGAACCCGCGTGCCAGCGTCAGTCTGGCCCCAAAGAGAATAACCCTAAACCTTCGGGTTTTAAGTTAAATCGAGGGTCCTTAGGATTCTAGGGTTTAGGGTTTAGGATTCTAGGGTTTAGGTTTCTAGGCCTTTAGGATTTAGGATTTAGGATTTAGGATTCAGGCCCGGTTTTTCAAGGTTTTTCAGAGTTTTTCAATGTTTTTCATGGTTTTTCAATGTTTTTCAGGGTATTTCAGGGTTTTTAACCCTCAATTCTGATGAAGGGCCGCCCCCGCGACCTTTTCACAGCCTAATTTTGGTCAAGGGGGGGTCGTATTTTTCAATTTTCAAGGCAAAATAGTCTTCGGAGACCCCCCCTTGCCTCAAACTCCGACCCCCCCTTGAAAGGGAAAGTTTGCCTCCAAAAACACCCCAAATGAGGGGGACCCCAGGATCGGCCCGGGTCCTAGTTAAAAATGCGATTTTTTAGTACTGAAATCGACGCCTCTGGGTGGCCTCTCGTTTTCTGGATTTTGACCAAAACCGAGCCTTCACCGGTTTCAGGATTTCAAGTTTGCCAGGTTTTTCAAGGTTTTCAAAGTTTTTCAGTGTTTTTTGTGGTTTTTCAATGTTTTTCAGGGTGCTTGAGGGTTTGTAACCTTCAATTATGATGAAGGGCCGCCCCCGCGACCTTTTCACAGCGTAGTTTTGGTCAAGGGGGGGTCGTATTTTTCAATTTTAAAGGCAACATAGTCTTCTGCGACCCCCCCTTGCCTCAAACTCCGACCCCCCCTTGAGAGGGAAAGTTTGCCTCTAAAAACACCCCAAATGAGGGGGGACCCCAGGATCGGCCCGGGTCCCAGTTAAAAATGCGATTTTTTAGTACTGAAATCGACGCCTCTGGGTGGCCTCTCTTACCTATATAATTGACCAGCCCTGTTGGGCACTCAAAGGCTTGGCCTTGTCCCGCCCTCGCACGCGCGAGCCTTGGCTTTTTTAAGGTTTTTCAAGGTTTTTCAGAGTTTTTCAATGTTTTTCATGGTTTTTCAATGTTTTTCAGGGTATTTCAGGGTTTTTAACCCTCAATTCTGATGAAGGGCCGCCCCCGCGACCTTTTCATAGCCTAATTTTGGTCAAGGGGGGGTCGTATTTTTCAATTTTAAAGGCAAAATAGTCTTCGGAGACCCCCCCTTGCCTCAAACTCCGACCCCCCTTGAGAGGGAAAGTTTGCCTCCAAAAACACCCCAAATGAGGGGGACCCCAGGATCGGCCCGGGTCCTAGATGCGATTTTTTAGTACTGAAATCGACGCCTCTGGGTGGCCTTTCGTTTTCTGGATTTTGACCAAAACCGAGCCTTCACCGGTTTCACCGGCTTCAGGATTTCAAGTTTTTCAAGGTTTTTCAAGGTTTTTCAGAATTTTTCAGTGTTTTTCATGGTTTTTCAATGTTTTTCTGGGTGTTTCAGGGTTTGTAACCCTCAATTATGATGAAGGGCCGCCCCCGCGACCTTTTCACAGCCTAATTTTGGTCAGGGGGGGGTCGTATTTTTCAATTTTAAAGGCAAAATAGTCTTCGGAGACCCCCCCTTGCCTCAAACTCCGACCCCCGCTTGAGAGGGAAAGTTTGCCTCCAAAACACCCCAAATGAGGGGGACCCCAGGATCGGCCCGGGTCCTAGTTAAAAATGCGATTTTTTAGTACTGAAATCGACGCCTCTGGGTGGCCTCTCGTTTTCTGGATTTTGACCAAAACCGAGCCTTCACCGGTTTCAGGATTTCAAGTTGTTCAAGGTTTTTCAAGGTTTTTCAAAGTTTTTCAGTGTTTTTATGGTTTTTCAATGTTTTTCAGGGTGTTTCAGGGTTTGTAATCCTCAATTATGATGAAGGAGAGGGAAAGTTTGCCTCTAAAAACACCCCAAATGAGGGGGACCCCAGGATCGGCCCGGGTCCCAGTTAAAAATGCGATTTTTTAGTACTGAAATCGACGCCTCTGGGTGGCCTGTCTTACCTTTATATATTTAAACCCTATAATCAGAAAATTGACCGGCCCTGTTGGGCACTCAAGAGTCTGGCCTTGTCCTGGCCCTTGCGCGCGCGGGCCTTGGCTTTTTCAGAGTTTTTCAAGGTTTTTCAGAGTTTTTCAGTGTTACTCATGGTTTTTCAATGTTTTTTCAGGGTATTTCAGGGTTTTTAACCCTCAATTCTGATGAAGGGCCGCCCCCGCGACCTTTTCACAGCCTAATTTTGGTCAAGGGGGGGTCGTACTTTTCAATTCTAAAGGCAAAATAGTCTTCGGAGACCCCCCCTTGCCTCAAACTCCGACCGCCCCTTGAGAGGGAAAGTTTGCCTCCAAAACACCCCAAAAATGAGGGGGACCCCAGGATCGTTAAAAATGCGATTTTTTAGTACTGAAATCGACGCCTCTGGGTGGCCTCTCGTTTTCTGGATTTTGACCAAAACCGAGCCTTCACCGGTTTCAGGATTTCAAGTTTTTCAAGGTTTTTCAAGGTTTTTCAAAATTTTTCAGTGTTTTTATGGTTTTTCAATGTTTTTCAGGGTGTTTCAGGGTTTGTAACCCTCAATTATGATGAAGGGCCGTGCCCCGTGACCTTTTCACAGCCTAGTTTTGGTCAAGGGGGGGTCGTATTTTTCAATTTTCAAGGCAAAATAGTCTTCTGAGACCCCCCCTTGCCTCAAACTCCGACCCCCCTTGAGACGGAAAGTTTGCCTCCAAAAAACACCCCAAATGAGGGGGACCCCAGGATCGGCCCGGGTCCCAGTTAAAAATGCGATTTTTTAGTACTGAAATCGACGCCTCTGGGTGGCCTCTCGTTTTCTGGATTTTTGACCAAATCCGAGCCTTCACAGGATTTCAAGTTTTTCAAGGTTTTTCAAGGTTTTTCAAGGTTTTCCAGTGTTTTTATGGTTTTTCAATGTTTTTCAGGGTGTTTCAGGGTTTGTAACCCATGATGAAGGGCCGCCCCCGCGACCTTTTCACAGCCTAGTTTTGGTCAAGGGGGGGTCGTATTTTTCAATTTTAAAGGCAACATAGTCTTCTGAGACCCCCCGTTGCCTCAAATTCCGACCCCCCCTTGAGACGGAAAGTTTGCCTCCAAAAAACACCTCAAATGAGGGGGGGACCCCAGGATCGGCCCGGGTCCCAGTTAAAAATGCGATTTTTTAATACTGAAATCGACGCCTCTGGGTGGCCTCTCGTTTTCTGGATTTTGACCAAAACCGAGCCTTCACCGGTTTCACCGGCTTCAGGATTTCAAGTTTTTCAAGGTTTTTCAAGGTTTTTCAGGGTTTTCCAGTGTTTTTATGGTTTTTCAATGTTTTTCAGGGTGTTTCAGGGTTTGTAACCCTCAATTATGATGAAGGGCCGCCCCCGCGACCTTTCACAGTCTACAAGGGGGGGTCGTATTTTTCAATTTTAAAGGCAAAATAGTCTTCTGAGACCCCCCCTTGCCTCAAACTCCGACCCCCCCTTGAGAGGGAAAGTTTGCCTCCAAAAACACCCCAAATGAGGAGGACAGGGCTTGCTGATGAGAAATGTAAACTTTTTATTTTCTTAATGTTTTGGGATTCTCTGGGTGGGTGGGTTTTTTCCGTTGCCTATAAAGAGAACAAGACAAAGGAGAGCGCAAAAACCAAATGAAAACCCTAAACCCGTCAAGGTTGAGATTTGGGTGGGTGGGTTGGGAGAGAGCGTGAACCTGGGCGCACACCACAACACACGTCCCGCGTGGTGGTGTGCGCGGAGCATGAGAAACCCTAAACCCTAAACCCTAAACCCTAAACCCTAAACCCTGAACCCTTGAAGCCTAAACCCAAGCCCTGCTCGGGAGGATGGTAAGTTCGAGGTGGTCTTCCCCGTGTCCTTGCCAGACGAAGGCCGGCCCTCTTGAAAGCGGTTTAGGGTTTAGGGTTTAGGGTTTAGGGTTTAGGGTTTAGGGCCTTACCTGAGAGGGCTCATAGGGGTGGGTTTGGTTTAGGGTTTAGGGCTTGGGGTTTAGCATTCCGCACCCAGGCCAGATGAAAAAAAGGGTTTAGAGTTTAGGGTCGGTTCATGGGTGGGTATGAGTAGTTCTGGATGGGTATCAGTGCCCCCCCCCCCCTCCAAGAAGCGATAACCAGGTTTAGTTTTGACTGACCGACGTATTTCTCCAGTTCTTTTGCTTCGCACTTACTTAGGCGCCTTCAAGGTTCTGGAAGTCGGGGCACCAGGCGCTCAAAACCCAAGAGCCCATGCAGAGCCCATGCCCAGAAGGCCCGGAAGCCTAGGGCCTAGACGTGTCCATGGCATGGCTTTGTGGCGCAAGAAGCTCAAAGAAGCCCTGACCGCTTCGTGCAGCGCTGAAGTTGGCTCGAAGCCCTGCAGAACCCTAAGCCCCATGCTCAACAGACAGGACAGGGAGGGAAACCCCCAAAAACCTAACAACCCTCAACTCGAGCCGGCCCTGGGGAGCAGATGGCTGGTCCATTCCAGGAGTACAGCAAGCGCTGGGTGGAGGAGTTCAGCAAGCCCACGGACGTGTGCTACTCACACTTCCTCATGCAAGCCTCGGACAGCTTAGATGCTGGCGTGATTGCTGCGATCGGGTGTGCCCTTGACGTCCTGCCTCCGTTCCGAAGGAACGACAGGCCCAAGGTAAGAAGCTTGGTAGCCCGGCGGTACCCATTTTTCCCGTTTCAGGTTATGGGTTCATTTGAGACAAGTAGCCAACCCCGAAAACCCTAAACCCTAAAACCCTTAAACCCTTAAACCCTAAACCCCTTTTGCAAGCTTGGGGGCTACCAAGGAAGGCTGCTGCTCCCCTCGGTTCATTTGGGTTTTTTTTAACCCTAAACCCTAAACCCTAAACCCTAAAACCCTAAAACCCCAAAACCCCTAAACCCTAAACCCTAAACCCTAAACCCTAAACCCTAAACCCCAAACCCCTAAACCCTAAACCCCAAACCCTAAACCCTAACCCCTAAACCCCAAACCCCCAAGGAAGGCTGCCGCTCCCCTCGGTGCCCGCCTTCCGCGGAGCCGGCCGCAGCAAGCTGTCCTCGGTGCTGCGGGCCTTCGCTGCCTGGAAGCCCGAGGTCGGCTACCAGCCCGACCCTGAAGAGAAAGAGCGAGTGTCCTTTTAAAGGGTTTAGGGTTTAGGGTTTAGGGTTTAGGGTTTAGGGTTTAGGGTTTAGGGTTAGTAAAGAACTAGTTGAACCTTTATAAACTTTTTGGGGCTTCCTTAGCAGCAGGACGAGTAAAAGTAGTTGAGCTTTTATAAACTTTTGGGCCTTTTGGGCCTTTTGGGCTTCCTTCCTTAGTAGGAATCAAAAAAGGAGTTCAGCCTTTCTTCCCCCTTGGTTATTGAAGCAAGGACCTGGCTCTCTTGGCTGCGCACATCATGGCTGTGGCCAGGCATGAGCGCGTGACGTTTCAGGCATTGGTGACCGTGTACCTGAGATATCATCTGCAGGACTACTTCGAGGGCACGGGCAGAGAGGAGGCGCTGGGGTGTGATGTGTCCAAGATTTGGGTGGCAGCACATCGTGACTTTCCTGGCTTAGCGCATGCGTTCAGCCGCTTCAACCAGACGTCGCTCTTTGAGTCCACGGTGCTGTCGCTTCTGTCGACGTTGCTGACTCAGGCGTACTGTCCAGCCATGCAGCCCTTCGAGTATCACGTTCGGCTGCTGGACTACTTCCTGCTGCCGGTCGGCGAGTATGTGCCCGAAGATCCTCGAGCACAGCTTCGCCAGCTGGTGCTGTGCATCATGGCAAAGCACGAGAGTGCATTCCTGCAATGCGAAAGTGAAGCGGAGCTCCATGCTATAGCAGAGGATCTCAAGCAGTTCGTTCGCGTGGACAACGTCTTGCTTCAAATGCTGAATCGCAAAGACCAGATTCCCCAGATCCCTCAGGGCACTTTGTGGCCGTCAGCGCTGATGGCCGGCTTGGGCGCCGTTGTGGGGCACATATGGTAACTGGCCACCTGTTCGGCATGCTGCGCAGCCAAAAGGGTTTTTGTTGACGCCGCCAGCTCTGTGCCCTTGCTCTCGCACTTGTTGTGGTGCTTGCCGGAGCCCTCAGCCACACCAGAGCAACCATGGGTAGTTGGTAGTAGCCCTAAACCCCTAAACCCTAAACCCTAAACCCGAAACCCTAAACCCTTTTCCCTAAACCCTAACTAAGTGAAACAAATCCTGATTATACCCTAAACCTAAATCCTCAACCCTAAATGAATGCAAACTTCCGACTTCCCAACCTTCGCGACTCGGGTGGCAAAGCAAACCGCCCTCGGAGGAACCTTCGACTGGCTGTCTGAGTTCCTGGAGCAGCACCCGGGCTACGTGGAGATCAGCGCGCCCGGGGCCGGACTTGGCCCGTTTGCCCTCCATTGGTGAGCTTAGGGTTTAGGGTTTAGGGTTTGCCCTCTATTGGGGGGTTTAGGGGTTTAGGATTTCAGGGGCTTGGGGGCTTTTAGGGGGGTTTTAGGCTCGCTTAGGGGCCTACGGGGTGGCCCCTTTAAAAACGAGAGAGAGCTGGAGTGTAGGCAGCATAGGAGATGAGGAGGCGCTCTCATCCTGCCTTCTACTCGTCGTCTACTAAATTGCTTAAGAACCCTAAAAGAATTTAAAAAAATAATCCCTTAATGAGGGCGAATACTTGTTTTTGTTTTTTTAATTTTTTCGGGGTTCTTGAGCAATTAGAAGTCGTCACAAGGCGCCTGGCTCCAGTCCGGGCATGCAATACGTCAGGAGTATGAGCCCTGCCTTCGAACCTAAACAACCCTGAACCCTAAACCCTAAACCCTAAACCCTAAAACCGCTAACCCCTACTAAACCCTAGCAATGAACAAGCCCCTCAGCCCGAAACCTGTGGGGGCGTGCCTCGGTGTGCTCGAAGCCCCTGCACACCAGCGCGCTGAGGACAGAAAGATCGTGGAGTGGGCGACCATGAGCGGCTTGGGCAAACCAAGGACCCTTATGCTGAGGGTTGAAAGGGCTTAGGGTTTAGGTTTTGGGGTTAAGGCTACTAAGAAGCAGTAAGTTACAAGGTTAAGGGTTTAGGGTTTATGGGACCCTTATGCCCGCCCAACCTCTTGCCTTTCAAGCATGTCCTTTATGCTGAAATGTTACCCTGCAGTGCAGCGTGGCAAGAAAACCCTAAACCTGTTGCAGCTGTACCCGGCACCCTAACCCCTGAACCCTCAAGCCTGAAACGAGCTGCAAGGGCTGTCAAAGTTACGGCCCCATGTTGCCCTGAGCAGGATTACGTCCCTCAAGAATTGCAACGACAAGCCGGACGTCAACTTCGGCATACAGGCAGTTTTGGGTTCAGGGTTTAGGGTTTAGGTTTAAGGGTTCAGGGAGCGTTGGAACCGTTTGTATCACGGTTCGGGCTTGTAGGGCAAGAGGGGTTGAGGGTTCAAGGACAGGAGAAACAACCGAAACCCCAGAGCAGGGCGGACGCAACGGGCGCCGACTAAATCAAATGGCTTTGCGCCCTGTTCCGTGCTACGTACTTCACTGGTAAGTTTCGGGTTGCAGTGTCCCAACCCTAAACTATAAACCCTGCTCCCCCGTTAGAAGCCTTAAGCCCTGCACCCTTTAAACCCAAAACCCATACCCAAGGACCCAGAGTAGGCCCCCTTTTTTGGGCTTTAGAGTTTCTTCTACAGGGTATAGGTTCCCTGAGAAGCCCGTGACTAGCCCGTTTCAACCAAAAACATGGTGCTCTTTTCATTCTTCGGTTACTCTTGGATCTAGTACCTCAAGCCTTCACAAGGGCCCTCAAAAGCACAGCCCTACAAGCGGCAGATCCTCCAAAAAGGGCCTTTAGAAGGTCGAGGGATCAGAGTTTAGGGGTTTTATTTCCTGTTGGGTCTGGGTATTAATGTAGGAATATATGCAATTAAACTATATCATTATATCATAAACCGTAAGACAATAGGAATATGAATCCTGAAAGAACCGCCAAGAATGATGACTCGTTGTTGGTATCCGCTCAGTACTTTTGAATGCACGAATATAAGTCCGATATGTATACATATCTCTAAACCGTAAACCATCGATATAACATGGGGGTCGGAATAATTACGAATAGTATATTCCCTTGTGGTCCCGTTATGATTTTACTATAATAACCCCTTTCAGGTAGACAGATTTTGGGTCACCCTAAACCCTAAACCCTGAACCCTAAACCCTAAACCCTAAACCCTAGACCCTAAACCCGTGAGGGTTCGAAAAGGGAGCTTAGGCATGCCGCAAACCGCAACTTGGTCGGGCCGAAGCCCTGACCCCAATTACAGTTTGGGGTTTAGGGTTTCGGGTTTAGGCTGTTTAGGGCTCAGGGTTTCGGGTTTAGGGTTTAGGGTTTCGGGTTTCGGGTTTAGGGTTTTCGGGAACCCCTAAACCCTAAACCCTAAACCCCTCAGCCCTGAAAGGTTATTGACGAGCTTTCGCCTCGTGGCTCGGCAGAAGTATCTCGAAGGCCCAGGCTTCGGAGATGATCCCCTCAACCCCTTTAGGGTTTAGGGTTTAGGGTTTAGGGTTTAGGGTTTAGTGTTTAGGGTGCCCTAAACCCTAAACCCTAAAGCTTGAACCCTGAGCCCTGAGCCCTAAGCCCCAACGGCGCGAAATCCTCTTACGACCAGGAACGCCAAACCCACAAGAAAGGCAAATAGGACTTTTTGGGTATAAGTACATGTAAAAATTAAATCGATACATAAATAGATAGAAGAGATGTATATATATATATATATAACGTTTTGGTATATTTACAGTTATTATTAAGTTATATGGGCTTTCAGGTTTCAGTAGGTTGAACATTTTTTGAGAGAGAGGGAGAGAGTTCCTTAAGCTCCTACTGTGATGGAGCGAATCCTAAACTATCTTGGCCCTTGGGTCATGTTGGGTTGAAGAGGATCACGTTGAGGAATATGTGTCAGAGGGTTTTGGCTATGTTTTACTCCAAACCCTAAACCGTAAACCCTAAACACCCGAAAGGGCCAACCTTGTTTGGCAAATCCTAAATGGCGCGATCTGGGAGGCCCCTGGAAGTGCCGCCTTGTAGTGGGATGTGTGGGATTCTGTAGGGATTCTTGTGGGGGACCCACCCCATCACCCTAAACCCTAGACCCTAAACCCTAAAACCCTAAGACCCCCCGAAAGGTCGGCTGGTGCTTGCTGTGGCACCTCTCGTGCCACGGAACTACGTGGTGATGGAGGCGAGGCCCCCGCCGATGCTTTTCAAGCCTCAGGACTTTGAAACCCTAAACCCTAAACCCTAAGCCCTGAGGCCCCTGAATTACGCAACCTGAAGGAGGCTCGGAGGCATGTCGCGGTACTTGCGAGTAGGAAACGTGAGCTAAGAAGAGTGAAGTGTCCCGGGGCGCAAGTCCCGGCCATGACCCCAAAACCTACAGGGTTTAGGGTTTAGGGTTTAGGGTTTAGGGTTTAGGGTTTAGGGTTCCCCAAACAAAGCAAAGCCTCAACCCTTACATTCCTCTGACGGGCCTGCGCCAAGGTCCGATCGAACTTGATCAAGGCTGAACGCCAGGACTTCTAGGGAGTCTGCGATAATGATACGGGGTACCTTACTGGGGTCCCTATATTAGGGGTCGATTAAGCATTGCAATCACACGAATGTGCAGGTCATCACCAGTTTTGACTGTACAAGCAGTTACCCTGTTTATCCAAATTTAAGTAGGGCTCTGTAGGGTTGCGAGCAGTACCAGTTGCAGTAAACTGTCCTCAACCATGCCGGGCTGTGTAGTTCAGCTTCGACGATCTTCGAGAAGCTTCGGATTGGTAGGTGGAAATTGGGATCAGAACTTGCCCCCTAGACCTCAGCCGAAACCTCGAGAGGGTTGGGCAATCTCAATACCTATGTAAGCCTCAAGAAGGAAGGAAAGAAGGAAGAAAGGAAGGAAGAAAGGAAGGAAGAAAGGAAGGAAGAAAGGAAGGAAGAAAGGAAGGAAGAAAGGAAGGAAGAAAGGAAGGAAGAAAGGAAGGAAGAAAGGAAGGAAGAGGGAGAATCGATCAATCGAACCTGCGTGACTCCGGCGGCCTGCGGACGGCAGCGACTGCCTGCGGTTGCGCAGAGAGGCTGCGGCAAGGAGGAGGCGGAGGAGGATCCACGACAGCACCCAAAAGGCCCTAAGGGCCCTAAACCCTGGAACCGAGGCTTTGGGCCCAGGGGTGTCGATGATTGCTCAGAGGATCCGCTGAAGGGGGGGTGTTGCCGAAGCGCCTGAGACACCTAGAGACGCGATGGAGGTGAACGCCCGTGTGCTGAAGCCACAGGATCTGGACTGGCAAGCATCACTGCACTTGGCCGAGCATTTGCGTCAGATTGTTGATGAGAAGGGTCTGTCTCCCGTTGCCCTCTCTGGCTTGAGGGGCAGCGAGTGGCGCTCGGCCACTCAGGGAATGAGGCCGGTGTACGATGGTAGGACACACTCAGATTCGGTGGCCTGCGGCAACGCCCTGAGCTCCTGTGCCAAGGAGGGCCGATGGTTGGTGGCCATCCAGCTTCTGCACTGCATGTACTCCAGGCTCCTCACTCCAGGCGTGGTCCTTTGCAGCAGCGCGATCAATGCCTGTGATAAGGCGGGGGAGTGGCAGGTCGGCCTCCAGTTTCTTCAGTTCATGCACTGGATGCAGCTACGCCCCAACGTCATTTCCTTCAACTGTGCCATCAGCGCCTGTGAGAAGTTGGGCCTGTGGAAGGCAGCCTTTGTGCTGCTAGCGGAACTCGACCTGTCCCAGCTTCGACCCGACGTCATCGGCCTCAATGGTACCACCAGCGCCTGTGCGAAGGCTGGGGAGTGGCAGAGGGCGTTGGAGATGCTGGGGAGCATCTCAGCACTTCGCTTGACCCCCAGCGTCGTTTCTTACAGCAGCGCCATCAGTGCCTGTGAGAGTGGGGGCCAGTGGGCACGGGCCTTGGCGATCCTTTTCTGCATGGAATCTCAACGCATTCGTCCGAAGCTCAGGCCGACTGTTATCAGTGTTTTGTCTTTGTCTTGCTAAGTATGATTTCCTGAGCATCAGCACAGGAAGTGTGCATGAACGTAACGCAGTTGCTGCAATTGGCACTTTACAGCACAACACTTTGTGAACTTTAAAGCAAGCCCCACACGATGCAAGTGTTCTCCCTGCTCCCAGCATGTGAACCTCCTCCCAGACAGCCCTGGAAGAGGAGGCCTGTCGTTCATGCCATTCATGGCTGCATAAGGTAGCCCGAAACCCTGAACCCCTAAACCCTAAACCCTCAACCATAAACCCTACACCCCCTAATCCCCAAGGAACGTGGTAAGTTACAGCGGTGCCATTGCCGCCTGTGACCGCGGGTGCCGGTGGCAACTGGCGCTGGAATTGCTTGGCTGCGGCTGGCTGCAAGAGTGACATGCAACAGGGTTTGTATTGCTGTTATTGGTGAGTGCATATAAGGTTCCTTTTTAATATTGGTGAGTGTATATGCCTGGTGTCCTTTTGGGGGTACAAGAAATATATACCCTGCTTCAGGTTCTGCTGCAAAGGGGGCAGATGTACCCATGTAGACTATGTCCGCACCCGTGCCCATACATCCGAAATGTGATCTGCTATTCTCCTCAGCTTGCCTCAGAAGCCCTAAACATCCACCCCGCCCCCTCCCCCTCCCCCCCCCCCCCCCCCCAACAAAAGAATTCAGAACATAGAGAAAGAGTGTTCATCTGAGGCATGGAATTAGCCAAAGTCAGGCGCAACGTAGTCAGCTGCTTGCCCGCGTTGGCCGGGGCACGTCGGGCTAGGGGTTTCGGGACCTTGCTTTAGAAGGTTACTCATTATCTGAGTAGGCAACCTTCAACCGTTGAGGGTATATCAGAATCCTACCATAACTGAAAGGTTCACCTTTTTTGGCCCAGGGTGCTCAGCAACTAGGAATAAGTATTGGGATGTTCCCCCTTTTGCTAATAGTCCTTAATAGGGATTATCGTACCCCCTAGTATAGTCCCTATTAAGGACGGTTAGAAAAAAGGGGGAGCATCCCAAAATATGTACCATAAACCTCCAGGCCGAACTCGAACAGCAAAGTTGTAGACCTAAAACCGAAGGGGGAAGCCAGGACTGATCCACCCTTCAAAGCGCTCCAATACTCATCCTAATGTGTGCTTAAGAGTTCCCCCCCCCCCCCAAACAAAAAGAATGAAACATCTCCTTCCCCCCCCCCCCACAAAACACAATTTCTTCCTTGCAAGGATGATTACTTTTCATGTTTTTGGGTTTCTGAAGCAAGTAGTAGTCGTGCTCTGGTCAAAAGGGTTCGAACGGTTCGTGGCCACTCAGCAGCACCCCCTGTAGCACGCGAAAACCTTTGCACCGTGCATAGGCCTCCCGGGCCGGAGTATAATCAACTGAAGTCCCCTGTGGGGCATGACGTATGCTTATTTCATCTAGAAGCGTGAGGGGGGCGGGGGAGGGCGGGAGGTTTTCACAATTAAGGGTCCCTTGGTTACCGGAAGTTCTGCCATATTTGGTTTGGTATGAAAGGTGGCCCTAATTTTGGGAAGCCCCCCCCCCCCCCGTCCCCTACTGAAAATGCAACTGTGAATTTTGGTTCTAATTACGGGGAAGTGTACCCGGAACCCTGAACCCTAAACCTGAAACCCTAAACCCCTAAACCCTAAACCCCTAAACCCTAAACCCCTAAACCTTAACCCTCAACCCTCAACCCTCAAACCTCAACCCTCAACCCTCAACCCTAAACCCTAAACCCTAGCCCAAAACCCTAAACCCTAAACCCCAGGTTTCAGCAGCGCCATCAGCGCCTGCCAGGGCGGCAGCGCGTGGACCGTGGCTCTCGACGCTTCCTTGAAGACGGGATTATGCCAGTTTAGGGTCTAGGGTTAGGGTTTAGGGTTTAGGGTTTAGGGCTTAGGGTTTAGGGGTTAGGGTTTAGGGTTTAGGGTTTAGGGTTTGGGGTTTGGGGTTTTCGGTTTGGGGTGTGGGGTTTAGGGTCTCGGGTTTAGGGCTCAAGGGTTTTCAGGCTTGTCCGAGTCTGGGTCCGAAACGGGGTGAAATCGCAGAACACCGATTGTAAATAGGGTTCAAGAGGGGTTCAACTTCTGGGCAGCTACAAGTACGAATGAGGTTTTAAGTGACCCTTATCCTAAGCCTAAACGCTAAACCCTGAACATAATACAGGAGCCTTAACCAATAATTATTTTCATCACCTTTGACTCCCTACATAATTCTTCCACAATGCACCGAACGAACCAGTTCTAGATTTGCAAGGGTGGTGCGTGTCTGTGTGTGCCCTGCGCACCAACACCCTTAGCCCAAGGCACAAGGCCCTCAAACTCTGAATCCTATAGCCCTGATCCCTGAACAGTAATTAGACAGAAACACCAGAAATCTACAACCTTCATGCTCGACGTCCTAACCCGGAGCCCTAAACCCTACCCAAGGAGCTGCTGTGCATTATGGAGAACTCTGCCGTGCTCCCGAACGAGCTCCTGTGAGATAAGTTCTGCCCCTACCCGCCCCCCCAAACCTTAAACCCTTTTAGCCCTAAACCCTACATTCTGGGCCCAGCCGCGAAGGGGAAGGGCGCCGTTTCACCGCAGACCGAGCAGAAGGAGGCCACCGATGTTCCTGCGGCCGAGCCTCCTGCAGCTTCACCAAGCCAAGCCGCGGTCGCAGCGCTTGCCGCCTTCGGTATCTTCATTTTGTCAGGCGTAGGCCACCTGCGCCTGCGCCGCCTGCGCCGGCGCCTGTTCCTGCGGCGGCGGCGCCGCCGGCAATCGGCAGGCCAGATGAGCCTGCCCTGCTGCAGGAGCGTGGCGCGCGATCATGACGGCGTTTGCCTGGCGAGCCCCAGGAGGGCTTTCCCTGTCTCAATGCTACAAGTAGCCGCGCGCGATTCGGCGTGCGGCTACAACAGAATCTAATCTGCTCAGGGAAAAAACAAATAAAAGAGTGGAGAGGGGACTGTGACAGACGGCTTGATCATCGGTTTGACTGGTTCGGTCCCGACGTTCAAGCCCATTTCAAGTAAAGAGTGGTCGTGAAATTTGGTCAACTGGACCTCCTGGAAAAATGGAGGATGGCAGACAGTCAATGAGGATAAATGAGAGCATCTCTGCTTCAGTTCTGTTCTACTTTTCGTAGACTTTGCTCGACTTCCTTACTGGTACTGCCACTGCCACTGCCACTGCCACGCTTCATAGCTTAGCTGCAGAAGTTCTGGGCACAGTAGGCTCTTGGCACAGTAGGATCTTTGGGTTGGGACATAGGGTGTAGGGGTTGAGGATTGAGGGTTGAGGGCTTGTGCCGAGCCATGGACGACCCATACTGGGTCCAGCGGTGCAACCGTCTTCGGCGGGCCATGGTACTGCCAAAGCCTCGACAAGCCCAGAGTCATGTCAACCTCAATCTGTCTGCACTGGCCGGAGGCCACGGCCACGGCCCCGAGGTGCGCTGTTCGCCGTTGCATGGCCCCTGCGATGTCAAATCTGCTAATCCTGCGCGTGCAGGCAACTCGCTCACTCCGAGCCCGGCCTCGCGCCGGAAGCACAAACCTTACTTCCGCATGCTGGTTGATCTTACTTATCTGCCCATACGTGGCTTAATCCATTGTGCCCCTTTATATATCCACTTATATCATCGCCTGTAAATGCAAACGGGGCGCAGGTTCTTAGTTCACTAAAATATTACGAGTGTGCCTAAACCTTGGATGCTAAGCCTGAAACCGGAGTCAAATCTAAGAAAGCTCTGAGGTTCTTTGCCAGGTCACTGGTACTGGTGCCATATGCAGATTGTGGCACGCACTGGTCTACGCTGCGAGACCTCTAAACCATCAAGGCTTTGAGCGTCCCTTGCGCAGCCGTGCTAGCACCTCATGTTTTCCAAGCAGAAGTAGCTGAAGTTTTCCTTGCCTCAGCAGTGCTATCGGCGACGTGAGTCCGAGTTGCGCAGCTGTGCTAGCGCCTCGTGTTTTCCGAGGTACAGCTCGCCGTGCGTGCGCTCATGACTACTTCGTATTTCAAACTACTTCGTAATTTAATTGAGGGACACTGATGTACCTAATTGATGCGTTTCGCCCCGGAACCCCTGAAGTGAATGCATACTACCTGTTTTTGCACTTGATCTTCTTGTCTATCGTGTGCGTAAACGCAGAACTGCAGGGCCTTCCGATTTCTGAGGAGGCGAAGTGTTCTAACGTAGGGGCGGCCGACGTTTTCGGAGGCCGGGACTGGGGGGCGCGGCCAGCGTGAACTCCAACTCGAGGGGGTCGGAGGCCCCTGAGCAGGCAGGAGGGACAGCGCCTAAGGCGTGGCTACCAGCTACCCCCCAGTTGGCAGTCGCTCCTCACTCATGCACTCACTCACTCACTCACTCACTCACTCACTCACTCACTCACACTTTCACAACGTACGTCTTCAATTTACGGGCATTACACATGGGCATCCTTTCGTGACAAAGCCACCTGCGAACCCATACCTCGCGACAAATTCGCACGCTAGTTCGACCCAAGACTGTCGCGTAGAAGATTGCCGGTCAGGAAAGTATCATTGGGAAGTAAGAACAAAGTCTAGCGCAAGCCGCGTAGCTGGAATGTTCTTAGCAGTACTCCCGCAAGGCGCTGGTGCGGTGGAAGGCGCTGCCTCCGCGGCCTCGCGCGCAAGCGCTTGCTCCGCGGCTGCAGGGTGATAGGGCGCAGGGATCTTCCATCTGCGCCGAACAGGACCCAACCAGCGCTGCCTCTGAGGCCGTGGGGGCGGCGAACTGCGGCAGCTCTGGCGCCGTGGGGTTGGACATGGCGCAGGGCGTGTGGCGGACGAAGCTTGGACTTGTGTGCAGGGGCTCCAGGAAAGGTTCGAAGAGGAAAATCCCAAAACCCAAAGCCCGGCAGCCCGATTGGCAGAACATCGGCTCCTCGATGTCTTTGCCTCCGCGGCCCAAGGCTCTGGACATAAGATGGGTTGGGTCTTAAGTGGACTTTTGTAATTCCATTTGAGAATTGGGTTGCTATCATCGGTTTCGTTGGTTTGCCACATTTCAATAGCAGGACTGGGGACTCGCTTGACTGGTTCACTGCAGCCCGGATGGCTTCAGATTCGGATGTAGAAATCAGGATACGATGAACCCACAGAGCATGTTTCTGTGTCTATCGTGGAGTGCTTATAGGGCCTGGGGTCTCGGATCTACGTAGCGTTTCCATGCTTGAGGGCTTAGGACTTAGGAAACTTTGCAAGGGTGGTTGGATGGAGGGTTGTATCGGCACTGACATGAGGAAACCGCCTGCTTTTTCCAAGCAAAGTACCAGATTAGTGCCCTGCAGTGTGTCCGAGACGTCAGCGAGGCAGGTGGCAAAAAACCCTAAACCCTAACCCCTAACCCCGAACCCCTAAATCCTAAACCCTAAACCCTACACCCTCAATCCTCAACCCTAAACCCTAAACCCTAAACCCTAAACCCTAAACCCTAAAACCCTAAAACCCTAAAACCCTAAAACCCTAAAACCCTAAAACCCTAAAACCCTAAAACCCTAAAACCCTAAAACCCTAAACCCTAAACCCTAAACCCTAAACCAAAAAAAGCAAAACCCCTTAATCCTAATTCCCTCGAGATCCCGGACAGAACGAGCCTACACCCAATGAGGCCGAAGAAGCCCTGAACCCTTGGCACGGCTTTTGCCCTCGACGCCCCCCAACCCTGATCCCCTGATCCCCGAAAACCCCGCTGACAGCCCTAAATGCGTGAACCCTGCTACCCCTAAACCTGTAGCCACCTGAGCCTTGCTACCCTCAACACTCTAAACCCCTAAGCCCTAAACCCCCGAAGCCCCCCAAGCCCAGGTTCTCCTTCAGCAGCGCCATCAAAGCCTGCGAGCTCCTGGGGCGCTGGGCCCTGGCTTTGAGCCGAGGCCTTAGTTGGGTTTAGGGTTTAGGGTTTAGGGTTTAGGGTTTAGGGTTTAGGGTTTTGGGTTAAAAAGGGGTTTTGGGCGCCTGTTGCAAGAGGTTTAAAGGTGTCGGGTGTAGGGTTCGGGGACGTCGTCAGGGCTTTGAGGGCTTTACGGGCTTTAGGGTTTTGGGGTTTTGTGGGTTTCATAGTTGACCACCAAAAGTGGGCTTCCAATTGCTTCCCCCGAATGTAGGATACATCGGCAAAAGCACCAAGAGAAAAAGGGTAAGTTGTTTCTTTGGCGGTGTGAAGTTGGTAATAGAGGTGGTTAGAGATGATCCAACAAAGACAGAATGCATTAGAACCGTCACCCGCTCAAGGCGCGCGGCAATATCACAACCCCAATTCCATTTGACAAGAGAAAATCGGTGTGCCCGTGAGCCTCTTTTCGAATGAGGTCTGCTAGACTGGATGGTTGGCCTCTCCGCGCGCCCGCCGCCTGGCTTGAACAAGCAGAGCTGCAGTTGAAGGGGATTAAGGGGTTTGGGGTTCACGAAACGCGGCCCTCAGTCCATGCATCAAAAACAGTGCTCTTGTAAACGCCTTCCCTCCGGCCCCTCCCCCAACCCCCCGAAAAAACACAAAACGCCCCTGAGTCCGAAACCCCAAAGCCTGCCGTTGCAGAGAGTGCTTGCATAACCCTAAACCCTAAACCCAGGAACCTCCTATGTCTGAACGCCGCCATCAGCGCCTGCGGCTTGGGGGACCGATGGTCGGCGGCCATAGGGCTGCTGGCCAGCTGGCGGCAGGGGTCGGCAGCGGGCGTAGAGGTCTTTAGGGTTTGGGGCTTGGGGACGTTTAGGGTTTAGGGTTTAGGGTTTGGGGTTTAGGGTTGATGATAAGTTTAGGGTTTAGGGCTAGGGTTTAGGGGTACCCTGCACACTCTGAAACCCTAAGCCCTAAACCCTAAACCCTAGACCCCCTAACCCCCCTAAACCCCCGCAACCCCTCAACCCCAAAGCCCAAGTGTTTAGGGGCTGAAGGTCTCAACTCCCCCCCCAGCACTCAACTCAAGTCCCTTGAAAACCGTTCTTGGGAGGCAGTGTAGGGCTGAGGGTTTAGGGTTTAGAGGGTTTAGGGTTTTGGGTTGAGGGGGTTTAGGGTTTAGGGATGCTCCAGAGTAGGGCGTGGATCCAGTGGCACCGGAGGCTGCACTTGTTCTCGGTTTTCCCTCTTGCTTTGCCACAGGCGCGCTTGCATACGCCTGGGCGACCATCGCCCTAAACCCGAAACCCGAAACGCGACTCTGTGTGCCTCCTCCGAGCGTGAGCGATTAAACCCCAAACACACCCTAAACCCTAAACCCTGAACCCTGAACCCTGAACCCTAAACCCGTAGCACCCTGAAGCTGAACGCGTGCCCAGAACCCAGCCTTGGGATCTACAAACCTGAAACTTCAGAAGACTTGGCTGGCGTGGCTTGTCGGTGAGAAGAGCATCTTGTGCGCCCTTCAACAGTGAAGAAGCTTGAAACCCTAAACCCTAAACCCTCAACCCTAAACCCTAAACCCTTTAACCCTTTAACCCTTTAAACCTTAAGCCTTCAGAATGTCGTGACATGAGGCTTCCATGGACACTTTCGGCATCGAGCCGGATGTGATTAGCTTCAACAGCGCCTGGCCCAAAAGGTTTAAGGTTTAGGGTTTAGGGTTTAGGGTTTAGGGTTTTGGTCGGATCAGGACATGTATGGATTAGGAGGCAACGGCAAACCCTAAACCCGAAACCCCAATAGTCTGCTTAGGGTTTAGGGTTTAGGGTTTAGGGTTTAAGGTTTAGGGTTAGGCTTTAGGGTTTAGGGTTTAGGGTGAAGCCCTAAGCCTAAACCCTACATGCTACCAATTGCTGAAGACCCCCGCTGAAGACCCCCGCGCAATAAAACAAAGCATACACATATTTTTCCTGAGGCCTCCATCCATCGTGAGCTTTCAGGCCCACCGTGCATTTAACTGCGTAGGCCCTTGGGGCATCTTGCGATATTTTCCTTACTGGGTTTAAGAGGATCAGATTTCGGAGAATTTGTTCAGGCTAAACCCCCAAGCCCTAAACCCTAAACCCCAAACCCTAAACCCTAAACCCTAAGCCCTAAGCCCTAAGCCCTAAACCCTAAACCCTAAACCCCAAACCCTAAACCCTAAACCATGTCAAGGGCCATCGTAGGAAAGCAAGACGCCCAGGCGCCGTGGCTGCTTGCGAAGCCGCAGCTGAGTGGCAGCTTGCCGGGCTGCTCCTGGCGCAGATGCAGGCGCCCTAAACCCTAAACCCTAAACCCTAAACCCTAAACCCTAAACCCTAAACCCTAAACCCTAAACCCTAAACCCTCAGAAGCGCCTAAGTAGCCGAGAGCCTCAGAAAGCCTGCAGGTGGATCTGTCATCCTTGTTTACTTGCAATTCGGAAAAATAGCCACGTTTGGCCCAAGTTGGGGGAGGTGTTCCCCTCCATCAAGGGTTTAGGGTTTAGGAAGTAGAGTTTAGGGTTTAGGGTGTAGGGTTTAAGGTTTAGGGTTTAGGATTTAGGATTTAGGGTTTAGGGTTTAGGGTTTATGTCCGGAGCGGTGCCGGGGGCGGCCCGGTCCCAGTAGCATGGCCTCGATCTCGGCAGCTCCCTCGTATCTGCCGCTGGCCCTCATTGACAAGTGCATCGGATCCCGCATCTGGATCCTTGGTCATAGTTGGGTAGCATTTTTGCGTTGTTAAGGGTACTTAAACCCTGGGTAACGTTTTACAGTTCTGAGGGTACTTTAACCCAATCAGGAATAGACATTTAAGTTTTTAATGCCATCCCAACCATGAACGAGGATCATCATGAAGGGTGACAAGGAGCTAGTGGGCACCTTGCGTGGTTTCGATGACTACGTCAACATGGTGCTGGACGATGTGCGAGAGTATACCTTCACACCCCAGGGCAAGAAGATCACATACCTGGAGTCCATACTCCTCAACGGCAATAACATCACGACGATGATTCCCGGTGGCGATCCCGAGGAGAACGACAAAGCTGGTAGTGCTGTGTGAGGGATGCTCCTAGGATGGGAACGCAGCCGCCTGCAGAGTCTCACCATTATGAAACAAGCGCCTTGGCCAGCCACCATACTGAAGCGCGGGCAAAAAGGATCAAGGGGGTTACTTGGAGGTTGACCCCGTTTGAACTGTACTTATAACCCCATTATTACCATATTAGGGCACTTAAGGGGCTTATAAGTGGGTCATAAGTGCACTTATCATGGCTTCTTAACTACCCTAAACCCGAAATCCCCGAAACCCAGGCATAGGATTAGGTGTAGGGTCTAGGATTTAGGGTTTAGGGGTTTACTGAAGAGCTTCACATGGTCCTTACAGTTGAAATTGTTTCTCGATGCTGGCATTGTAGGATAGAGTCGTTCTGCTCCTCTGTTCATGTGCTGTCGGGATAGAAAAGGGTTTAGGGTTAAGGGTTGTGGGTTTCTTCCTCAGGCCTGCCGCTTGCAGCCGAACGCCATCACCTACAACAGTGCCATGAGCGCTGCTGAGAAGTCAGGCAGGGGTTGCAATAGCTGCACCAGGCCGCCAGCGAAGTTCGACAATGAGAGCGTGAGAGAGACAGGAGCACACCCTAAACAGGAAAGAGCTTGAGGGCTCTTTTGCTGCTTGGGGTTAAGGAGAGCGAGGGCTCTTCACAACCCGAGCAAACGTTCTTCAGTTCTCAAGCGCTTGGCGTGGCCCGCAAGAGAGGCCAGTGGCAAGTTGCCCTGGATTTCTTGGAGCTGCTTCCCGAGAGGAGGACTGAATGCCATAAGAAATTTACGAGAAGAACGGACCTCGCATATAAGCCATACGAACCCCCAAATCATGGGATCCCCTGATAAGAAGAGCTATATAAGCCCACAGATAATAGGATCCCCTTATAAGAAGAGCTTTTTTTTTAGATAATAGGATCCCCTTATAAGAAGAGCTTTTTTTAGCCCACAGATAATAGGATCCCCTTATAAGAAGAGCTTTTTTTAGCCCACAGATATATAGGCTCCCCTTACAAGAAGGACCCCAAGAAGGCAGTATTGGCAGCCCCCCAGGCCCTACGTACAAGAGTCATCCCAGGGTCCTTGAGCCCATGTCCTGACCCTAAGCCCTAAGCCCTATAAACCCTAAACCCTAAACCCTAAACCCTAAGCCCTAAACCCTAAGCCCTAAGCCCTAAGCCCTAAGCCCTAAGCCCTAAACCCGTGTTCTGGGGGGGGCGGGCTAAACCACAGAGTCCGCGTTGCAAAGGCTCCCATCCTGCACACCCCAAGGCCTGGAGCAACCAGATTTACAGAAGAAGGTTTAGGGTTTAGGGTTGAGGGTTTAGGGTTTAGGGTTGAGGGTTTAGGGTTGAGGGTTTAGGGTTTAGGGACTAGGGCAAATGGCCCAAGGGACATCCACACAAGGAAGCCCTGAACCCTGAACCCGCAACCCCAAATCCTAAGCCCGAGACCCTGAACCCTTGCTGCATCCCAAAGGTCTCGGGTTGCATGGCTCCGGGTGTAGGGTCAGAGTTTTTTGATCTATGGATTTGGGGTTTGGGGCTTTGGGTTTGAGCGCTTGCTTCTGGGTCGCAGGGTTTTGGGGGTTGGAGGGTTTGAGGTTTCAGAGTTCAGGGTGGCCTAAAAAACCCGAAACCCTAAGCCCTAAACCCTAAACCCGAAACCCTAAACCCGAAACCCTAAACCCTAAATCCTAACCCCTAAACCCTAAAAAAACCCTAAACCCGAAACCCTGAACGCGATGCCCTAAAGGATCCCCCTGGACCTCATCGGCTGCAACAGCGCTATCCTCGCCTGTCGCCAGCGTTGGGAGCTGGCGCTGGGCCTCTTGCAGCCCTGAAGAAGCGGAGATAGCTCATGGGTTTAGGGTTTAGGGTTTAGGTTTAGGGTTTAGGGTTTAGGGTTGCAAAGACTCATACTTTGGGATGTTCCCCCCCTATACTAACAGTCCTTAAGGGATTCTAAATAGAGGGTACTACAATCCCGATTAAGGACTGCTAGAAGGGGAACATCCCAACTCATAGTGCTTTTCTGTACATGTCAAGCTTTTTTTGATTTGGCCCCTGGATTGTTTTGATGCGTCTATGGCTATGTTCAATGCGTAACCGGGAAAAAGGTCGCTGGCCTCAACTCCTCAGACCTAGGGTCCTTAAGGGAGGGGGTTTAAAGGGGGGGTAGGTACCCAGAAATCCTTGCAAAAGCTTAGGGAGCCTCAGGGCGTAGTGGGGAGTATTAGGGAACCTTGGGTTACACCCCCCTTCCCCCCCCCCCCCCTAAGCATCCCATAAGTCAGGGATGGTTTAGTGCTTAGGGCTTTGGGGTTAAGGGTTTAGGGTTCTGTAAAAGTTTCGGCAGAACCTGGCAGGTTGTATCGAATCACGGTTTTCTCTGCCACGGACTGCTTCTTGAGCCCTGCGCCCCGAATCCCAAACCAAAAACCTGTAGACCCTAAACCCTGAACCAACAAAACCACACAGCCTAAAGCCTGAACCGATTAACCCCTCAACCCGGAAGCAACAAAAATCCTAAACCCGGAACCAACTAACACCTATAAGCCGTAAACCCGGAACCAACAAAACGATAAAACCGGAACCAACAAAGCCCTAAACCACATGATGAGGCTCGAAGGCAGTCGACTCCCGTCCCCGCTCCCATGTTTTCCCGTGGGTTCAACTCTGAACTTTACACGCCCTCAGCTTGTATCACACACATATTATATATCTATATTATATATATGTATGTATGTAGGTATGTAGGTAGGTATGTAGGTATGTAGGTAGGTATGTAGGTATGTATATAGATGTATATATCACGACCGATGTAACTCTGTATATGCATGTACATATACGTTCATATACATACATACATACATACATACATACATACATATATATATATATATAATATATGCACAGATATAGAGGTGCAGATATGGAGATATACAAACATACACACACATATATACATATAGAGAGAGAGAGAGAGAGAGAGAGAGAGAGAGAGAGAGAGAGAAGATACAGGAAACTCCCGTAAGCCTTCCACGCCCAGTGATCCGATAATGCCTTGCTAGATCCCCACGCCCATCTGAACGTGAGCCCGAGGTTGGCGTACAGGGTGAAGTGCGGTCGACTTAGGACTTGGGTTTAGGGTTTAGGGGTTTAGAGTTTAGGGTTTAGGGTTATGGGTTATGGAGCCGATAGAAGTAAAGTTGTCGGGGTGACTTTGCCGCCGGTTAGAGGACCCAAGAGCCCAAAGAGCTAAGACGAAGCCCGCCCTTAGGTACGGCATGGACCAGTGGAGCTTGCTGCCAGATGTGGTAAGCTATCACAGCGCCTTCGTCGCCTGCGACATGTGCGGTCTATGGCACCGGGCTCCTGGGACTGACCCTTACAAGCCATAAGCCCGGAGGCTTTTCCAGTATTTGCTGAAGAACCACCCAAGACGCAAGGTAGAATCATCCCCATATTGCCTGATACTCAAGAATAGTTGTATCTATTGAGGGTTCTGACGGGTGCATCGGGTTTCCTTGTCCCGAAATGGAACAGTTTGCCCCAACATTAGCTCCAAAAAGTCCCAATTCCCCAGCGCTTGGTGCAACGCACCGTTTCAATGAATGGTCCTAAACCCTAAACCCTCAACCCTAAACCCTAAACCCTAAACCCTAGAGACTCAGAGTGCGCCGCTTTCAAACGCGAGCAGTCAGTGAGTATACATGGGCTCGTGTTTTTCACCACGAGCGAAGTGAGCACCGCAAAACCCTGCGCCACATAAATAGTAGGGTCTTTAAGGGTTTTAGGGTCAAACCATAAACCATAAACCCTAAACCCTAAACCCTAAACCTAAACCCTAAACCCTAAACCCCTAGACCCAGGCTTTCGAGTTGCTCCTGGTCATGGGGCTCCATGGCTGCTCCTTTGGCCGGCACGGCGCTCCCGCGAGCAAGAAAACATCCGCGATGTCTGGGGAGTCTGGGGTTGTCGGGGAGTGGCTGTGCGGGGATCCGGTGCGGAGGTTTGGCTTTGGCGTGTTGCTTTCTGGGCTCGGTCCATTCAGCCAGGCCTAAGCCCCAGAACCAAGTCTCGTGCCTGCCCGATTGATGAGGAATGGGTGGATACCAACCCTGAAGCATGGAGTTTGTGCATGTATATGATACAGGCATTTAGTACATGCAGGTGTTGGTAGTCTGAGGCTTTGCCGAAGGCCCCAGACCTAAGAGACCTCAATGATAAGTTCTCAGAATCATAAAACTCGCTTGCCCCCCCCCCCCCCCCATAATCCCTTTACATCCAGCAAGTGGGTCACACGCCGGCTGCAACCAGGGTAGGTACCCTAAACCCGAAACCCTTACGGAGTTCCTCTGTAGCCTCTACAGGCTACATGGGGGTTTCCGAAATTCGGGGTACCTTCTTGGGGTTCTTATTATAGGGACTATTTGGGAGTCTAGGGGTCCCTCACTTTCGTAAACTCCCCACATTGCAACCTGGCAGAAGTGAGGTAGGGTTTCCCTCCGAAAACCACCTAAACTTGGGATGTTCCCCCTTATACTAACAGTCCTTAATGGGGACCATAGGGTTTTAAAATCCCTATTGAGGAATGTTAGTATAACGGAGAACATCCCAACCCTGAACCCTAGTGCAACAAGAATGGGTTTAGGATTTTCAGGGGTTTAGCGCACAGGGGTTTTCAAAGGACATAAGGAGGGACCCCCCCCCCCGCCTAGAAGGGGCCCCTAATCTTATTCCCCTATGTCACCCGTATATATACCTTATATCGTCCCTATATACCTAAGTAGCCCCGAAAACCCTAAACCCTAAACCCTAAACCCTACGTCCCTTCTGAGGGGGCCCTTGAGACTGCTGCTGAAACCCTAAACCCGAAACCCTAAACCCTAAACCCTAAAAGAGGAGCTTGCGCAGCGCTTCAACCTGCCCCACTTCAAGCGCGTGGCCATGGTCGTGGTGGGGGAGCCACCCGAGGCCCCTCTTAGGAGGTTTAGGTTTTTGGGCTCACTGGGGTTTAGGGTTGAGGGTTGAGGGTTGAGGGTTGAGGGTTGAGGGTTGAGGGGAGTTCTGCCTTATGTATTTATCATTTGTTGGTTGTTTGGTTTTTTTTGGGGGGAGGGGAGAGGAGGGTTCCTAAACCTTAAACCCTACAACGCCCTAACACTCCCCCTTCTTGTCTGAATTGTCTGAAAAGCCCTACAGACCCTACACTGCCCTACACGCTTTTATTCTTGTTTCTTGTGGTTTAGAGGGTTTAGAGGGTTTAGGGTTTAGGGTGGGGGCGGGGGGTCTCAGAGCCTACAGGTCGGTTCGATACAATCAGGGGTCACTTAAGGGTTTTTTTGGGGAGATTTGGGGGGTTTTTGGTTGGATTCCAGGCTTTGGGTTTTTTAAAAAATTTTTAGGGGGGTTTAGGTATTTTGGGGGTTTGAGGAGTCAGGGCTTCGGGGTGGTAGGGTTCTAAGGTTCTTGGGTTTAGGGGCTTTGGGGTTTTATGTTCAGGGCTTTCGCAAATTGGGGTTTCGGGGTTTAGGGAGTTTCGGGTTTTGGGGCTGTAGGGTTGGGAGCGTCATTGATTCAGATGGTGCTGGTTCTTGTGCCGCTGTCCTTGCAAGAGTCTCTTCAGACGTGCTGGCGCCGCCTTCAGTCCAAGCTTCAGAAGAAGGGTTTACAATTTGGTGGGGTTTAGGGTTTGGGGTTTAGGGTTTAGGGTTTAGGGTGACCTCTACATGACGTGCACCCGGTCTCTGGTGGGTGGATGGCGCTTTTGATCATGGTGGTGGTGGCGGTACCCGAAACCGAAACCCACGTGACCAAAACTCCCCTCATATCCAAGACAATCCCTTATACCCTAAACCCTCAACCCTGAAAATTCCCCAATGCCCAAGCCCCTCGTCTGTTTGGGGACCTGAAGCGCCACTGGCCTGCCCCCATGGCGCGCTTTCTCCCCGCGTCCATCGAGCTCCGCGACACGCAGTCCAAGGGCCGAGGCCTCTTCGCGCTGGAGCGCCTGGCGCGTTCTGCAGAGGCTCGGTCGGCTCTCGGAATGTTTTATATATTTTCCTTAATCACCAAAGCTAGCTCCTTGGAGCTCGCGAGAGTTGTCGTTTACAAGAATTCTCTCTAGTGTTCAGCTGGGTCAAGAAGCGACTCCGACCCTTAAGTGGTCTGAAAATCAAAGAGATAAAGGGCTGTGGAGGGGGGGGGGGGGCCCCCCCCCCCCCCCCCCCCCCTCCTTTCAGGTCGCCTTAATTGATTTGGGGAGGGGGGGCCCCCCCCCCCCTTTTGGGCCCCCCCCCCCCCACCCCTTTTCAGGCTTCCCCCTCCGTCTTGGTCAGGCCCTGCTGTCGAGCTGTAAGGCCCCGAGATGAGCATTCGAATCCGCAGCTTCCGACAGCTCTTAGTGCGACCGCTGCGTGTCCCATCCTTTCGTTTTGCTTAAGCAGTTCAGAGTTGGCAGCGTTGTTTTGTGATCCCCTTGGGTCTGGTGCAGATCATAGCAGCGTTTCTAGCTTTCGTGGCCCCGATCTCAAGTATTGTCCTTCCTTGGGTTTTGCATAAGAGGATCATGTTTAGGAATATGTTCCTACATTTTCCTTCATTGCTTCATTGGGTTTAAGAGGATCATAATTTAGGAAGCTTTTTCAAGAAGGGCTTTAAGGGCCATCCCAGGAGGTCTTAGCAGCGGAGATTTGGGCGGTGGCCCTGGCGCTTCCTGCCCGGCCCTTCCGCTGCCGCGGCTGCCTCCGTGCAGTGAGCCAGGGCGATGAGCCTCTGGAGGCCTGTCCTAGCTGCAAAGAGGCTTGGTAACCGACAGGTACGGCTTTTCTACTTTTTTGTTTTCCTTGTTTTTGGTCTTGCTTATAGCGCTGCAGTCCCTCCTCTAAAAAAGGTTCTTCTGATAAAATAACCATAAAGTCACCAACCCCCCAAAAAAAGGGTGCCCTTACTACAATATATGGACACTGGGCTGCCAAGGAGGCGTACTACTGTGCGTCTTGCCGCCAGCGTGGACAGGCTGCGGAGAGACACCGGCACGAGTGTGAGCTGCTGCAGCGCCTGGCGTGCTTTACGAACAAAGAGGTCTTGGTTGCCCAGTGGTACCCTTTACCCTTTTTTTGATTATGGGTTCCCTTATAAAACAAAACCCACCCAAAAAAAGCGTGCCCTTATTACAATATGGTTACTGGGCTACCAAGAGGTGCCTTCAGAAGTTCGCTCGAACGTGGCCTTGCTCATCTCCTTGCATGCCTTCACCCGAGATGCTGAGATAGGTGATGTCAGCGACTGGCTCGGCTTGATGCCAGAGCCGCCGCGGCCAGGCGCCAAGCGCCGGGCGCGGCTCAGGGCTACCGCTGCCGCCCTCTTCGTGCAGCTCCGGGAGAAGCAGAGGGAACAGGAGAAAACTTCCGAAGCGGGCTCTGTGCACGAGAAGGAGGACGGCTCCACCCTCTTCCCCAGCAAACTCAGCTCCGACCCAAGACTCCTCGAAGCAGTGCTGGCAGCGGTGCCGCTGAACGCCTTCGGCCTGGGACCCGACGGTCAGGATGGCCAGTGCCTTGCCCCGACCGCCGCGTACGTGAACCACAGCTGCCTACCCAACTGTGTCTTGGTACTGTAGCCCAGTGGCACCCTTTACCCTTTTTTTGGTTCTGGGTTCCCTTATACGGTAACCCACCAAAAAGGTTTTTTTTGCTTCTGGGTTCCCTTATAAAGTAACAACCAAAAAATGGGTGCCCTTATTGCAACATGGTTACTGGGCTACTGAGGTGTTGAACGTATTGTTGGAGGACAGGTTCGCTTCTTCGCACTGCGGGACATCGAGCCAGAGGAGGAGCTTACCTTTGCATACCTCGACCTCGGACAGCCCCTGGAGGACCGGGCCGGGCTCATTCAGATGAGCTGGAACTTTACCTGCGGCTGCGCACGCTGCCGCGGGACTCACAAGGCACAGGTGCGAGCCTTTGACGAGCAGCACCTTTGCGATTGTGGGGCGGTTGTCCTCACGAAGGAGAGGGCATGCCGATGCAACGCGGACGTGACGGAAACGAGCGGTGAGTCGTCAGAGACGCACAGCTTCGGAGAAATAAAACATGCGCGACCCACATGAGCTTCCCGCAGCAAGCTCTAAACCCTAAACCCTAAAGCCTAAACCCTAAACCCTAAACCCTAAAAAACCCAAACCCCCTCGAGGCGTTCAAGGCCAAGGTGCACGCCGTCCTCCTGGCTGAGAAGCAGGCGGTGGAAGTTTGCAAGGGTTTAGGGTTTAGGGCTTTCTGCTGTGTTTTTGTTTCCCTAAACCCTCAACTTAGGCCCTAAGCCCTGTTCTGGGGGGAGGATTCTTGGAGTTTTGTTGGAGGCCTTAGGTTGTTTTAAGGTTGTTGGGTTTTTTGGGGGGTGTTGGGTTTCGGCCCGTCCGGGTTTGGGAATTTGGGGTCCTCCTGGGGCTTCCGGTAGAGTGAGGGTTTAGGGTTTAGGGTTAGGGTTTAGGGAGCCTTTGGGATATTATATGTTTTCCTTTACTTGGTCTAAGAGGACCATCTTTAGGAACATCAAAAACGGGGTTTAAGGGCCATCCTAGGTAGGGGTTGGGTTGGGGGCGGGGAGGAGGTTGGGTGGAGTCTGGGGTTCTCTATGGGTTAGGGCTTTAGGGTTTAGGTTTAGGGTAGGGTTGCCCAGTCTCGGTTCAAAAAGGGTGAAATCGGCTGACATACGTTTGAGTCAACATTCTGGCGCGTACCGTCGCTGCAGTGAGGGCATTGCCCCTCCCTGACCGTTTTTTTTTTTGGTCTCCTCCGTGTCGTGGGAGTTGTCGCATGTCGCCTTCCGTTTCCGGGCATTCAGCAAGTCCAGAAGTCCCCCAGCAAGCTTGTCCGAGTCTGGGTTCACAAGGGTTTCTGGCTTCGGGGCTTACTTGGAGGCTCATGGGTAGTTATAAGTGGGGTTATAAGCAACTATACTTATATCTGGTTATAGCCTTCTTTTGGGTACTTGCAACTTATAACCCTGCTTCTATCTACCCAGAACCTTCAAGTAGGGTTCTCCATGTCTTGGGGCGTGATGTTCAAGCCAGGGTGGCTTTGCAGTGGCTTTTGGGGTTTAGGGTTTAGGGTTTTGGGTTCAGGGGTTTAGATGCCTTCGCAGGAGAAGCTGGATGCGGAGTGGAAAGCTCAACAAATCGAGAAGGACCCTAAACTATTCCCATTTTGTTAAGGCTTAGGTTCCCTTATAAGCCCCTGTCATGCAAACCAAAAAGGGCAGCCTCTTGATTCCTAGGTTGCCCTTGGGTTCAGTGTAGCATTGCGTGATGCAGCATGGCCACACTTTAGGGTTGAGAGGCTTGGCCCGCAGCCCTGCAAGAACTCTACACGCCCAAAGCCCTCCCTAAACCCTCCCCCGCAGCCCTGCAAGGACCCTAAACGCCCAAGCCCTCCCTAACCCCCCCCCCCCCCCCAAACCCCTAGAAACCCCGAAGCCCTAAACGTCGAACGCCCTAAACCCTGAAACCCGAAGCCCCGAAACCCTATCACACCCGAAGGCCCTAAACCTAGATAACCCTAAACCCCCCAAAATCCCTAAACACTAAACCTTAAAGTATCCCTAAACCCAAAACCCTAAACCCTAAACCCTGAACCCTCCCAAAAGAGCAGGAGCGGCAGAAGCAGCTTGAGGCGCTGCAGAAGAAGCAGAAGGCCCTGGAGGAGGCCCGGGTTTTGGAACTTAGGGTTTCGGGCTTGGGGTTTAGGGTTTAGGGCTGTGCAAGCAGCCGCTTTTTTTTTCTGGCATTCCCCACCCAGCCCAGATGGAACCAAAAGGGCTTAGGGTTTAGGGTTTCGGGTTGAGGGTTTGTGGTTGAGGGTGGCCAACCTGCCTAGGGTTCCCTCGCAGAGTCTCGCAACGCCCGCCTAGCCCAACAGCCAAGCGGGTGCCGGGCGGGTTTCGGGCTGAGGGTTGTTTAGGGGGTTTCGGGTTCCCTAAACCCTAAACCCTAAACCCTAAACCCTAAACCCTAAACCCTAAACCCTAGGGTTTGCAGGGCTTTTAGGGTGTAGAGGGTTTAGAGGGTTTAGAGGGTTTAGGGCTTGGGAGGGCTCCTCTGGCTGGCGAGACTCGAGTCCAGTGGGAAAAGGCCCGAGAAAAGACTCTCCTCTGCTTCCGAAAGACAGCTGCATCCACTCACAAGCCCTGAGCCCTGACACCCTAAACCCTAAACCCTAAACCCTAAACCCTAAACCCTAAACCCTAAACTCCCAAAGCCTTCAGCCCCCAAGCTCCCTCCATCCAGGAGGCCCAGCGAAAAGCAGCAGAGGCTGCAAAGGCTGGGCTTGCTTCGACTGAGGGACTGAGGGGCTCCTTGGTATTTAGGGTTTAGGGTTTAGGGTTTAGGGCAAATCGGTTTTTGAGGATGTGCTGGAATAAGGAACCCTCCCTCAAAAAGGAACCCGCCAACGCAATTGCAATGATAGTTCGCTCTGCATTTGCTCGGGTTCCTCAAGCTAGTTTGCAGTAGGGTTTGGCCTTTTTGTTGTGGATTACGTACTGGTTCAAAAGGTTATGGTTCGGTTCTTAGGGCACCCGCCTCCTTCAAACCTGATATTGCTGCTTCTCCTGATCTTACTACTACTCCTCCTCCTCCTGCTGCTGCTGCTGCTTTTAAACTCATTCTCCTGAACGCAAGAAACAAAAAAACAGAAACGAGGGGGATGGAATTTAGACCAATTCTCTACTTCTCCAATGATTTTCGAAAAATGAGCACAAGAAACAAAAACAAGAAACGAGAGGGGTGGAATTTAGATGAATTCTCTACTATGATTCTCGAAGAATTTCTCCACCACCACCACAAACTCCTTAACCCCAAGCCCTTCGCCCTTAGCCTTCACTTTAGTCCCCGAACCCCACAAAACTCGTGATGCTGTGAAAGGCTGGAAAGAAGACGTTTTGTTCTTCTAACCGATTCTAACCCTCCTCTGGACATGCAGGAGGCTGCGGGTGAGGAGAAGGAGGCGGACCCTGCGGCGGCGAGTGGCGAGGCGACTCTCAAAGGATGTCGGGTTTGGGGCTTCAGGGGGAGGGTTCAGGGTTTGGGGTGTTAGGTTTGGGGTTTAGGATGCACAGGGGCAAGGCTTAGGGCCCTTGATCCAGAAGTCTTCATCTGGAGACAACAGGGCGCTCACAGCCACTTGGCTTTCGGCTGCTAACGCGCGACAGCCCCAGAGTCTAGATATCCTAAGCAGCGCGCAGCCCTCAGTCCGAGTAATCACAATAAGAGCATACGAACATCGCTAGCACGATGAAGGCATTGGGGGGGGGTCTCATATGTCTTAAGAGGCGAAGCATCCTTATTGCAGCTGAGTTCGCGGCGGGGGTGGGGTGTTGGGGTTTCAGGTTTCGAAAAGTTTGTCGGCTTCGAGCCGCGAAGGACTTGCGGTTTTCGGTGTCTTGTGGGGGGGGGGGGGGGGAGGTGGGTGAGGGGGGAGGGTTCAGGGCTTGGACGCGAACCCCGCCCCCTCCAAGCCCGGCCACTCTCTAGCCTCCCTGAAGCCTCCCTGAAATCCCCCCAAAGCACTAACCAAGACCTCAGGCCCAAGCCAACAAACAACCCCTGAGCCCAAACCCTAAGCCCTAAACCCTAAACCCTAGACCCTAAACCCCAAAACCCTAGACCCTAAACCCCGGAAACCCACGGAGGCCAAGGACGAGGAGATGAAGGAGGAGGCGGAGGTCAAGGACGAAGCCAAGGCAGGCGGCCCTAAACCCCAAACCCTAAGCCCCTAAACCCTAAACCCCTAAACCCTTCAACCCCTCAACCCCTAAACCCCTAAACCCCAAAACTAGTTGACTAGTTGATTACAGCCGAAACCCGAAACCCCTAAACCCTAAACTAGTTGACTTGGGCCTTAAACACTGAGCCTGGGTCCCGCTCCGGCGTTTTTTGGGGCGCGGGGGGCCTTTAGGGCTTTGAGGATTGCAGGGCTTGGTTTTTTGGGCTTAGGGTTTAGGATGTAGGGTAAAAAACCGGGTTTCGGGTTTAAGGCTGCAGATTTTCATGTTTTAGGATCTGCCTCTGTGTGTGGTTTGGAGCGTTGTGCCGGTGAAGTTGGCTTCTGCAAAATCTCTCCAAGGAGGAGGCCGACGTCCAGATGAAGGAGGAGCTGTGCTTTTTTGCACGCCGCCGACGAAAAAAACATGTCGCTGTTTCATTAAGGGATTTAGGGCTTATGGGGTTCGCAGGGTTTGCAGGGTAGATAGGGCTTTTTGGGTTCAGGGTTTGTTTCATGTTTACTCGAGGGAACGCGCAGGACTTTTGGGTTGAGGGCCAAGAAGCTTGTCGCGGGCCCACCCTGCTGCGGAGCCCTGAATTGGGGCCCCGCCTGCGCAGAACGCAGCTGCACATTCCTCAGAGATCCCAAGCTCGAAGCTTTGATCTTTGATCCCACCCTCGCCATATGAAACCCCCAAACCCCTAAACCATAAACCCTACACCCTGCAAACCCTACACCCTAAAAAACCCTAAGCTCTACACCCTAAACCCTGAACCCTGTAAACCCTGAACCCTGTAAACCCTGAACCCTAAACCCTAAACCCTAAACCCTAAACCCTAAACCCTAAACCCTGAACCCTGAACCCTAAACCCTAAACCCTAAACCCTAAACCCTAAACCCTAAACCCTAAACCCTAAACCCTACCCCCACAGCTCCCGGCCAGGAGCCCAAGGAGGAGGCGGAGGCAGCCCCAGTGGCCGAGCTGGACGACGAGGCGCGGAACTTGAAGCCCCAAACTGCTTAAACTCCAGGGTTTAGGGTTTAGGGTTTAAGGGTTTAGGGTTCAGGGTTCTTAGGGTTTAGGGTTTAGGGTTTAGGGTTATTGGGTTTTAGGGTTTTGGGTTTAGGGTTTAGGGTTCAGGGTTTAGGGTTTAGGGTTACAAACCCTGAGCTTCCCTGAGCCTCTGAGGCCCCGAAACACTGAAAGCTCTGAAGCCCCCAAAACCCAAAACCCTAAACCCTAAACCCGAAGCATCCCCGGCCCCAGGAGTTGCGCGTATGGTTCTTGCCACGCTCCGCCACAGACCTGGTCTCGGTGACCTTCAACAGCCGCCCTGTTGCATTTGTCAATTTAGGGTTTAGGGTTAAGGGTTTAGGGTTTAGGGTTTAGGGTTCAGGGAAGGTTGAGGGTTCAAAAAAGAAAGGGAGGGTTGAGAGTTTAGGGTTGAAAATGGCTCTGGGTTCACAGGGGTTATATTAGCAGTGGGCTTCCGGGCTTTAGGGAATTTACGGTTGAGCCGCTTTCGGCAGCCCAGCAGCAAGGGGAGTTCCAAACCCTAGGCCCTAAGCCCGCAGCCCTCAGACCATGCGGCAGAAGCCCTAAACCCTAAACCCTAAAGACTAAACCCTAAACCCTAGGGTCAGGGCCTCAGGCGCTCGGCTGGCTTTTGTTCTCAAAGGCGCTGCGTGCTGAAGCGATGCCATTTCGCGGGGGCGTGCTTGGTTTCATTGCTCCGGCCTGAAGGCTTCCAAGAGAGAGATCCAACCCCGAGACCTTGAACCCGTTTCGCTTAGGGTTTAGGTTTTAGGCTTTAGGGTTCAGGGTTCAGGGTTTAGGGTTTTAGGGTTTTAGGGTTTTAGGGTTTGAGGGTTTCGCGGAGCCTGAGCTAAGGCAGCTTCGCTGATTTCACTCTCCCGGACGAGTCCGAAAACTTCTCGGAGCTCCTGGAACTGCAAGTTAATACTATATCCCCCCTTGGGAATCATTTTTATTTTTGTTTATACAAAAACCAAAAGGATATTAAAACTACTATTTTGATGAAGGTTCTAAGGCTTACGAAAACAGGGGACCCCCCCAAGATAGACCCTCAGATAGTAGGATCCCCCTTAGAAGGACCCCAAGGTACCCCCAAAATATCGGAAACCCCCCATGTAACTTTAGGTCCCTGAAGCCAATACCTCAACCCTAGACCCTCTTGAACGCGCTTCGCACGCCGCGGCGGGAGCCAACATTTAAAAGGTTTAGGGTTTAGGGCTCAGGGCTTCGGTAGGATGAGGCCCTTACTTGCGATTTCAGAGGAATGTACTTTTCACTGGGGATCCGGCGGTGGTATCGTTGGGGCACTTGCAACTCGACTGAACTGAAGAGAATCTGCACATGAACCTGCAAGCAAGACCCGACAAGGGCCCAACCCTAGATGCCCTAAACCCTAAACCCTAAACCCTAAACCTGCACCCCCAAAAGGCTCTTTATCTGTTACCCTTATACCTTAGTAAAGCCCCTAGATACCCTAGTAAGAACCTTCCACAAAACAGAAACCCTACTTAAAGAGACCACCAACCAGTATAACCTAAACCCCATACCCTCAACCCCAAAACCCAAGACGGCCAAGGATCCGCTACGAATGGGCTGGGGAAGTTGCCAGCAAGGACTACATGAAGCCCGGTGCTCGGAAGCCCTGAAGCCCCCAAGAACCAGGACACAGCATCCCTTGTTTTGCAGGATTCAGGTTCCCTTATAAGCACCTTTAAAACAAAAACAGGGGGCTATCCAAGGGCCATCCTTGTTGTTCCTCGGTTGCTCTTGGGGCTGAGAAAACCCTGAAGCAGTCTCGGATTCGATGCACTTGATCCATTTCTTGGGGTGGTGGCTATGGGGTGATGGGGGTTGCTGCTTGACTCTGAGGGTTTGTGGGCTGGCTGCGGGTTTCGGGCTCAGGGCAGCTACTCAGAAGCCAGGCTTTTGTGGCTCGGTTTAGGGTTGAGGGTTTAGGGTTTAGGGTTTAGGGGCTTCGGGTTTCGAGGTGTGGGGCTCAGGTCGTGGATGCAGGCCAAGAAGATCACCACCCGTGTCGAAGACCTCTTTCCAGACGAGACCTTCACCAACCGAGCCGCCTGCCTCCCGCTAGTGTTGTTTTAAATCTCGGTTGGCTTTTGGGATATTTCATATTCTCCTTATAAGGGACCCTATATACAAACATTTTTCAGAGGGCTCAAAGGCCAACCCAGTTATTTGGGGTTGAGAGTTGAGGCCTGAGCCTCAAAGTCTAGGGCCCTAAATGACCCATCTTATAGCCCGCGATTCCATGGGCAGCTCTGCTTGCATGAGCCCAACTAGGGTTGATCTTTGGCTGAACTGGGGTTTAGGTTCAAAGCTCGCCGACGAAGCCCAAAAGCCCCCCAAGACCCTAAGCCCTACGGACCACGATCAATAGAAGTTGTACCATCCAAGAGGTCCCTGGCGGCCAAATGCTCAATTTACTTTAACAAGGCTTCAAAGATGTTCAATCTTACTGTTGGTTGGTAGGGAATGTGGGAGTGAGGTACCCTACATCCCCCTACATATACCCTTTAAGGGATTATCTAGGGTACCTCAAATGTTCTTCAACAAGGCTTCTGAAAAGGCCCCAAAACACCCCCAAAAAGCAAGCCCAAAACTTTCCCCAAGCCCCGGCCAAAACCCACCCAAGACTTTCGTCCTTTCGCCCAAAACCCGCCCAAAACTTGCGAAAAAGCCCCTCCCGAACCTTTTTGCCCGAAGCACGCCCCAAACCCGCCCCAAACCCGCCCGAAACTCCGCACTTGAACCCAAAACAATTTCCCTAAACCCTCAGCCCCGAACCGACGCGAAATCTTTCCAGCGATACGCCCTAGCACTTTGAAGCCTTTGGGGGTTTAGGGTTTAGGGCTTAGGGTTTTTGGTTTGGGGTTTAGGGTTTAGGGTTTAGGGTTTAGGGTGGCTCGGAGAGGTGCTGGAGTGGCAGCGGGTGCAGGGCGAATGGCAGTACAAGCAGAAGGACAGCTCACGGAAATGCGGGTTCGGTTCAGTTTTGGGGTTTAGGGTTTGGATATTCCCCCTTATACTAACAATCCTTAATTGGGATTATAGTCCCCCCCCTAGTATCGGTTCAGTTTTGGGGTTTAGGGTTTGGATGTTCCCCCTATACTAACAATCCTTAATTGGGATTATAGTTACCCCCCCGATTATAATCCCTTTTAAGGACTGTTAGTATAAGGGGGAACATCACAGGTTTAGGCGGATTAGGGTTTAGGGTTTAGAGGCTTGCTTGGGTGTTTGAGGTTTTTTTCGGGTGCATGCTCGGCGCGGACCCCGCGGTCCACCCTCCATTGACCAGGTCAGGCCCCAAACCCTCAAACCCTCAAACCCTAAACCCTAAACCCTGAAGCCTGACCCCTGAACCCTGAACCCTAAACCCTTGCACATGTTCTGGCACAGTCGGGTTTTGTATCGCCGAGTATTTACTTCGTACATTGCCTACACGTGCATAGTGTGTCGTGCAGCCTGACGAAATCGGATCTAAACCCTAAACCCTATGTAAACCCTAACCCTAAACCCGTGTGGCTCTAACTCTCCGCACGTTGCGGCGCTGCGATGGCTGGCTGCATTGGGAGACGCATAACTCTGGCTTGATGAATGTGTGTGCTGTGGTCTTGACCTACCTTCAGAGCAGGACGTTTGCGGTGAGACTGTTGATTGCAGGAGAGTTTCAGTCAGTCTGTAAGGCTGAGTGCCCCGTGTTTCAGTCGAGGCCTGGCAGCCCAAAGTGTGGTTGTAGAGGTCAGTGAATGTCCCATGGAGTGGGCTAGGCGAATGAAGGAGGTCCTGCGGTCTCACTGCGCCTCCTGAGATCCTAGCCTACTTTTCGTGCCCTTGCGAAGCAAGACCCTCGGGGATGGCGCGGCAGAGAGAGAGAAACCCGTGTGGCAGACTCTTTTCGGAGTCTTTAGGGGCTCCAACTGACGTCAGACATGCCTTCGCAGGTGCGTCGGGGGGTTGAGGGTCGGTATAGAGGTTTTCAGAGTTGAGGTTTTAGAGTAGTAGGGTAGCGGCCAAAAAAGAGGTTTGAGGCGTAGTTTTTTGGAAGCTGAATGTTCCCCGCAGCCCGCGCAGGAGTTCAAAGCAGATCCAGTCCGGCAGCAGGCCGCGAACACCCGCATGGACAAGGACAGGGTCGTGATGAGCTGGATCCTTGCACCCCATCACGTGCGGTTTCTCATGTTCTGCCATGTGAATTGCTTGTTGGCATTCCAGGTTCCCAAGAGCGACATGTCCCTAAAGCCCAAGTGCACTGGACCCTCGCAGTCAGTCAGGCCAGCATCCTCCGCTGGGTAGTTTGCAAAAACATTAGTCATTGGTCTCTTTCTCCGGGTCCCCGACAACATTATGGTACCCCAAGAGCCCTAAACCTTGTGCCACCCCCTGTGAGGGAAACCCTGAACCCTCAAGAGCTATCCCTGTCGGGATAACAGAGGCCTAAACCTCAAACCCTATCGTCCGATCACGCAGCACAAGCCCTGAACCCTAAACCCTAAACCCTACAAACCTTCTTCTGCAGAACTACCCTAAGCCTTAACCCCGAGTGCTGCACGTGGCAACAGCAGGAGAAGAAGTACCAGGAGAGGCAGGAGAAGCCCAAGCCGGAGGCGAGCCCAAAGCCAGATGTGTGCAAGGTACCTCCTCGTCCCTAAACCCTAAACCCCCCAAGCCCTTTCTCTTTTCATGTGGATCCCCAAAATGAGGACCTTCTGGGCGTTTATACTATACATGCTTCTACGTGCATACATACGTGCATACATAAACGCGGTTTTTGGGGGGTTTAGGGCGAGTAGACAGGGCATGTATATGCGTTTATCATCATACGTCATAAGGGGCAGGCATGCTTGCTGCATCCCCAGGAACAATCTCAAACACTCAGCCCGACACCCCGGATTCCCAAGGGTTCAGCCATCTTCCTGTGCCGACGTTCGGCCTCCCGAACTCCCACGAAAACCGCGTGCCCTCGAAGCACACGGCACCAGTTCCAAGAGAGCTCAACCCTGGACCCCCAAAGCCCAGAAATCAACACCGCCTTGTAAACCCTAAACCCTAAACCCTAAACCCTAAACCTAAAACCCTAAACCCTAAACCCTAAACCCTAAACCCTAAACCTAAACCCTAAACCCCCTACTGCTAAATATCCGAGAAGGTGACCGAAGGTGCTGAGGGCGAGGCGCGCAGCTTGGGGCTACAGAGCTTACTTGGAGGTTCGTGGTATTCCAGCAAAAACTTAGAACCACCGGACAACTACCCGTTCGAGGCTTTCCAGGGGGAATGGAAGAGCTTAGGGCTTTGGGTGGAGGAAGCTGCCCCTTCGAGTTGCATTGGGATGGTTGGTAAGAAGAACGGTACCCTTTTTCTCCTGCGCGACATGGATTTCAATCCTGAAGCCCCCTCCACCCCCCCCGAAACTGCACTGAACCCCCTAACCACCCGAAAATCCCCCTAAGCCCAGAACCCGAAACCGAAGCCCCCTAAACCCTAAACCATGAACCCTCTGCGATGTTTTCATAGGTTTTCATCAGCTAGGCGGGTGGCACCAAAAACTCCTCAACCCCTAAGCCTAAGCTTTCTCACAGAGGCCGCCGCTGCAGACGCAGACGAGGCTGCAGAGCTGGAAGGCGCCGCGTGTGGAGCGGGAAATGGGTTGGATTCCGGCCAGGGCTTCATTCTACAGCCCCCTTGGGAGTTGTTGTAAATACTGTTTGCATAGAACCCAAGGGAGTATTCGAAATAGGATTTTGATGAAGGTTCTGAGGGGAGCATAGCGTTTGCCCCGGATGCCACAAAAAGGGGTTCAGGCTTAGGGTTGAAGTAAAGGGTTCTGGCTCGGGATTCGATTGAGTGTTGGGATGTTCCCTGTTATACTTAATAGGGATCATCATAGGGGGTACGAGCATCTCGATGAAGGAGTGTTAGTACAAGGGGGGAACATCCCAAGATTGGGTGATTCAGAGTTATTTTGGGTCTCGGGCTCGAGTCGGCTTGGGGGCTCAAGAGAACGGGGTTCAGAGGATTGTTACTTGGAGGTTCACGGGCTTTTATCAGTGGGGTTATAAGTAGGGTAACTCTACTTATAACTGGCTATAACCTTATTTGGGGTACTTGTAACCTATAACCCTACTTATAACTACCCATGAGCCTTCAAGTAAGGTCGGGTGATAAGTAGGGATCCGTGATGAGCCCCCGGCTCCCCCCAAGCATCGCTGTTGCTGCAACCTCGTAGGGTGCTAGACGTAGTGAAAGGTTGCTTGAGTCCTGAGTTTGGGTAGTGGGTAGAACTCGAACCCCCGAGCCGCAAGCCCGAAGAACCCTGAACTTAAAGGCTCCTTACCCGAAACCCTAAACCCTAAACCCTAAACCCTGAGGGGGGGAGGGGTGGGGTTACATGAGGGGTAGGTACCTCGGGAGCCTTAGGAAAGCTTAAGGAGGCTTAGTGTCGGCATTATTTAGGAACCTTGGGTTACAAACCCCCCGACCCTTCTTGAAATCCCTTGAGGATCCTAGGATGAACCCTAGGATCCCCCAGGCTTTAGGGTTTAGGGTTTTGGGTTTAGGGTTTAGGGTTTAGGGTTTAGGGTTTAGGCCAGTTGCAAAAAGGGTTTAGGGCTGTCTGCGCCAGGCTTCGTCCCCGTCGATATCCACACCGTCGAGGACGTGCTGTGATGCTGGTCTTGTGTCGGTTCGGGGTTGGAGAAGTTTGTGGTTACTGAAGGTTTTTAGGGTAGAAAGTGTCTGCGCCCCAAAAAGGGTTTTTAGGGTCTTGGTGGCGAAGACAAGGTTCAACGTTTAGGAGTTTGAGGGTTAAGGGTGCAGCCTTTTCCTGGCATCCCCTCCCAGTCCAGATGCAGACATGGTTTGTTTAGGGTTTAGGGTTTAGGGTTCAGGGTTTAGGGTTTAGGGTTTAGGGTTTAGGGTGTAGGAGAAGAAGGGATCTTCGTGCCTGAGGGGGCTCAAATCTTGCTCCTCAAGTAGGGTGTCTTGTGTTTGGGAGGTTTTAGGTGCATGGCCCCAGCAAAAATGCAAGGGTGTATAGGGCTTCGGGTCTTACGCAAGGCGCACGCCTCAACCTCAAACCCAAACCCGGGGGATGCCTGCCCGTGGAATGCAGCAGGACGTGCTTGACATTGGCGAAGGCCCGACAGGGCATGAAGGGCTTACAGTAAACCCCAAAAAGTTGGAAACCTTTTGCAGGACAAATAGTGCTGAGATTCCCTATACTTTACTCTTAGGGATTGAGGCCATTGAGTTTCCAACTTTTTGACTTCTACTATACTTGGAGGCTCAGGTCATTTGGGGTGGGGCCCTGAAGGGAACACAGGGGAAATGAAGCCGCTCCTGTCAAGTCCCGTGTATTGAGCAAAGAATATACCTTGAAGCCAGTGGTCTAAGTGGCTTACTTGAAGGTTCGTGGGTAGGCTAACCGAAGCCGTAAGCCTGAACCCCTAACTACCGCACCTGCAGCCCTTATAATCGAACTTTCCATGGGCCTTCAAGCCTGGCTTTAGGGCCCGCTCAAGGCGAACCACTGTTTGCCCACTTCGCGTTCGAGGTGGCGCTGAAGATAGGTCTTGGAGTGTTGGTTGGAGTGTAGAGAAGTTTCGGGCTTGGAGGGCTTAGGGCTTAGTTGCAGGGGCGTCGGCATCATGGTCCCATGAAGCTCCGCCGTAAGGGTGGGGTTTCGGGTCGAGCTACATGCAAGACCCCGAAACTCCCCAAACCTTACCCGAAAACTTGAAACCCCAAAGCTGTAAACAAAAAGCACGGATCGGCGCTCTCGCCAGCGTGTTGCCTTGTGGTGCGTCCGCAGCACGCGGCAAAGCAAAAAGCTTTAAATCCCAAACCCTTTTAAACCAAACCCTAAGCCCTAAACCCTAAACCCCAAACCCGAAACCCGAAACCCTAAACCCTAAACCCTAAACCCTAAACCCTAAACCCTAAACCCTAAACCCTAAACCCTAACCCCCATTAAGGCACCCCCCCATAACAGGATTGGGCGTTGATGAACCTGCGCTTCGAGCTGGCCATGCTGATGAGCGCTTTCGCGCAGGCGCGGGCGGGCTCTCTACTTCTTGGGAGGGTTTAGGGTTTAGGGTTTCGGGTTTGGGGTTTGGGGTTTAGGGTTTAGGGTGGGGGGGGGGGTGGAGGAGGTGGAGGTGGAGGAGGAGAGGAGGAGGTCGGGTGTCCCTAAACCCTAAGCCCTACACCCTAAGCCCCAACTCCCAAAGCGTCCCACACAGAATTCGAGTTTGAGTTTGTTCTATTTCTGGACAGATCTTTCCTACATAGAAAGGAGGTTTTTGCAAGCTGCAATCGTACCCTGTCATGCGATGGGAGGCTGTGCAAAAGGACCCTGCCCCAAGCCCCAAGCCCTGGCGTTAAGGGTCAAGGGTTTCGGGTTGAGGGTTTAGGGTTTCGGACCTAGCTGCAAAAAGGGGGCAAAAGGGTTGTTTAGGCTTTTGGGAGAAAGGATCTTTGCTTGCAGTCACGGCGACAAGCCCTGACCCAGCCCTAAACATCATGGCAGCTTCGGGTAAAAGTATCGTTTTGCACCAGAACCCAGACCCAAAACCTGCGAGATAACATGCAGGCGGTTGTCGATCCGGACAGGCGGCCCGGCATGTGCATCAGCTTTACCTATATGGGGTGTATGAGTGCTAGTTATGAGTACGGACTCCGTAGTAGCCTTTACTTCCACCTCGTGGACCTTAGCTGAGAGCACCTTAATAGAGGCTGCCTTACCTGCAACCCGAAACCCCTCTTCCGAAAAGCACCTAAACCCTAAGCTGACCCAGGGAACTGAAAGTCTTCTCAGGTGTCAGGACTATGATCGGATGTTGGGAGGCTTCGGGCTGTGATGAGTTTGGGTTTAGGGCTTGCTCTTGAAGCCGTGGTACGGGCATGCGCCCGAAGCCCTCCTAAACCCCAAACCCTAAACCCTAAACCCTAAATCCTGAAAGCCCTCAGTGAAAGCCCACACTTGAAGCCAAGTTTCCCTTTCTCCTCCTCTTCGATTTGCTTTGTGTGGACGTATTGCGGATGCAGTGTCTTGCGAGGCTGCTAGGCAGGTGGCAAAAGAGCCCTAAACCCTAAACCCTAAACCCTAAACCCTGAACCCTGAACCCTGAACCCTGAAACCTGAACCCTGAACCCTGAACCCTGAACCCTAAACCAAGCAAACCCTGAACCTACTGTACCGGGTACTTTCTTGATCCTCCCGGCGGTCTCAGAAGGGAACCCGTTCTACTCCGCGGCCAAGGGCTTCGCCGGCTTTGCCCGCAAAAAGCCCACGAGAACCCTCCTTGCTCGCTTTTTTCTGTTAGATGTGATTTTCCCCGAAACCCTAAACCCAACCCCCAAACCCCTAAACCCTAAACCCCTAACCCCTAAACCCTAAACCCTAAACCCTAAACCCTAAACCCTAAACCCTAAACCCTAAACCCTAAACCCTAAACCCTAAACCCTAAACCCTAAACCCTAAACCCTAAACCCTAAACCCTTCCTGCTCCTTCAACTGCTCTTTAAGGGAGTTGTCAGAGGCCCGGCATCCACGAGGCCCACCTTGGCTTCTACTACAACCGCCTCATGGCTTTAATACCGGGCGCCTGAGTAATTAGTAATTAGAGTAGGGTTTAGGGTTTAGGGTTTAGGGTTTAGGGTTTAGGGTTTCGGGTTTCGGGTTTCGGGTTTCGGGTTTCCCTGTTAGTAAGAGTTCCCCGTTTAGGGGGCTGACTTTTCGAGCAACCCCATACCTCGACGACTAAATGAACCCTAAAAGGGTTAGGGGTTAGGGTTATAGTTCACATACCTTCCTAGGAATCTTCGTAGTATGGGGGTCATTTGGTCCTTAGGGTATGTCCTAATCATGGTTGCTAACATTCAGTTCCTCACGCGCAACCCAGTTGATTCGGCTTCTTCAAGGCAGCAGGATTTGGAATTGCGGTGTCTGTTGTTGTCACTTTTTGTACAAGCAGACTCAAGCTCCTTTGTACAGAATATGACGGAACACAAGGGAAGCAAGAACGAACGAAAGAGCGACGGCTACAAAACTTGCGTTAAGACAACAACTAAAGCAATATGGACAGAAGCAGCGACAAAGAAAGATAGAGTGAAATAAAGGATGAACGACGTACAGAAACACTGCCACTGAGAACGTTCGAAGTACAGGAGTTAAGATATAAACACTCACCACCTGATCTGTAGACGTGCAGCCTGTCACCATGTTTGGTCGTGCCACCCGGGCAACGTTCCAGATTCTTCTCACCCTAACCAACCCTAAATTCACCGTATGCACAAAACCCCGACTGGCTGGGCTCTTGACGTGGTCGATTCCCGAGACACGGGGTCTCTCTCACTTCCTCTCAATTGCCAAAACTTGTGTGCGTCAATACCGACACTTCAACGCAAGCACAATTTGCTCTGCCTACTGGACTTGCTGCGCTAAAATTCGCAGCAGCCGCCCGCGGTATGACCGAATCAATTCCACAAGGCTTCGTCCTTGGTTTAAACCCTAAACCCCTAAACTGCAGAGTGTCCGAGAGGTCAGCTAAGCGTGTGGCAAAAAACCCCTAAACTGTTGTTCTCTAGGCATTCGAGGCCTGCAAACGCTCTGCGGCGGTGGAAGGGAAAACCTAGCGATCCCCAGGGTGCTTGCGCCAACTCTGGACCTAAAGCGATCCCCAGTGAGCAAGCAAATGCTACTACGTATTTGCTTAAGATCCACCCAGAAGAGGTAAAATTCGTCTTCCTTACAAGGGCAAGATAGGATAGGCATGATTATTCTTGTTTTTTGGGTTTAGGGTTCTGAAGCAAGTAGAAGCAAGTTGACAGCCAGCGCACCTGGCCTTGCGTGCCGCATGCCCTTGCCAGTTCGGCTTTCGAGACCGTGAGAATCCCTAAGCCAGTAGGGGGGAGGCTGGGAGTTGCCCAAAAACTCCTTCTACCCCCTTAATTGAGGGAGTCGTTCCTTAGAGCGATCGCCCTAAAACCCAGAACCCTCAGCAAGAGCAAGCGTTCCGAGGATACTTCAGAAAACCGCTCAACACCAAGTACTTCGGTTCCAGCAACAGCGTGGAACTCTGCGTCGCTGGCTCTGCATTTTTTGAGGGTTTAGACCTTTTTGAGTTTAGGGTTTAGGGTTTAATGTTTAGGGTTTAGGGCTTCGGGCTTAGGGAACTGGTTTGGGGTTCCGGAACGTCTGTGTGGTGTGATGGCGCATGATGTTAAGGCCTAAGCCGTGAACCCAACAAGGCACCTGGGAGAGAAGCCCAGCTACGATAAGCCCCTGGCTTAAGGAATGGGCCCCTGTTAAGAGCCCTTGCTTCGGGGTCCTTCAGTACAATCTATGCGATGCACATCCTATGTGTATATATATATATATATGTGTGTGTGGGTGTGTGTGTGTGTTTCGAAATATGTCATGCATCACATATCATATATCAGATATTATCGTATATCATATATCATATATATATATATATATTATAATATATAATATATAATATATCATATATCATACATATATATATATATATATGTATATTGATTGCACACCTTTCAACAGTGCCTGTTGCCTTTACTCCAATCCTTGTAAGCTGTGATCGATGGCCCACCAGAGGACTTGGTCAGCGATGTGGTTTCTGTCTTGGACAATGGCATCCCCGGCTGCACCCTTGTACGTTTTGATCGGGGCAGACCTCTGCAGATGGGGTTGCTCTAAACCGGAATATAGGCATGGGGGGTTTACGAAAATATGAAACCCCTCATATAGTCCCTTACATAGTAGGATGCCCAAAAATTCAGGACCCCAAGAAGGTACCCTAATTTCGGAAGCTCCTGTATCTATGCGGAAACATCGATCATGTCATAGCAGTCCTCTCGCACCATGAGCCCCCCTCAAAATCTCAAGCACGCCAAGCACTCGATTGTTCTCGCTGCAGTGGGGATGCACCTGTCACCCTAAACCCTAAACCCTAAACCCGAAGTCTTTGCCTTTCTTTTGCTGTAGCCCTGTTATGGCCATGCCCGCAGGATAGAGGTATTGCTGGGGTCCCCACTGTTGTAAGGGTTCGGGCGTCATAATGTGGGCATGACAGAGCCAGTGTTTCAAGTCAAGGGGTTCCAGGTTGCGTACCACGCCAATGGAGTGATGCCTGTGACCTGAAGAACCCGGCCTGGATGCACCCCCACCCGTTGTCTCGGTTGTGTGAACCTACTTGTGTTGGGGGTGAGGGTGATGGGGGTGTCTCGGGGCCCTTTTTGCTGAAGACGCGTACGAGAGATCACGATTGTTCCCTGCGGAGTGATCCCAGAGGGGGTCTGCTAGGCGGGTGGCAAAAAAAAAAACCCGAAACCCTAAACCCTAAACTCTAAACCCCAAATTATTCAAAGCTTCCTCCGATGTCGGATTAGCAATGCCATGTCCTCACGCCCCAATTCGGAACTCCGCTTCGCCCTAAGCCCTAAGCCCTAAGCCCTAAGCCCTAAACCCTAAACCCCTAAACCCTAAACCCTACAGCCAGGCATCCTCCGACCCATCCTCACCGAAGAGCAGCTGATCAACCAGGAGTGCTCGCTTAAGATCTGCAGCCCAAAGGCCCCAAAGCACTTAGGGCGGGTTTTGGGGTTTTGGGGTTTAGGGTTTAGAACAAGCCTCAACCGGAAAGTGGTGTAGGTTTTTCTTTTTTTTTTTTTTGGGGGGGGGGGGGGGGTGCTTGTAGGGGGGATTCTGAAAAGGGGCACTACAATCCCTGTTTAGGACTGTGAGTAGAAGGACGAACATCCCAGCCCCTAAGCCCCAAACCCTCAACCCTAAATTTCTCGATCGGCCCGTTGGTGGAGAATGACCGACATTTGGCAGGACATGTTCGTGCGCCTCACTGAGGAGGCGGGGCCCTCTAGGGGTTCCGTTGAGGGTTTAGTGTTTAGGGTTCGAGTGGCACCAGCTTTGGGCGAAGTGGCAAGCCTGTTGCAGAAGGGTTGAATAGTCCAGGATGCTCGGGAAGTAGGTGCCAGTGCGGCTGCAAGCTGGGTGCTGGGTAGACGCGCAAGCACGTGCGCGCGTGCACGCCGCGCATAGCACAGGTGCATAGCAGGTAGCACACTCGCACGCATGGCAGGCGCGGGCTCGCGCTCGCGCGCGCACAGACACAGATGCAGAGACTCAGAGACACTCAGACACAAGGACAGCACCCCCAAAAATGAAGCGTCGCTAGCTCCACGACGGCTTTTTACTGCTGAAAGGTCTTCTGGAATGCTAGCCCCTGTGAGACCTGAAGCAGCCACACCTCGACCTCCTCATCTATACCACTTTTCTGTTGAAAGCAACTTTCAAGTGTTCAAGGAGTACTCCGAAGCCATCCTGTCATAAGCATCCGCTGTGACTAGCAGATGCACCCGACCAAACGCCCCAGCTCCATGAGGCCCGGCGAGATCGGCAGCGGCGCATCGACGCCGGTGACGCCACTTGAGAGAAGAGAAGGTTGAGGAGGGTATATAATACAGGGTATAGGGTTTAGGGGTTAGGGTGTGGGGCCTCGTACAAGCCCCATGAGGTGCAGAATGAGTGACAGAGACGCACGGACGTGCAGCGTCCCTGGCCGCCAAGACTCGGGCCCTTGGTGCATTTCCAGCATTGTGCCAGTGCGCTAGTCCCGGAACGCTGAACCCTAAGCGGCAACGCGTGTGATAAGCCCTAGAAACTCTGTTTAAAGCCTGTAAAAAAGGCTCAATTAAACCTATTGAGCTACTACGCCCCATGGAGCCCTATTCAACCCTATGAAGCCCTATTAAGCCCCCACTAAGCCTTAATGAGGGTGGTGAGCCTGAAGCTGATCCAGGAGAGCATTCGGCTAAAGCTGGCCGTCCTGCAGCAGCAGATGAATCAGCCGACGCGTGGCTGCATCCCCGATTCCTCCCGAATACAGCGGCTGAGGTTTTGAGTGATTCAGGGTTTCGGGCTTAGGGTCTAAGGTGGCTGACAAGCAACTGGCCGGGCAGGGTGAGGGAGGGAGGCAGGGAGAGAGAGAGAGAGAGAGAGAGAGCAGAAAGTCTGTGTGGCGAGGGGTTCAGGGATCGTTGAAAGCAACGAGGGGTGCTGTCCAGTGACAGGACGAGCCGTACCGGAAAGGGTCCAGGTGGACTCCACAAGAGAACCCCCAGAAGAAGGGACCATTGCGCCAATGACCTTGATGTTTGCCTAAACCCTAAGCCCTGAGCCCTAAACCCAAAAAAACCCTAAACCCTAAAACCCTAAACCCCACGGACCTGGGGCCCTAAACCCACCTGAGGTCTCCTTGGGCGGCCAAGGCAGCACCCAAGGAGCTGGAAGGGCCAGGGCGAGCTTCAGAGGTTTAATTAGAGTTTAGGGTTTAGGGTTTAGGGTTTAGGGGTAGCCCCGGGAATATAAAGAAAGGGGTTTGGGGTTCAGAGTTTAAAGGTCAAGGGTGTAAAAGTCTCAGGGCTTCAAGGGTTTTAAGGGGCTTAAAGGAGTTGGAGTGGAGGGATTGCTGCGGTCACGGCATGCCTCAGCCTCCCTTTGGGAGCGCAAGTGGGCGGACACAAGCCCAAACGTCAGCAAGCTCTAGACTTGGGATGCTCCCCTTGATGCTACCCGTCCTTCATAGCGAGTATAGTACCTCCCATATCATAATCCCGATTAAGGACTGTTAGTATAAGGGGGAATCATCCGAGCTCTGAACCCTGACTCAAAAGCCTAAACCCCTCCCGAAACGCTGGCCTTGTTTTCCTGAATTTTGGGGTTTAGGGTCTAGGGTTTGTTCTGAGTTGCGCGAGCGCAAGCCCCGAAAAACCTGACGCTTTAGGGCACCCGCGAGCCATGAGCGCTGAAAGCGCCTGAACGCCCTCCAGAAGCCCTCAACGCCCTGAAGGCCCCGAATCCCGACCGCACTCCAAAGCCATACAAGCTCACATGGCACAGCCCTGAAAGTTTAATTAGGGTTTAGGGCTTAGGGTTTAGGGCCAGTTTAGGGTTTAGGGTTTAGGGTTTAGGGTTTAGGGCTTTGAAAGCCCGGGAAGCCCTGAAGCCTTCTCCCCTCGAAAGGCCTGGGCCACCCAGGCGGCCTGGCCCGGCGCGCCCGTGGCCCCACGGCTGGCTTCACGGTACAGGTTTTGTGGGGGTTTAGGGTTTAGGGTCTAGGGTTTAGGGTTTGGGGTTTTGGGGTTTTGGGGTTTTGGGGTTTTGGGGTTTTGGGGTTTGGGGTTTGGGGTTTAGGGTAGGGTTTTGGGATGTTCCCCCTCATGCTAACAGTCCTTAGAAGGGATGATAGTACCCCCTATGATAGTGCCTAAGAAGGACGGTTAGTATAGGAGGCGGGAATTCGGGTTCAATATTGGTTTCATGGGCCCGTTAAAAAAAAAGGCCCCCTAGCCAGATACAAAGGGAAGGTTTGCAAAACCTTCCTATTGCATAGCTGCCCATGACCCCTTCAAGACGGCAATTAGGACACTTGTGGGCACTTGCCCGAAAACCCTAAACCCTAAACCCACGGAATCCTGAACTCTGAGCCCTTGTGTCATGCGCAATAAGCATGCAAAAGGGGATTTGGGGTTTCGGGATGCACATTTGAAGGCTTAGGCGGGGTTCGGCAACTAGGGTCTTGGTTCTGTGTCTCTCATCCTGTGAATCATACACGTTCTTGGCATCATCCCTCTTGGCAAGCCTGCAATTAGCTGATGATTGAGCTTTGCATTTCCTCCTGTCGGAACAATAGTTAAGGTTTAAGCCTTTCAGCTTTTTTGGGTTTTAAAAGTGTAGGACTGCTCCATAAACCCCAAAAGCCCAAACCCAAAACTCCAGCCGGTGATGAGGCTGCGCGCCCTGGTTTCATACGTCCTGGCGGCGGAGGCCATGATCCAGCAAGCAAGCAAGCAAGGGTTTGGCGCTAGTGGCGGGGGAAGCTGTAGACTTGACAGCAAATCGCCCCTCCTCTCATGTTCAGTTCAAAGAACATCCGAAGCATCTTTTGTAGACTCGAAGTTACATTCAAAATATACTCTAGTACTTATCCTGCAGCCTCCCACTCTCAACACCTGAAGGCAAGGGCTGGGCGCCTTCCTCCTTCGGCGGCCCAAGAGGTTGGGGCTGGGACGGCGGGCCGCCGTGGGACGGCGGGCCGGCCTGGGACGGCGGGCCAGGCTGGGACGGCGGGCCAGGCTGGGCGCTGCTCCGGCTTTCGGAGCTTCGTTTGTTTTTTTTTTTTTTTTTTCGGGGGCTTCTAGGGCTTTAGGGTTTAGAGCTTTGAGTGAGAGAGAGAGTGTGTGTGTGTGTGTGTGTGTGTGTGTGTTTCTCTTTCTGTGGGTTTATGGGAGTTTTGGGTGCTTCCGCTTTCAGGAGTGCTTCGGCTAAGGATTCGGACTTTGCGGTTTTAGGATTCGCGGGCTGAGCAGGGCAAAGTCTTTGCTGGGATGCGGCAAGCATACTTGCCCGAGCTTCAACACCTTCGTGATGTCCAGGCCTGGAATCGGAAGTCTAGACTGGGTTGCTGTTCTTTGAGTAGGGCACTGAAGCCTCGAAATGAAGTTGCCATAATATTAGCACTCACCATAATATAAATATAGTGGATTGCTTTGCTCTCCTTGTCATGGTAAGTCAACTTAATTGCAGTTCCTGAACAGCAACCCTGTCGAAGGCCCCAAGCTGGAAACGAGAGCACTTTCCTTGCGGAATCAGGCGGCTACCCTCCTATGGGCGGTCCTATGGGTGGACCTATGGGCGGACCCATGGGCGGTCCCATGGGCGGACCCATGGGCGGCCCCATGGGCGGTCCCATGGGCGGCTGGGATGCAGCAGTTGGCCGGTAGTTTCGGGACCAAGGAGCCTTTAGTGTGTGACTTCAACGACATCTTAAGCACTCACCTCCGCCTCGTAAATCCTATAGTCCCTCAGAACCAGAAGGTCCCTTCAGCCGGTGCAGTTTAACAAGACCGCCCACGGCGGTGGCTAGAACAGAGTGATGAGGGTTGAGTGCTTAGGGCTTGGGGTTTAAAACTTAGGGTTCCAAAGGGTTCAGGGCATGAAAGACCCGGCCACTTACTAGCTGGTGCGCTTTTGGGAGAGAGATTCCGAGGGGGGCCGAATTTCAGAGCCACACCCCAGAAAACCCCAGGGGTGGTTTAGGGCTTAGGGTTAGGGTTTAGGGCAAGTTTAGGGTTTAGGGTTTCATCAGAATCCTCATTGTAGGCGATTCCTGACCCTAAGCCCGAGAAGCCCTCTTCCTCAAACCGCGCCATGCAGTCCTCAACCTCCAGCTGCACACCCCCCCCCCCCCCAAACCTTAAACCCCAATAAAGGCCCCCCCAGTACCCCCCAAACCCCCCCTAGACCCCCCAAAACCCCTACAGTAAGCCCCCTAAACCCTAAAACCCTCTCTGGCCTATGTATATTTAATGGCCAACCAACACTTCGCGGACAAGCGCCAACAATTCGCGGACAAGCAACAATTCGTGGCAAAGCGCCGACAGTTCGCGGACGAGCACCAACAACTTGCGGACAAGCGCCAATAACTCGCGGACAATTGCCGAACAATAGCACCAACACATCGCAGACAAGCGCCAACATTCGTGGACAAGAACCTACCTTGGGTTACAACGAGAGGTATTTTCATAATGTTATGGGATCCAATGGGTGGGTGGGTCGATATTCGATTCCGGAGTAAGCAGCCTTACTAGCGAAAGGATGGACTTGCTGAACCCTCAACCCTAACCTGTAACGCGTAAACCCTAAACCCTAAGCCCTAAACCCTATAAACCCTAGAAACCCTAGAAACCCTAGAAACCCTAAAAACCCTAAACCCTAACCCCCCCCCCCCCCCCAAAAAAAAAAAAAAAAAAAAACAGCAGTCCGAGCCAAGGCTGGTGAGAGCTGTGATGGGCCGATGTCGCGATCCACGTCATGGCTCGTTAGTTTAGGGTTTAGGGTTTAGGGTTTAGGGTTTAGGGTTTAGGGTTTAGGGCTTTAAGCCCTAAACGCTACATGGGTGTTTACGAGAATGTACACCCGCAAATCGTAGGATCCCCTTATGAACAGGACCCCAATAAGGTAGCCCCGAATTGCGGAATCCACTAAACCCTAATTAAACCCTAAACCCTAAACCCTAATCCTAAACCCTAAGCCCGAAATCAGACACACAGCATCATCTCACACGTGCAGGGATCCATGTTTAGCTGCCGGCATCTCCGAGCTCCGACTCCGCGGCCTCCGAGCGCCACCAAAAGGGTTTGGGGCTAGGGTTTAGGGTTTGGGGTGTGGGGTTTAGGGTTTAGGGTTTAGGGTTTGGGGTTTGGGGTTTGGGGTGTAGAGTTCAGGGTTGAGGGTCTGGAGGCGTGAAGATTACAAGGCAGAGCTTAGTCAGACTTGCGTGGATTTGGGGGTTTAGGGTTTAGGGCCTAAACCCTAAACCCTAAACCCTAAACCCCAAAACCCAAACCCCAAACCCCAAACCCTAAACCCTTAACCCTTAACCCTAAACCCTAAACCCTAAACCCTAAACCCTAAACCCTAAACCCTAAACCCTAAACCCTAAGCAGCAGGGCTAGCTCAGGGTTTCGGGTTTAGGGTTCAAGGCGCTTGTTTGCGGACTTCGGGTGATATTTTCCCCCATGGCCGAGGCTGGATCGTGCAAGCCTCCGAGGGATATCTGGAGCAGCAGCTAGAGGCGCCCTTAGGGTTGAGGGTTTAGGGTTTAGGGTTTAGGGTTAGAGCTGGCGATTGCAGAAGTCGGCTGGCGAGCTTTTCTTCTGCGCCCCAAACAAGCCACCACATCCGCACACTGCGTAGTCGGGTAGGCGACCTTAGTGCTTCAGGGTTTAGGGTTTAAGTTCCCCCTAAACCCTTTAAACCCTTTAAACCCTAAACCCTGGAACCCGAAAACGGGAGTCATGGGACTCTACCTCGAACCCCTAAGGTTGTAATGTGGGGTTTGGGGACAAAATGTAATGATCCCCCAGAGGGCCCACATCCGGAGTACTTGCAGGAAACCTTTGGGTTTAGGGTTTAGGGTTTAGGGTTACCAAAACCCAAAACTCTGACCGCGCATAGAGGTTCGCAAAGCTCCGACAGTCTGGATGCTGAGACTTTTAGGGCCAGTTCTCTTCACCCGAATACAAGCATGCCTTCTATTGCCTGGTCTCTTTGAGTAGGGTTTCTGTTTTGTAGCGGGTGCTTGTTAGGGTATCTCGGGTATAAGGGTAACAGATAAAGGGGCCACCGGCCTTTATAAAACATGCCCATATGATAACTGGGACTCCCACCAGAGCCATCATCCCACCTTTTCATCTTGAGGGACCTTGATTGCGGATTAGGATGTCGGCCCTACAGATCAGGGTTTAGGGTTTAGGTTTAGGGTTTGGGGTTTAGGGTTTAGGGTTTTTAGAGTTGAGGGTCTTTAGGGTTGAGGGTTTTTGGAGTTTAGGGTTGGAAGGCTTGAGTTGGTGCAGTCCTAACTTTCGCCACGCCACTTCCCTGCATTGGGATTCGCGTTCGAGTCTGGACCCCTAGATTCCTACTACTTGCTACCCCGAAGAAGAAAGAAAAGACTCACTAAGGAGGAGCCTTTTTTTCGGGCTTCTTAAGCACCTAGTTTCTTATGGGGTCCTTACCGGAGGGTTTAGGGTTTAGGGATTAGGGTTTAGGGTTTAGGGTTTAGGGGTAGGTACCTAGGAGGCCGACCCTTAGGTGGAGAGTATGAGGGAGCCTTGCGTTACATACCCCACTTGAACCGCCCACCCATATAAACCCCATGAACCCTATAAACCTACAAACCCCACCAACCCTAAACCCGAAACCCGAAACCCTAAACCCTAAACCCTAAACCCTAAACCCTCCTCATCCGAAGCTTCGGGCTCAACCATATAAACGCTTTGGCACAGCATTGCTGCCACCTCCGCGACCTTCACACGATGATGAGCTCCTTGGTCCCAAAGGCGCCCCGAACCCCGGGGCGTTCAGTGTTTAGGGTTTAGGGATTAGGGTTTAGGGTCAAGAAAGGTTGAGAAAGCCAGGGTTTAGGTGTTTGCCTACATCCTTATGTGCCTTGAGGTAGGAGTTTGGATTCTCGGGTGGGTTCAAGCGCGAGAGCATCGATTCTACCTCGAGCTGCCCCGAACAGACAGCCCAAAGAAGCCCCAAATCCCAGACCGCAAGACGCGGTTTAAGGGTCTGGGGTTCAGGGTTTAGAGTTAGGGTTTAGGGTTTAGGGTGGGAGCCACTGACCAGCGCGACAGTTGTTCAACATAAACTACACCCAGCCGCTCATACGACCCACAACCCAAGACTATATCCCCCTTGGGGAACTATGTTTTCTATTTTTGTTTATATATAAAACCCAAGAGGATATCAAGCATATATTATTGTTATTAAGGTTCTAAGGCGAGTATAGAAGAACGAAAGGCATGACGCCAGTGGCTGCTGCAGCCGGCCCTCTACGCTTGTCGACGCCCTTCGCGACCAAGGTCCGGCCAATCCGGTCTTCGGTTTCATGGTGGAGGGGCTCTAAAACCCTAAACCCTAAATCCTAAACCCCAAAACCCTCAGCCCTAAACCCCAGAGCCGCTAAACTTCCACACCCCTCTCGACAAAGCAAAAAAGGCAGCCCAAGCAGGAGAACGAATCCTAACAGCCCCAAACCCTAAAACCTAAACCCTAAACCCTAAACCCTAAACCCTATGCTGCTGTTCGACAAGGAGTGCTTGACGCGCATGGCTGGTGACCCGAACCCCAAGACGCCAAGTCCAAAGTGCTGCGAGCCGATGGCTTCTGGTGCCCGATCTTCGTGCGGGGTCTTCTTCATGAAGGAAGCGTCCCGAAACCAGACCCCAAACCCTAAACCCGAAACCCTAAACCCTAAGCCCTAGCGCCGAGTACACCCCTAAACCCCTAAACCTCTAAACCCTAAACCCCTAAACCCCTAAACCCCTAAACCCCTAACCCCTAAACCTTAGACCCTAAACCCCTAGACCCTAAACCCCTAGACCCCTAAACCCTAACCCCTAGACCCTAAACCCCTAGACCCCTAAACCCCCAAAACCCCTAAGCACCGAAACCGACAAAAGGGCCCCTAAACCCTGACACCCAAAGCCGGATGCCCTGAAGCCCCGAAGGTGAAGAATACCTTCCTGGAGTTGGAGGAGCCAGAGGAGGCGTGTTGCATCGATGGAGGGTTTAGGGTTTAGGGTTTAGGGTTTAGGGTTTAGGGTTTAGGGTTCAGTGTTTAGGGTTTAGGGCTACTTGCAGGTCCATCATGGCACTTATGACCCAAAGATAACTGTACTTATAACCCACTTATAAGCCCCTTGAGTGCCCTAATGTGGTTACATTTGGGTTATAAGTACAGATATTATTGGGTTATGAAGTACCATGAGCCTCCAAGTACATGCCAGCAGACGTAAGGCGAGAAGGAAGGTATGCATGTAAGTCTCATCATCGTGTGTTGCGTTCTATGCCGTTCTATTGTAGTCTCCATCTCCACTTCGACTCATGCTGCTTCAATGCAGCTCTTTTATTGTCCACTCTGTTTCGTTCCAGTACATGATGTTCTATGTTATCCTCGTGCGGGGAGGTTACGCTACACCGCTACGCTTAATATCGGGGTGTCCTTGGATAGGCTCCCATGTAGAGTAGAATCCCCTCAAGAAAGGAACCCTCGGAGGGTACCCCTTATCTATATCCCCCTTGGGAGTTAGTTTTTGTTGATATAAACCCAAGAGGATATTAAACATATTGTTTTTATTACTAAGGTTCTAAGGGGAGTTTAGGTATATTTTCGTCGAGCGCATGCCGCCAGTGACAGGAAGATGCGCGGATGGCGCGGAGACGCTGCAGGTCGGCTCCGCCTGCGATAAAGGATGAAGCCGGGACCCTAACCTCGGACCGGGAGTAGGCCCTTGTTTTCCTTTTTTTTAGGGTTGGGGTTCCCTTGTGATTTTTTCTCTGGACCGGGAGTAGGCCCTTGTTTCCTTTGTTTTAGGGTTGGGGTTCCCCTAGATTTTTTTCTCTCTGTGGTGCTTTACCGTAACTTTAGATCCTTCGCCGTTTTGGGTTTACTGGGCTTCTGGATAAAGCAGCTAAAAATTAAATTCATAGCTACCCTGTTAAGTGCAGCCAAGTTTTTTTGCTGGTTGGGAGGGGGGGGGGGACCTCGTTCTTTCAGGGTTTCGGTAGGGACTGAGATAATTACTTGTTTTCCTTTAGATTCAAAAGGGTTCTTTGATGAAGTCGCATATGCAGAGCCCTAACTACGTAGGGGCAGCATCGCCCCCTTGTGCTCTGTAGGAGAGGGACAAGGACACAGAGGGGGACAGGGAGGGAGAGGGAGAGAGAGGGAGAGAGGGAGAGTCGAAATGCACTGCATGGCAGCCTGAATCCTGAGCTTCCCCACGCGAAGGGGCTCAAGAGCTTAGGTTTTACACGTGCGACCCGGTAGATGCTGGCTGCTCGGGAATTAGGACGACGCAGGTACCTGCTGCATCCTGCTGCAAAAAGGGCACCTGAGCCCTATCAGGTGCCCATGTAGCTTATAAAGAAACCAGCCCTCCATTTGACCTTCGGCTGTCGGACGCCTTCCTGCATTCTAACGCCCAAACAGCGTGGCTTGTCTGCTTGGCGGGTGGCCCAAGTCCCTAGACCTGTAGATGCCGGATGCGTCCGGAACCTCAAACACTGGGAGTCCTAGGCCCAAGAAAGTCCTAAAACTCTATGGGTAGTTTCACGAGCCCTTAATGCGGTCCCTTACCCGGTTCTGCTATATGGGCCCTTGGCATCTAAGGGCAACATAAAAGTTCCCCTTTTAAAGGCCCCTTTTAAGGTTTAAGGGGCCCCCTTGAAACTACCCCAAGAGAAACCTGGAGGTCCGTCCTAAACCCTAAACCCTAAACCCTAAACCCTAAACCCTAAACCCTAAACCCGAAACCCTAAACCCTAAACCCTAAACCCTAAACCCTAAGCCCTACAGACCCCCTGAAGGATCCGAAGCTTACCCCAAGATCGCCCCGAGGTCGCCGCTCTGAACTTGAACGTCGATGAGGACTCAATAACCAAAGAACCCTAAACAGGGTTTAGGGTTTAGGGTTTAGGGTTTAGGGTTTAGGGTTTAGGGTTTAGGGCTACGTGAAGGTTCATGGGTGGCTATAAGTGGGGTTATAAATAAGGTTACACGTACTCTAAATATGATTATAAATACCCTAAATTATTTAGGGTATGTATTTAACACAAGGTTATAAGTACCCTAAATACGGTAAACCCTACACCCTGAACCCTGAACCCTAAACCATAAACCCTAAACCAACCAGCAATAAGCATAATTTCCCCACTTCTAGCCACACTGAGAGCTCAGGAGCCTGGGCCCTCACCTGGTGGAGGGGGTTTAGGTTTGAGTTAGGGGTTTAGGGTTTAGGGTTTAGGGTTTAGGGTTTAGGGTTTAGGGTTTAGGGGTGCTTGTTGGGCTTCTGCGAGGTCTGCCGTTAGACCCCAAACCCTAAACCTCAAACCCGAAATCCTAAACCCCTGAACCCCTATGGAGTGAGCGGGCGAGGAGGTAGAAGTCCAAAAGCAGGAAATGCACGACTCTGCTGGCCACCGTGGCTCATAAGAATCCTCTAGAAACAAGATAAAGAGAGTGAGCGGGACCCCCCCCCCCCCCCCCCCCCCCCCTCGCCCCCCCCTCCCCCCCCCCTCCCCCCCCCCTTCCCCTCCCCCCCCCCCCCCCCCCCCCTCCCCCCCCCCCCCCTCCCCCCCCCTCCCCCCCCCCCCCTCCCCCCCCCCCCCCCCCCCCCCCCCCCCCCCCCCCCCCCCACCCTTCCCTTCCTGCCCCACCCCCCCTCCCCCCCCCCCCTCCCCCCCCCCCCCCCCCCCCCGCCCACCCCCTCCCTGCATGGGAGGGGAAAAAGGGTACCACCAGGCATGCTTGCAAACCCTAAACTCTGCCCGCAATGCGACTCAGCCAGCTGGGCAAGTGGGCACAGAATGACAGCCCTAAACCCTATAAACCCCTATAAACCCTATAAACCCTATAAACCCTATAAACCCTATAAACCCTGTAAACCCTGTAAACCCTGTAAACCCTGTAAACCCTATAAGCCCTATAAACCCTATAAACCCTATAAACCCTATTATAAACCCTATAAACCCTATAAACCCTGTAGACCCTGTAAACCCTGTAAGCCCTGTAAACCCTGAACCCTATAAACCCTATAAACCCTATAAATCCTATAAACCCTATAAACCCTATAAACCCTATAAACCCTATAAACCCTATAAACCCTATAAACCCTATAAACCCTACCCTATAAACCCTATAAACCCTATAAACCCTATAAACCCTATAAACCCTATAAACCCTATAAACCCTATAAACCCTATAAACCCTATAAACCCTATAAACCCCATAAACCCTATAAACCCTATAAACCCTATAAACCCTATAAACCCTATAAACCCTATAAACCCTATAAACCCTATAAACCCTGAACCCTGAACCCAAACCCCTAAACCCTAACCCCTAACCCCTAAACCCTAAACCCTAAACCCTAAACCCTAGACCCTAGACCCTAGACCCTAAACCCTAAACCTTAAACCCTAAACCCTAAACCCAAACCCCTAAACCCTAAACCCTAGATCCTTCCTGGTCAAGCGGAGGTTGCTGCCGCATGCGCTCAATCGCATCAGCAGGCCGGACTTCCTCGCTGCAAGGGCTTCTGACTTGGTAGCCCAGTGGTACCCTTGGGTCCCTTTTTTTGGTTTCCCCTAAACCCTAAACCCTAAACCCTAAGCCCTAAGCCCTAAGCCCTAAACCCTAAACCCTAAGCCCTAAGCCCTAAGCCCTAAACCCTAGCTGTGGTCTCAGGTACTCCTGATTGCGCCGAAGGACATCCTTGGCCACGATGCGCAGGCCGATCTCGGGTTCGGAAGGACACTAGCTTCCCCAGACTCCCCAAGCCCTAGGTCCTGAACTCCTAAGCCCTCAGAAAAAGACCCCCCCCCAAACTCACCTAACCCCTAAACCCTAAACCCTGAACCCTGAACCCTATACCCTAATCCTGAATCCTAAACCCTAAGCCCTCCTTAACTTTTAAGCTGCTGCAACCGAACCCTCCCTCAACCCCGAAGCTTGTAGCCACTGGTTCCCAAAAAAAGCAGGAACCCCCCAAGTGAAGAAGTTGAACATTTCAAGCCATGAGGGTTTTGGTTTTTTTTCGGGTATTTAGGGTTAAGGGTGTTATGGTCAGGTTTTTTCCAACATCGGATCTGCCCCCCATGAGCGCCCATGCTGTAGTTCCGGTTTCATTCTTATTTGCTGCCAGTTTGAAGAGGGGAGCCTGTTTTGCAAGTGGCTGCCGGTGGTTTTCTTCGAAACCTTAAACCCTAAACCCTAAACCCTACACCCGGTAAGCTAACTGCCAGGCGCTGCCTTTGCTGGAGAAGATCCCCGTCCCGGGGACTGGTCGATGAGAAAAGCTGTCGGTGTTGGGAACTGGGTCCCTGAAATTTAAACTGCAACCTGACGTATATATGACTATATATATATATATCTATATATTTATTTATTTACTCATGTACAGACAAAAAAATCCTTCTAAATGATGACAAGGCCCATAACCTAAAGCCTACATAAATCCCATAGAAACCGTATGCTTATACTTACCCTAAACTAAACCCTAAACCCTAACCCCCAACCCCCAAACCCTAAACCCTAACCCCCAAACCCTAAAACCGTTTGCAGGGCCTGGTAGCGCTGAGGTGGCTGCATCGGTGACAGTGGATGCCATCCTCGACCTGGCTGCGTCAATTGAGGGCTGCTCGTTTGGGGTTTAGGGTTTGGGGTTTGGGGTTTAGGGTTTGGGTTTTGGGTTTTGGGGGTTTAGGGTGTAGGGGTTTAGGGTTGTAGGGGTGCGGCCGCAGGGTGTTGAGCTGAGCAAAGGCTCCAGACCCTAAAGCCTAGGCACCCCCCTTGCTCCTCTTCCCCCCCCCTTGCAGCAAGCAAAGGCTTCGGAGTTTTAGCTGGGCTTGGGTATCTTAAACCCTAAACCTAAACCCTAAACCTAAACCCTAAACCCCTAAACCCTTAAACCACTAAACCTTAAACCCCTGAAACACTAAACCACTTAAACCCTAAACCCTAAACTGTCGAAGGGTCGGATCGCCCCACGCTAGACACGCAGATGTCGGTTTTCGGGTTTATTTAGGGTTTGGGGTTTAGGGTTTAGGGTGTAGGGGTTTAGGGTGTACGGGTTTACTCAAGACACCCCTACACCCTAAAACCCACGAAACTCCTAACTTCAGGGCTTAAGGTTTAGGGTTTAGGGTTTGCGCTCATCTCCTTAACCCCCTCAACCCTTAATAAACGCACTCAAATCTCTGAACCCATATGCTCTTCATCTGCTATCTGCTTCAGACCGGGTGTAATAATCCCTATATTTCCCGTATACCCTAAACCCTAAACCCACGCCCTTTTGTTGTTGGGGTCCCCAAGCAGTTAGTGGCCATAATGCTCCCTGAATGGTGCTCAACCTGTGCATACTTGAAGGTTCAGGGGCTTTCATGGGTAGTTACTCGTATAAGAAGGGTTACAAGTACCTTCAATAAGGTTGGAGCCAGTTGTAAGTATAGTTAGTATAGTTACCCTAGTAATATCTCACTTAAAGCTAACCTTGAACCTACAAGTAGCCCTAAACCCTAAGCCCTAAACCCTAAACCCTATTGGCCCATACTAGGGGGCCCTAGTACTAACCCTATAAATACCCATGAAACTCCGAGTGGGGGGGGGGGGGGGGGCGCCTTGTGTGCCGCCGGCGTCGGATGCGACAGCCCTAAGGGCCAGTAGGTTGGAATGGGTCTGGTGTTTAGGGTTTCGGGTTTGAGGTTTAGGGTTTAGGTTTAGGGTTTAGGGTTTAGGGGCTAGGCTAGGGTTGAAGGGGCTCCGGACAATATTCAAACGGGTTCAGGTGTTCGGGCTAGAGGGCCTCAATTTAAATTGCCCGTTTGAAGAAAGCGTGCAAACCCAAGTCATGGCTCCTAGGTAGGACCTTGAGGAGTTTTTATATCTTCCCTTGTAAGGTTCAAGAGGATCAGGCCTAGGAAAGTTTTCTAAGGGATTACTGTTCCCGACCAGCAGTTAGCATATGGGCCCGGGGAAAGTTAGACAAATTAGACAAGTTCACCCGGGATCCCGGGTCATTTGTCTAATTTCCTCCCGGGTCACCAAAAACCGCAGTTAGCATATGCGAATTCCCGGGTCACCAACAACCGCAGTTAGCATATGCGAACCGCATTTAGCATATGGTTCTTGCCATGAATGTGTGCTTTTTTTGGGATTCAGAGGAATTGTGATTTTGGAGGCTTTTCGGTCAGACTCGACAGTTTTTGGATGAGTGGGGGCCAAAATCAAAAGAGTCGATGGACCTTGCGCCTGTGTTTGTGCTGCCGTTTGCATATCCCGGACTGCAGTTACAGTAACCTACTGTATGGTTCTTGCCAGGAATTTGGGCAGTGTTTGGGGGCGATTCGGAAGAATTGTGATCTTGGAGGCTTTTCGGTCAGACTCGACAGTTTTTGGATGAGTGGGGGCCAAATTCAGAAGAGTCGATGGACCTTGCGCCTGTGTTTGTGCTGCAGTTTGCACATCCCGGACCGCAGTTAGCATATGGTTCTTGCCAGGAATTTGGGCAGTGTTTGTTTTCGATTCGGAAGAATTGTGATTTTGGAGGCTTTTCGGTCAGACTCGACAGTTTTGGATGAGTGGGAGCCAAATTCAGAAGAGTCGATGGACCTTGTGCTGCAGTTTGCATATCCCGGACCGCAGTTAGCGTATGGTTCTTGCCAGGAATTTGGGCAGTATTGTTTTTTTTGGGGGGAGGGGGGCGATTCGGAGGAATTTGGGGGTTCTTGTGATTTTGGAGGCTTTTCGGTCAGGTTTGACAGTTTTGGATGAGTGGGGGCCAAATTCAGAAGAGTTAGCTGTGCAACTATATACAGTCTTGTACGGTACAGTACAGTACAATGCAGTACAGTACTGTATCGTGCTGTACCTTTGTTTGCTGTGCTGTACAGTGCAGTTATGTGCTCTTCATTCCGGCTGCTGCGTCCCAAACCCAGGACGATATACTGTGATTGTAGCTCCCCTTGAACGCTGTACCGTGCTACTGTATACTGCATACTGTGCAGTACCGTACAGCACTGGACTGTATTGCACCCTTTCCCCTTACCACCCCTCCCCCCCATCTCAGTCGTCAGTGCTGTGCTATACAAACTACGACTACGACTTCGGCGCCTCCGACTGCTGTGGGCAAGGAGGCATGAATGTGAAGCCTTTTGCAGTCTGGTACTGTACCGTAGTTGTAAGACAAACACCAAGCCTCCTGTTCCAGGAACCTGGGGACATCGATATGCCAGTCCGAGCTGCTGGAAAGGAGGCAGGTGACTGCCTTGTACCACCGTGGAGATAACAGTGAGCCAACAGCCAAAAGCAGCTTGACGTACTGTGCTGTACTGTACTCTCTGTGCCCAGGCCCGTCCCGGCAGCCGTTCCTCTGGCCAGGAGCCCGCAGTGCGCGCGGCGCAGCGCTGTGTTGACAGCAGTTCTGCGCTGTACATGTTTACTGTAAAGTCACAGCAAGCTGACAGTGAGCCAACATGACAGCCAAAAGCAGCTTGCCGTTTTCTGCGCCCCAGTACCTCCAGCGTACCAAGCGCAACAGGCATTGTTTCGTAGCACATCGCTAGGCGCATCTCATGTTTCTTTAAGGCAGCGCTCCGTTTGGGAAGTGCTTGAAGCTTTCTACGACAAGGGGCACGGGCATATTCCGCTCGCTTGGTGTGGCTTTGTCGCAAATTCGACGACATCTCAAGAGAAACGAGCTCGCAAGTGCGTCACAACTGCTTCACATGGTTTGTGAGTCTGTGAGGTCAGCAACTTCGACATGGAGCCTTCTCAGGCCCTAAGTACAGTACACCATGCAGTGCGTGTGAAGAGGATCGTCTGCTTGTACGTTACTACACTATACAGTACTGTACAGTTCAGTGCAGTATTGCACCCAGCGTGCCCGCAGTGTGGTAGTGTCCATCTTGTGTTGCGCTCGGCGAGGCCATACGAGAGCTTGAACAGAGGCATGGCTTCTGGGACAACGAAGTCACCGAACGTGCCTTGCCTGAGGAGTTTAGTACTGTACAGTACGCACTGTGTGTGCGTGAGCAACATTCAATCATCTGCAGTGTGGAGTTCTTGGCGTCTGTTTGCATTGCGCGGGGTACTGTACCCCCACGCTGCCTCGACGAAGTCCATGCCTGCGGCCGGAGTACCTCTCAGACCGTCGCTTGGGTGTCAAATATTGTACTGTGCAGCAGTTGACTGGGCTATGACGCTTCGCGTGGTGTTGCAGGTGTGCAGTACAGTGCAGCACCGTACTGTACACACAGTACAGTTTTCAGTAGTACTGTATTGCACTGTAAGTACTGTACATTCAGCACAGAGGTCCGGAGAACCGTCTTCCAGATGCACACTTCACGAGAACCCACCTGGCGCATTGCGGCCAGCATATCACGCTCGAGAACCTGCGCATCTGGCAGGAGCTGTGCCCGGGCTGCAATACTGTACTGTACTGTGCTGTACAGTGTCATTTTGTTGGAGCCCTCATGATTCAGCGCTGCGCTTGCTTCAGTGCTACCAAGTCTCCCGCCATTCGATCTGTACGCAGCGCTGACATTCGACGTCGACAATCGCGCGCTGCCGCCTACCGTGCGCGACCCACACGTGACTGTCTTCCGTGGACGTGTGTTCCTTGGCACGCATACTGTGTGTACAGTACTGTACTGTAATTATGAAGTCTGTCTGTGCAGTACTGTACTGTACTACAGTATTGTAGAGCAAAACATGTTCTTGCATGCTACCCCCCACACCATACTGTAACCCCTGATCCATACTATGCAGTACTGTAATGCACTGTACAGTACAGCGTCGCCTTGAGGTCTGGCAGGCTGCAGCTGACCACGTTCGTGGACCGCTGCAACAGTCTGACGGCGTGGTGCTCACCACTGCTTGTGGCCCTACGGCCATAATGCCAAAGTGGCAAAAGACACCGCAGTTAGCATATGTTTCTGGGCCTGGGCAGGTCAGTGCAGCGCCACGGGACTTCATCTACAGTACTGCACTATGATACCTTACAGCGCAGTAGCCCTTTACCCTCTGCACCCTAAATCCCTGAAACCCTACAGTAAACCCTCAACCCTAAACCCTCAACCCTAAACCCTGAACCCTGAACCTTACAGTAAACCCTACTGTAGGTGTAAACTCTACTGTAACCCCTACAGTAGACCAGTTGAATGACCATAACATCAAACACAGAATGGATTCCAGTAATATTTTTGTTTTGCAGTTTTTGTGCAGTATGTCATTTCAGGTCACACAGTATAGTTGTCATATCATGTAATTTCGCCGGTTTGTGGAGGCACAAATATGCTAACTGCACTTGTTTTATTGATAGTCCCTGCAATTTTGCTATTTTCAGGTGCCCATCTTTGTATCGAGGATCACATCTGCTAGCTCTGTCATATCGTCGATTTGTGGAGGCACGCATATGCTAACTGCACTTGTTTTATTGATATTCCCTGCATTTTTGCTGTTTTCAGGTGCCCATCATTGCATCGAGGATCACATATGATAACTGCATTTTCTTGCATATGCGAACTGCAGTTTTTGGTGTTTTTACTGTGTGTTTTGCTGCTTTTCAGGCACCCGCACGAAAAGATAGCATATGTTGGAAACCCTCTGTATGCTAACTGCAGTTTTTTTGTCTAATTTCGACCCGGAGTTCTCGACCGCATCGATATGCTAACTGCACTCCCAAAAAAAACGCTCATGCTATCTGCTGATCCGAGAGTGGAAATGACAAGGCCAACTTTTCGAGTTGGCTTTCCACTCGCTGAGGCCCCCCGCCACGACAGCCAGGCCCAATTTTGGGAGTGCGATCTCTCACATCGTGATGGCGCATGAGAACAGCTTGAATTTGGTTTAGGGTTTCGGGTTTAGGGTTAAACTCAGCCTTGCACGCTCTCCCCAGCTTCCTGATACGAGTTTTTCTGCGCGTTTTTGCCTACCTACGAACGCAGAGGTGTCTGAAAGCCATGACTTCTTTGCGGTCACCCTAAACCCTAGACCCTAAACCCTAAACCCACAGGGAGGATGGTGTTTTTCTTCCTTCCAGCAAAGCCTCCCAAGGTGGCAGGCCACCCCAAAAAGGAAGGACCCCAGATTCCCCCAAGGGGCAAAGACTCTCGTGTAGAGGCTTCTTTGCTTGATGGTCCTTTTTTTTTTTTTTGGGGGGGGGGGGGCTGGTATCATGAGGAGCCGGGGTACCCCAAAAGGGCCCTCAATTCTCAGAAAGCCGCCATCTCCCTTAATAGTCCCCTCTTAGGGGTGCTGGGAGTTCCCACACATTGTAAGTATGCCAGTAACCCTAAACCCGAAACCCTAAACCCTAAACCCTAAGCGCCTTCTTTGAGAAGGCAGCGTGGGCCATCCGGATATTTGCCGCCGCCCGTGCCTTTTCTTCAACGCCGGCAACTGCACCAACGGGAGCGCGTGTGACTACTGCCACCTCCCTCACGAAGCTCGTGCACCCCACCTGGACAAGAGACAGCGCGCCCCTTGGCAGTGCATATAGCAAAAGCTACTATTTGCTTAAGAACCCCCCAAAAAAAACAAAAACAAAGAAGAGATAACAAAAATCCCCTTCTCACCCTTACAAGGATGTTATTTGTTGGGGGGGGGGGGGTTCTCAAGCAAACAGTAGACAAGGCAGATGCACGACGCCCATGATTGCTGTCATGCCCAGGGTGGTGTTGCTCAGCGTCCAAAAACCTTCAAACCCCCAACATCCGAAACCCTAAAACCCCAAAACCTAAACCCTAAGACCCTATACCCTAAGACCCTAAACCCTAAAGCCCATTTCTGGCCCGAGGTGCTGGTCGGGAATCTCTCCGAGGTGAATTTCATGAACCTTCTGCTCATCTACCTCCAGGCGCGCCCACTTCTTCTATACCCTAAACCCACGGGGTGCCATGCCAGAAGATGGCCCAGACGACAAGCAGAAGATTCCCGTAGCTCCACTAGAAACCCAGATGGCCGGCTTGCGAGAGACGTTGTCGTCCGAACCTCTTTGCAACCCTTCGCGGTGCGAGGCTGAGCCCCAAACGCTGAAGTCCGCACCACGCAAGCCCACAAAAAGCTAGAACCAATTTTTCGTGTGATTTCTGATACTTTAAGGGGGGGCAGAGATTGGGGCCCCGTTGTGAAAATACCCACTGCCTCAGGCCCCCTTGAGCCTCTCAAACTCCCCACCCAACTTCCTAAACCCTAAACCCTAAACCCTAATTCCTAAATCCTAGACCCTAAACCCTAAACCCTAAACCCTAAACCCTAAACCCCAAGCCCCAAGCCCTAAACCCTAAACCCTAAGCCGTGGCTAGTCGGGTGGCAAAAAAAACCCTAAACCCTAAACCCCAAACCCCAAACCCTAAACACCCACGAGGTGCGAGCCGAGCTGTGCGACTTCGCAGCCGAGGCCGAGCGCCTAAGGTTTGCGTTGGATGCCCTTAGGGTTTAGGGTTTAGGGTTTCGGGTTTCGGGTTTAGGGTTTACGGGGGATTTAGGAATCAGATGGTCGGATTTAGCTAAGAGGGGTTCCCGTAGCCCTAAACCCTCAACACTACCAAACCCTCGACCCTAAACCCTAAACCCTGAACCCCAAGCCCTAAACCCTAAACCCTAAACCCCAAACCCCAAACCCTAAACCCTAAACCCTGTCCCTAGTACTCTCTCAAGGCCAATCTTCCCTAAGGTCTCTAAGCCATGAGCCCCAAGCACGGATCTCAAAAACAGCCCTAAACCCCAAACCCGAAGCCCAAAACCCTAAACCCTAAACCCCAAACCCTAAACCCCTAAACCCTAAACCCTAAACCCCAAACCCCAAACCCTAAACCCTAAACCAGGCGGAGGAAGTCCTCTCCCTCCTGCGCGAGAGGGCCAACCTGGAACCAGGAGACCGGCGACAGGGTGCGGTTGAGGGTTGAGGGTTTAGGGTTGAGGGTTTTGGGCTGCTCAGAAGGGTTTAGGGCGTAGGGTTTAGGGTTTTAGGGTTGTATAAGGATTGGGCGAGTTTCTGTTTTATTCCGAGGGGCTTCTTGAAGAAGGTCGAGGCTTTTGGAGCATCGCATCCCCTAAGACCCTACACCCTACAACCCCGAAACCCAAAGTCCTACAATCCCCTAAAACATAGACCTCATACGCTTATACGCTTAAAGTTATACGCTTATACACCCCAGACGCTGAACATCATCACCTGAACCCTCAAAATCCCTAGGCCCTACTCCCTATCCTGAGTATTTCCTAAGCCCCATGACCCTAAGGCCCTTTATCTCACAAACCCCAAGCCTGGCAATCCCTCAACCCTGAAAACCCAAATCCCTAACCCTAAACCTCCAAGCCTTAGAAGCCCCAAAGCCCGCCAGCCTGCCCCTAAGGTTTCAAAAGCCATCAATCCCCTGACCCAAATCCTCAAATTTGAGCCCTAGACCCTTAACCCCACACCCTACAAAGGTTGAGGGGTTTAGGGTGCAGGAAACCCTAAACCCTAAACCCTAAACCCTAAACCCTAAACCCTAAACCCTAAACCCTAAACCCTAAACCCTAAACCCGGTTTAGGGTTTCGGCTTCTTGGACCCCTGGTACATGCAGGAGCCGAGCCTGAGATGCCCAAGCTCCCAAGGCAGTGCCAGTCGAAGCTGCACTTCATGACGCTTGGTGGCCCTTTAGAACATTAGGGATGGCTGAGGGTTTAGGGTTTAGGGTTTAGGTTTAGGGTTTAGGGTTTAGGGTTTAGGGTTTAGGGTTTAGGGTTTAGGGTTAGGGGTTAGGGGTTTTAGGGTAAAGGGTTCAAGGTTTGGGATGTTTCTAGAACATAGGATAGCCGAGTGGGGAAGCGGTTCCGCCCCTGACAAGAGTAAGCAACTACTTCAACAAGGGTACTGGACGTTCCTGGTTCTTGTTGGGTCTGGGGTTTAGGAGAACTGCGCTTAGAACCCACTCATAAGCCCCTTAAGTGCCCTAAGCTGGATTTGATTGGGCTAAAAGAACAGTCATGCTTGGGTTAACAAGCACCACGAACTTCGAAGTACCCTCTGGGCTGCCAAACCCTAAACCCCAAACCCTAAACCCTAAGCTCTAAACCCTGGCAAAAGAAAAAAAACAAGCAATCCGACCCCGCCCCCCCCCCCCCAAAAAAAAAAAAAAAAAAAGGGAGAACATTTTTTTGGGGTATTTTTTTTTGGGTTTTTTTTTGGGTATTTTTTTTGTTTTGCTTGTTTTTGTTCCTTTCTCCTTGTTTCTGCCTATGCTTTTCGCTTTCTGCTTTTCGCTTGTCGTTGTTTGCCTGTCTGAATTGCTTGTCGCTTTTTGCTTGTCGCTTTTGCTTTTGCTTTTCCTGTTGCTTTTTCTTTTGGTTTTGCTCTTGCTTGTGCTTCTGCTTCTGCTTTTGCTTTTGCTTTTGCTTTTTCTCTTAGCTCCCTTTTGTTTCAGGTCATTTTTTGGCTTTCTGCTTTTGACGGTTGCTTTTGCTTTTCCATGTTTGTGTCTAGTGTATACATGTAGTATATGTGCATATCGTATGTATATATATATAGACTATATACATATATATATAGTGTTATATATATGTAGTATATCTAGTGTAGTTTTTTTGGTTCATAAGTCATATATATATATGATTCAGCCCCGGCGGGCCCCCCCCCCCCCCCCCCCCCCCCCCCCCCCCCCCCCCCCCCCCCCCCCCCCCCCCCCCCCCCAATGGTACCCCCCCCCCCCCCTGTGGTGTGGTTGGGGGTTGGTTTTAGGGTTTTAGGGTTTAGGGTTTAGGGTTTAGGGTTTAGGGTTTTAGGGTTTTAGGGTTTAGGGTTTAGGGTTTAGGGGTTTAGGGTTTTAGGGTTTAGGGTTTAGGGTTTAGGGTTTTCCCCGCGGATGGGGTACTAAGATGATCCCCCCCCCCCCCTGTGGTGTGGTTGGGGGTTGGTTTTAGGGTTAGGGTTTAGGGTTCAAGGTTTTAGGGTTTAGGGTTTAAGGTTTAAGACTTAAGGTTTAGGGTTTAGGGTTTTAGGGTTTAGGGTTTAGGGTTTAGGGTTTAGGGGTTTAGGGTTTAGGGTTTAGGGTCTAGGGTTTAGGGACCGTAGAGTAGGCTTGGGGGGGGGGGGGGGGATACCATGGGGGGGGGGGGGGGGGGGGGGCCGGGCGCTCGACGTCTGAACCATAATATATATATATATTATATATATTATGATATATATAGTATATATAGGAGAGTATACATGAGATATGTATGATATGTTTTATACATATATATATATATATATAGTGCACATACTATAGGTTATACAACGTGTATATGGATATATATCTATATATATATGTACAGTGTATATAGCATGCATTTTCACACGCGAAAAAATATTCTATGGTATATATAGTGTGTATCATAGTATATAGAGTAGATATATATATATACTAGTATATATAGTATATATATATAGAGTATATATAGCAGTATGTATCAGTTATATATATATATATTTTCAGTATATATAGTAGGGCATATAGTACATAAAGTAAAAAACACGTATATTTAGGATATTATAGGTATATATAGTATATATGGAATATTTATTGTATCTATTCATCATATATAGCTAGATTTAGTATATAGAGTAGTATCGATCATAGTATTACATAGTATTCTAATATATATAGTATATATACTATATATATAATATACATATAGTAATATATATATAGCAAATATATAGCATTATATAGTGTATATATAGTATATATAGTATATATAGTATATATAGTATTATATAGTATATATAGTAGTATATATATATATATATAGTATATATAGTATATATAGTATATATAGTATATATAGTATATATAGTATATATAGTATATATAGTATATATAGTATATATAGTATATATAGTATATATAGTATACATAGTATATATAGTATATATACAGTATATATTGTGAAGTCGACCAGCACTGGACTTGCACTAAGCCAATGCAATCACAGCCCGGTCACGCTGTTTTACGACTTCGCGAGTTCAAGCACTTGTGCAGCTACGCCTGAGTGCGTCCGGTCGGACCGCACAGCAACCTAGGAGCTACTGTACGATACAAACACACCTTCAAGTTCTTTTGGTCTTCGAGTCGAAAAAGCCTCAGTGTGCAGTGCACTGCTCGACCTTGGTACTGCCGAAGCTGATTCTCCACCCAACACTAGCCAGGAAGAAGGATTTGGGAATCTGCACTCCCCCCACAGCTACGCTGCGGTTCTGTTGTTAAAAGCCCTGGATGTTGAGGAGATATGACGGAAAAATACAAAAGCTGGTCAGAAGACCTCCGCCCCCTGAAAAGCATCAGGCGACAGTCTGTGTCATTTACGGGAAAGAGCTATAAACAAAACTAGACGGACTAAGCAACAAGCAGCTCAAGTCCTCTCAGTTGACTCAAGGCCTCTTCGCACGTCAACGTGGAGCTATCTCAAACATGTAGAGCCTATCCAAAGCTTGGACAGTTTCCTCGCTCCAGCTGACACATCATCGCACACGCAGTCCGGGGTCTGCTCCCGAAACTTGAACCAGGCTTTACGTCGCCCCGTAAGCAACAACTCTGGAAACTTCTGCCTCACCTCGATTGGCGCAGAGAACAACTGGCTTCTGTAATCGGCGTGAAATCGAATCAGCACCTGATTGTTCAAGTCCAGATGCCAACGCTCCACACTGCCTGGGCGAACTGCCGCCAACAGATAAGGAGCCATACAATCTGGCCTGTTCTCGCAAAGCGCCATTCCGATGGGACTGCACTGGAAGTTCTGATAGCGGAAATTATGGAAATTGGATTTTCCTGTACACTACGGCCACTAGTTTGAGTGCGATTTCCAACTGTAGCAAGACACCGAACCCAGGCCTCAGACCCCTTACGACGCAATACGCTCCACAAGCCTCTCAGGAGCTCCCACAGACTGATGAGAACCACGACAAGACTCACGTCCTCCCAAGTAAACCCAGACTCACTCCGCGCAGGACTCGTTCCCTGAACTGGCTGAACACACGACGCCGCGACAAGCAGCGTGAGCAGTGAAGCAAGACGAGGGTCGGCGATACTCGGCGAAGCCAGTGAACACAGCTGTTGATCCCCTTCATGCTGTTGCGGTTGTGACTGCTGCTCGCTCTCTCCTAGCACGCACTCAACAAAACCAAGCAAGCGGAGTAAAAACTGCATGCGTCCTTCGGGCATGGACTTCGTCAAAACATCACTCGTCATCTCACTTCCCGGCACATGTTGCACCGCAATAGATTCTTCAGCCAAAGCCTCCCTGAAGTGTCTTGCACGTAACCTCAAGTGGCGAGTGCGCCAGGCACCACCTGGCACTACCAGCAACTGAACGCAGGCTGAGTTGTCCACATTTGCACTCCACAGCAAAGACTCGCGGCATAACTCCATCCAAACAGGTCCCAGAGCTCGTCCCAGCGTCATGCCTTCGACCGCTGCTATGAGTTCTGCTTCTGCTGTGGATTGAGCGGTCAGTGTTTGCTTGCTGCTGTGCCAGCTGACCACTCCACCAGCCAAGACTAGCAGCACACCATGTTGGCTTCGACCTCCATCATCCTGGCCAAAACTTGCGTCAGACCAAGTCTCCATGGTGATCTTCTTCCTGTTGTACCGAAGAGGGTTCTCCCCCCTCCAAGGCTCGTCAAAGGCACCGTAGCGAAGCATCGTCGTTGAGGTCCTGGCCAGATAGGCCAATGTTCGTAAGCCATCCTCATACACCATTCGCGGAAATCTGGACACCAGTTGCCCCAACTTGTTGATGGTATAGGAGACATCCAACCTTGTCTTTCCCGAAAGCCAGAGTAGTTCACCAACCAGCTTCTGAGAACGTCGGAGCGCGGGAAGACTGATTTCTTCCTGTTCCTCATACCCCACCCGGAAATCTGGAAGCGTGGAATTAGCAGGAAGAGTGTAGCGACCCACCAAGTCCTTCAGGTAAGAAGTCTGATGCAAGAGGTACGCGCCATCGCTATCCAGGTTGACCTCCAAGCCGCAAAACCTCAAGCCCTCAGACACTGTGGTTGGAGCGCTGGTCTTCCACAAACCTTCCAAAGCATCCTCGATTGCATCCAATTCCGCAGTCGGTCCGCTCAAGAGTAGATCGTCTACGTAAACTCCGACTATCGCCAGAATTTCGCCTTTCGAATCGACGATCTCCACTACACCGTCAGCACCAAGAGCAGCAGCCAACACAAGCCACAGTGAGGAGTCGGACTCCATCTGCTTCATTTTCCGCAAATCCCCATTCGGGCCAGGCCAGTGCCACTCTCGGAAAGTTCCGTCCCGAAAGCAACTCCAATCTGAAGGACTCTCAGCGAGCCCGTATAAGGCACGATCCACCAACAGCATGCTGCCACGCTCCATCAACTCTGCTTCGAAAACAAGTTTCGGGATAAGCACTACCACGCGTGACCCATTTCTTCGGCGAGCAGGTGCCAACAAGAAAGCAGTTTTGACATCAACGGCTCGTGAGTCCCACCGGTGACCAGCAGCCCACCTCAGTTGGATGCGCAGCGCTTCCGCCTCCAACCCCGCCGCGCACAGCTCCTTACGCTCCACCGCTTTGGAAACTGTACTCGAAGTGGATGACGACACATCAGCAGGCGCCAAAGGATCAATAATGCCTGCCGCTGGAGGTTGCGTATCCGGTAGATGATTTCCACAGGCCACTAGGCGTGACCTCTTCCGCCTGTCAGGCGGTTTTTCAGTCAAGACAAGCTTGCCCGGAATCATCTGTATCACCACTCCAGCGGCTTCCAAAGCTTCAACGTCCTTCTGCGTTATGACTTTTACAGCCTGATGAGTGTGGATAAGCGCGTTAAGCTCATCACTGATCGCAGCTTTCCATTCATCCAAGTGCTGGCGAGCCTCAGCCAGTGGCACTTGGCGGGTTTGAAGGAGAACATCAGGATCAGGCTCCCCGATCAATGGAATACCACCTGCTCCCAGATCCTGCAAAGCTGACTCCACTTGAGCCCTCATCAGACTCAATGATGCACCTTTGAGGAGATCCTCCGCGTCTAAAGCCAACTGTCTGAGTTTCAGAACCCGCACCAAAGGAAACTGGATCCCACGCGTAATGTCCTCCAAGCATGCCATGAGACCCATCAGGTCTTCTAGGTCTTGAGCCTCGGCCTCGCCTCTAAAGCTCATCGGACGGGGATTGTCATCACCGTAAGAAAAGTACTCGGAGACATCGCAATAAGGATCAAGCCAGCCTCTTCCTGCCGCACCCTTTGGAGAACTCGCGCCAACTTGAAGCGGATTTTCATGCGAAGACACAACAGCATCAGCCAGCCTCGCAAGACTCCCCCCCGATGTGTCATCGGGTTTGGAATCAGCATGCCAAACTAGAGAATGCAGCATGTAGCGCTCCCCATCCTCCACAAACTCCTCACCTCCCCGAGCCAGGGCAACCGGAAACTGAAGCTGGAGCAATCCCGACGACATCACCGGACTAGAGCTCCCATCATCTCGGATTTGCAAACCAGCCACCTGGGGCCGCAGCGTCGATGGAACAGGTAGAGGGCGCAAAGACACGGGGATGTTAAAGCCTAACGACAGCAAAGCATGGACATCCAAAATCGAGAGCTTTGCCATAAAAGCCGGCGTATATGCAATGACCACCAATCTGGGCCCTGCAAATTGCTCAACGCCGTGAGGAACACTCGGATCTACGTATACCCTTCCACAAGCATCGAAATCCAGCGGTCCGTTTGTCGTAAAAACCCTGCCCCCACCAAAGTCGGAGAGACGAAGGATCATGTTCAGGGAACCGCGTTGGTTATGAACATCACGATGCAGCACAGACGCAGCGTTAAATGTAACTCTGAAAGCGGTATACTCATGAGCCCCATCAGAGCTTGCAATCAACCGATTCACCAGCCGAACCAACGCAGGACGCACTTTGGACTCCGAGATCACCCCGACGAAGGATCCTCGACAAAATGCTCCAAGGGAAACGGCCCATGACCCAGCTTGTGAAAACATGTCCTTGTCAGCCTGACGTTGGCTACTCGACGTGGTGGAGCGGTTCAACGACGCATACACTACGCCTGCCACTGCACACCTATCTAGTGTGCTGCCGGCCAACAATGCCCTGGCTGCTTCCTCCGATTGCTCCAACGTCAAGCGCTGCGTGCTTTTACAGACCCTGCGAGCTGCAAGTGACACCGATGGACTAGGAGGAAACAAATCCAAATCTGACGCATCATCTGGCCCCACCTTGCGCACATTGTCTTCCGATATCCGTGCTACCTCCCCTCCAACCACTGCTAGATCATCCAAGGCAGCGTCCTTCAAGTCAGGCTCAAGCAGCGAAGACTTGCGTCGCACACGACGGGTAGGATCAACCTGCCATATCTCGCCTGGAAGGGTTGCAGGAAGAGCATGCCACGGTCTCTGAAGGCGGATAGTTGTCGACACCAGCAGCTTCGGCTCATCAAGAGGTTCTGTAGCTATGGTGTAGCCCTTAGGAGTGTAGCTAGAAGGACCAACAATGAAGCCATTGATGAAGCGCGCAGTCCAATGACTCTCTGTAACCTTCTTTTCTCTCACACAAACTTGAGTGGCCCATGGAAGCAACGGTCGAATACTAGAGTCAAAGCGTGCCATCTCGGAGCGCAAAAGGGATTCTCCTGCATCCAACGCTGCCAATGACCAGTACTTTGGCCCAAAGCCTGGAGCCGTTTCAAGACGTGAACGGATAGCTGCCTTAATGATACCAACCGACGACTCTGCTCTGCCATTGCTCGCAGGGTCATGTGCCTCTGTGCAAGTATGACTGAGCTGGTGGTTGTCGGCTACCTTTCTGACCAGCTGATTGATCCATTCACCGCCCCGATCTGTGTGCAAGCGTAACATGGGAAATTGCCAACGTTGCAGTTTGGATAGCGTCCTATTCAAAGCAGCTGACACCTCCTCCTTGGTACGTCTCGACAGCGTCTCAACAAAGATAAGGCGCCTCATGCCAACTCCAGATACCCTGTCTGCATACTTGTTCTTCCAAAGCTTCGTCGTCTCATCCACCTCTCTCAAGTACGATGCGCAAACCTCTGGAACAGCGTCTCCCGGTTCTTCACTTCTAAACGCAACGTCACGCTCCAACTGCTCATCATCTGTTGTCTCCGACGGCTCTCTCCCCGGCTTTCCTGCTTCAGGGTCCAGGTTCCGCTCATCCTCCGTTACCTCCGATGGCTCTCTTCCGGGCTTCCCCTCTTCAGGATTCAGATCAGCCTCTGAAGGTTCATACGGCATCTCTTCCGGTGAAAAATCACCGGGCCGAGTCATAAATGCCCCACCACCCCGAACATCATCACTGCCTTCCGCACCATCGGACTGCGCCCTGACTTCAATGAGCGCCTCACTCTCCACATTGCCAACTCCTGTACCCTCTGTGTTCTTGTCATCGTTCCAGATAAACTTTTGCGTCTGCTCGTCTATTGGAAACGTGTAACAAGCAACGAAGAGGTACCGTGGCTTAGGCATGCTTTTCAAGGGTGAGAGCTCAGACAAAGCAGGAACATACGGACCGCCCAGGTCAGCAGCGATGCAGTACGAGTCCACAGTGGGTCCTCTATGTCGATGCGGCCGTCTCTTACCGGCGCCCCGCAAGCACTCACGGCAGTCGGACCGATAAGGAAAATGCCCCCTCTCTACATGTTTCTTATACTCCCTCTCGGCCTCGCTCAGCCGAACCCGGGCCAGCCTAGGCACAGGCAATGGAGTAGCAGGAGGTCGAAACTGTCCTGTTCTTCGAAGAGGGCGAACTCGTGGAACGACCTCTGTCGGCCATTCTCCTCTGTCATCCACAAGCCACTGTCGCACCTCAGGCAACGAGTCATGTCCACCACCTGAAGCCTCGGCCAGATAGACACTCTGCTCATATGCACGCTTGCGTCTGTCATTGATTGTATCGGTTAGCCAAAGATCCCACGTCTTGAGCACTGCTAACACAAGCCCAGGGGCCCAACGGTCCATGTACCGATTCAACAAAACACGACGGTGCAACAGGACATACAAGTCCCATGACGTTGTCATAACCTCCATGGTTGTAGATTCTGTAGCTCCCATTCCCAAATACCCTTGGTCGCACTGCGCCGTCCTAAACGTAGCAATCTGACCCAACTTGTCCATGATAGGCCATCTTCGCATACTGGTACAGTCATAACCAAGATTCTCAGGGGTTGGGTTTCTGTCGTCGTCTCTGGCAAGGTCTCCTTCTGACGTTGAAGGATTGTCAGACGCTGTGAGCGCAATGTAGGTGTCCCCGTTAACGGCCTGCGCTAGAGCAAAGAGCCCAAGTGCCCTCATCGCCAACACAGCATAGCAACCCTTGCTATCGCAAGGGCGTGGCAACTCGCCGACAACTCCTCGAATCAAACCCAACTTCGCAAGCCTGGTCAAATAGCTCCACACACCATGGTTCAAGAGATCATGGCCATTCGCAAAGTCAACAGATAGCACCCTGTAGTCACTCTTCGGACGGGGCACCCAATCTTGTAGACCCGAGCATAAGTGAACCAAAACGCCCTTGGACCTCTCCATTGATCTCCGCAGCCTCCGATTCCACGGTGGCTCATAACCAGCCACCTCAAAAGAAGGAGTCCCAATCGCCTCAAGAACCTTCTCTTCGGGGGCAGCCGAAAACAACGATGCCATAACGCTGAAGAATGCAGAGTCAAGACCTCGCAACCAGTCCTCTTCGTGACCAGAAGTGACCCCGCCTCGAGCAATCCCTTGCAGCGTCGCCCAGGCTTCTGCAAAACCTTTCTGCCGATGATCGCCCAAGATTCTGAGTCGCGCAGCCTGAACCAGTCTTGTCGCTCGTAGCAGCTCCAGTTCTCTGATCAAGGCTAGCGCGATGGATCGGTCCACATAAGGACACTGGTCCACCATGGTAATATCCAGCCATCCTCGCTCAGGATGCCACACGCGACACAGCGAACCCTCCCACGCAACGGTACAGCCCAGCTCGCTTGCTAGACAACCCATTGGAACTATAGGATCCACCTGCATGTCTGAAAGCAATGTACCTGTGCGAGTCATCCACAACCTTGCATCCTCTCCGGTCGCAAGCGAAACATCTACGACCGTGGAAGTAGCCAGCTCAAGCTGCTCCCCCGTCCTGAGCGGATTTGTGGCTCCTCCATCTAGAAGACCATACCGTCCAACAGTCGGAGAACTAGACGCAGCATTGGCAAAAGGATCTGTTGATGAAGCGCTGTAGGCTCGAAGCACTGCTAGCCTCGGACCACTGAGGCCTGAGAGCTGTAGCCCCTGCAACATAGCCTGTGCATTTGCAAGGATGTCCTCAGGTTTCAACGTGGCCGCCTTAGCCTTCGGAGTAGGATTAGGCGCTTTAGCGTTGTTCAGACTGCTTGCGTTCTCATTGCCCGAAGGTTGTACCCCCTGACCCGAGGCCTTTGCGGACGGTTGCATCTCCCCATTTCCTTTGGAAGCAAACTTGCCACCTCCGGGAAACTCACAGTCCGGCTTTTTATGCTTCAGAGCTCCGCAATTAAAGCATCTGGGATTCTGTGGCGTTATCAGGCTCCTATCATGCTCAAACGTGCACGTGTTGCCAAGCCTACACCCATTTTCCTTCAAGAAGAACGAGCACTTCTTTCTAGGCGGAGGCTGCACAGGAGAAGAGGAACCCTGCTGCGATCCCCCCACCGCTGCCGCAGCGGTCGTAGCACCCTTTCCCTCACCTTTGGCACTTCCATCCAGCGCTTTGGGGTTGGGAGGATTACTATGCGGTTTAGGCGGACCCGGTGGTCCTCCATTCCCTCCAGGGCCTGTTGTCATCGCCTGTAGGCGTTGTCGTTTGCCGCCCCCTGTGGTCGAATCAGCCACCCCTACCGCAGCAACCTCAAACTCAGCTTGCAACGCACGAGCATATGTGGTCAAACTGGAAAGGGTCGGATTGTGATCAATAGCGCACTGAGTTCTCACAATGTTGAGCCTAAACATGACGTGTGGCATGGTCACAAGCAGCTGCTGACACATCTGATCTAAGCCCTGCGTCAAAAGACTCACGTCGGGCAACGCTGCGCCCATTTGCACTGTACGATCAAACCACCTGAACCACTTACGCAGACGTGACACAGCATCCGACGAAGTAGCAGCTTGACCAGGACTGGTGAGGTACGAAAGAAGCATTCCGCGCTCCCGCAGCCCTCCGGGCTGATACGCGCAGTACACTTTAAAAATGACATTGATGGTACTCAAGTTGCGCGAGGCGATAACCTCTTCGCGAAGCACCTCTGGGAGGCCCTTCAACAGCATAGCGAGGGCCCTATTTTCGAGTCTCGAAAACCGCGCGTCTTGCAAGTACGGAGGAATGCGAGCGACAACTCTAGCACGCGTAAGGGGATCTGCAACCTGCCACTGTTGATAAAGTTGGGAGGCCTCATGCACTATGGCCTGTCAGTACTCGCCACTGTTCTGTGACAAGTCTGCCATCATCGGAGTGATAGTTGCAATCCAATCCCCCGCCTGCAACGGAGCCTGACTCGAGGAAGTTTTGGAAGCTCCCAATAGGCCTTATCCCCCGGACTGTACACATCCCTCCCTTGGCGCTCATCCCCCCCTTTCCCTTGTGCTGATAAAGTAGGAGGAGCAACGCTACTAGGATAGCCATCAGGAAGCATGTTCGGGGCAACTGACTGTCCATGCAAAGCATCCCCCGCGCTCCAAACCCCAAGATTTCCAGGAAGAAGAGGATGAAAAGGAGAACATGGACTTGTTACATCGGCCGCACATGCACTCACGTACTGCTCTCGAAGGCCTGGACGGTCAGCACATGCCCTCATGTTTGGTCCATTGCGGCCGGCGTTCAAACTTGAATCATTGCAGCTCAGGACCGCGGCCCCATCTGCAGCACCCCGATCTAGCAACCCACGCAGGCCCAACTGCCCTTCCGGCATAAACCCATTGGCGCCAAGTGGGACCCTTGAACCCGAATGCAAATGAGAACCCTGCTGAGAACCCGAATGCAAATGAGAACCCTGCTGAGAACCCCCCGGAGCCGAATGCAAGTGAGGAACCTCCCCAACCCCCCGGACTCCCATGTGGTCGAGCCTACCCGTCGTTTCCCGAGCCTGGAGACTGAGGCCCCTTTGGTCCGGCGTTGGCGAAGCCTTTGAAATTGTCGGAGCAAGAACAGACTCACGTGGCTGCGCACTCCGTAGTCCGCCTCCGGTGAGGAGCGGCGATTGAGGGTGGCTCCTTGCCACCTGCAAATCCTTTCCCCTCATATCCTGCTGCTGAAAATATTCCTCCCACAAATACATCCGGTCTTCAGTGGACTGAGCCTTACTCTCAATCTGTCGCTTGACCCAACTCATTTCCTCATTCGGCAAGCTCAACACACGTCCCAGCAAATCCGACTCACTCATACGCGGAACCCTGCTAGGTCCTGGAGGCCCCTGGTTTCCTTGAGGCCCAAACGTTCCGTGGGATTCTGTTCTGGAGGAGTGTGGAGCGTCTCCTATGTAAAAATATTGACACCCCGTAGTGACCCTAGACTCAACCCTGGGATCCCCGGCCAGCAAACCCTGATTGCAACCTTGACCACCCATAGACCCTTGCACACCCAAACCTGTGTTGGAATTCGCACTCTCTCTAGTGCCGGACAGAGGGAGACTGCGTGCAGGCTGACCATCTTCCGGTGCCATCCTACCAGAACCCGAAGCAGCAGACCTCATTGTAATCTCTTCCTCCAACTTATCCAGCCGTGCCACGCATTCAGCTCCCTGCTTGACAAGAACAGCCAACAAATCGCGCATGCCTTCCAGGATCAACCTATCAGCTTCAAGTTGCGGCTGCCGGGTTCGAGCGAAACTGTCTTCCGCAGTTTCCTCTGCACGCCCTGCTTGACGATTCAGACCCAAAGAGGTCTGCTCTGCTTGATGCGTAGGCATGTCAGATGGCCCTACTGCTGCAAACTCATCACTTCTTCGCATGCTCGCCAACTGCTGATCCAACTCTTCGGCATGATCCCCAGCGAGTCCTTCGCTCGCACCAGGTCTCTCATCCCGTCTGTTCAAATCAACAGGGCGCGCAGCTTGCAATAAAAGCTCGGTTTGCGCATGCTCGCTCCAGAAAGGACAAGGTCTCATATCAGCAGGATCTCTAGCTGCTGCAGGCCCATAAGAGGTCGGCACACCCCTAGGCGCTATCAGACCATCAGCTGCCCCTTCATCGGCCGGGGCAGTCAAAGAAAGCTGCATAGCTCTATTGGGCGTAGGCCCCTCCTCCAAGTCAGGATGCGAAGCCATGGCAAGGACACCCACCTGGCGCCCCTAAAGAGCGCAAGGCTCTTAACCTACAAACACACCTTCAAGTTCTTTTGGTCTTCGAGTCGAAAAAGCCTCAGTGTGCAGTGCACTGCTCGACCTTGGTACTGCCGAAGCTGATTCTCCACCCAACACTAGCCAGGAAGAAGGATTTGGGAATCTGCATACGACTCTACCGTGCTCAAAGGCACAAGCTCGGTACTTGAGCCAAAACATTGGCATTGTTACGAATTGCAAAACTACACATGCAAAGGAAAACAACTACAAGCTGCACTAGCACTAAGCAAGCACTCCATGCATGCTTTGACCTGCTCACATTCGCCCCTCAGCCGAGGCTTCCGGCTCACCAAGAGCTCATAGTGCGTCAAGCACTTCAGCAACGCGGCAAATGGGGTAGGGTGAGGGTGTCGCGTGCGACTCTGGTAGAGCCCGCACATCATGAGCATTGGCATGCGGCTTGGGCGGCAGCCCGCACTACCGGACGGACGCACGACGACAGCAACCCTCCACGACCCTAAACCGCCCCAAGTCGCGAGCTCTCACCTTTGTGCAGGCAGGCGAGGCTCCAGAGTACTGGGCAGGTCTTTGTGCTGCTAGTGCAAAGCTATGGTACAAATGGTACACTGTACACTACCGGTCCTAAGCTACGGCTACGGCTACTCACCTATCCAGAACTACCCTACGGGCTACCAGACTCAGCGAGAGCCGCGCACATGGCTTGTGCCGCAGGCAATGCAGCTCACACGCGCTTCGGCGAGCGCATTGCCGCGACCAGGACACGGTCCGCAGCAGCCGCAACGGGCTGAGAAGAAAAGTGCGGGGAAGGCAAAATGGGCAGGGCAAACCCTGCCGCGGCTCTTCGCCCGCTAGCAAAATACAATCAAAAGAGGCACGACAGCGTGCCGCGCTGTGATGCCTAAGAAATCGCGTGGAAACGATTCCACGCCGCGCCGACTGGCCGCAGCCTACTCGATACCCTGTGGAGCGGTGTTGGGGGCACGAGTGGCGATGCCAGCAACGTTGGAGCTACTGGCTCGCTCCAACTGAGGGCGCCTTGCGACCGCCTCATCGAGGGAGAATGCCTCAGCCGACACCCTCTGGAAATCCTCGATGTAGGACTGCGCGACCGGGTGCGTCTTGGAGACCTCAAGCCTAAGCCCTGCCTCCGCATTGGCTTTGCTGCTTGTGGTAAAATTGAGGCTCCCAATCAGCACCACCGCGCCATCAGGCCGCAGTAGGCAAAGGGCCTTGGCATGGTGAAGCCCTTGGATACCGGTACCTACTTTAGCCCCGCGGCCGTCTCGAGCATAGGCATCGCGCACGGATGTGCCGCATCCCACCTTCACCTCGGCGCCTGCAGCCGCCAAGCGTTTCAACGCTTGCCACTGCAGTTTGGTGCGGTGGCATTGTCCCATGTCGGCGACAATCCGAACGCCTGCGCCCTTGCTAAGCGACGCTTCGATTGCCTCAATGCAGGATGGGCAATCTAAGCTGTACGCCCGGATGTAGATCACATCCTCTGCTGCTCCAGACCCAAGCAGCGTTTGGGCAGCCTGAACGTATGGCCCGCCCGCAAGGAATTCCGCTTCTCTGACTGGAGAACTCCTAGCGGGGACTGGGCCCTTGCGTGGGCTGCGCTCGCTCCATCTGCTGGGGCCGCGGCCAGGTCACGACCCGCGAGCCCCTGAAAGCAGGAGAGCCCGCGGCTCTTGGCCGCAAGTTGGGAGAAGCATCCTTCACTGTTCCCCAAACCCAACACAACCTTACCCTTAGCTAGGGCTTCGGAGGCGGTACTCCGAATGGAGTCTGTGAGCGCAGGACCCGCGCCTCGCTGGGCCGCGTGCAAAAACCCTAGGGATCGAGCGGTGTCCATTGCGGCATCGCAATGCCCGCAACGTCCCTCTGCTAGGTAAGCACGACAGCCACAGGCAGCTGTCTCCTCCTTGAGGTGCACCCAAACTTTATGGGTCACCCCTTTCTTAGTGCTCGCGACCTCAAACGTCGCTTCAGAGCCAAGGAGTTGAGACAGCCGCGCCTCAGGGGCCGCGGTGTTGCCATGTCGCAGATGCGCAATGCGATTGGCAACGGCACGACTCACGTACCACAGAACAGCGCTGCACAAGATCACTACTACCAGAGTGATGGCTGTTCCGGCGACCCACACGGTCCGCCTGGCCCCATGACCGATTTCCTCGACCACGTCGGCCGAAATTGTTGCAACCGCGTGCATGGAGTCCTCGACAACATGCACAGCCCCGCGGTGCAACTGCAAGGCAATCGGCGCCGACGCTGCAGCCGCCAGGCCCCACCAGCCGTTGATGTTCCCGTTGAGGGCGTGCATCAACCGATTGAGGAGCCCGCGACCCAGGAAAAAGGGGGTCCGCGGCGGAAGCGGAACACTCGGCGGCGGCCGGGCCGACCCGCACGGGAAGGCTGGGACCCAGCTTGTGCTTGGGCGGGGTTGGAGCGCGGCAACTATGCCCGCGGCGTAAGCGCCCCAGGCGTACCTGCCCCTCCCCTTGGGCTTGCCCTTGGCATCGGACTTGCCTCTGCCCTTCGGCTTGCCCTGGCCCTTGCCACGGGCGTCTGCCCAAGCACTCCAAGGGTCGCGGCCCTTGCCGTACGTCGCCTCTTCGCGACGTCGCTTACCGCCCCTCTTCTTGTGTTTGTTTCTAAGAAGAGGTTGGATGGTTTCTTGGTCCATCGCACGATTGGCCAGAAGGATCTCGTGCTCCAGCTCGTCCTGGCTGCTTTCGGAGCCAGAGTCCCTCTCTTCGCCACGCCGCGGATCAGGGATCCCGCGAGAGACGACCTCTGCCAAACGGAGAGGGGTGCTGCAGCGAAAGCACAGCTGCCTGAATGAAAGATTCCATTCATAGCAGTTAGGGCACTGCCACCCTGCAATGCGGAGCGCTTCGCTGATGTGATCATCGCGCTCCGCCTTCTCCGCCTGGCGCCGCTCTCGCTTCTTGGCGCGCTCGGCCGCCTGCGCCTCCTCGGCCGCCTGGAGGGCTTCAGCGAGTTCCTCATCGCTGAGAAGCCTCGCGGCATCCGCCCGCGCTTGTTGTTCTTCAAGCTCTTCGGCAGAAAACCTCCGCCTCCATTGCTCTGGCGCGGTTTGAGGGTCTACCTCCCACCACCCGATGTCGATCCCGTTGATCCATCGGCCGTCGCACGGGGCACCCGCTTTCGGGCCGCCCGCGTGCGTGGTGAGGCACTGGTCCTCGGTAACCGGGTTGATGGCTTCGCAGAAGAAGCACCGCCAGCTGCCATAGGGGTAAAAGCGGCCTTCGACGTTGGCTCGGTTGGCAGGCAGGGCGACATCGTCCGCCTCATCCGCGGTGCCTGCCTCCATCTCAACCGAGACCTCCTCGTCCTTGACAACCTCAGCTTCCTCCTCCTGTTCCTCCTTGACCAGGGGCTCTTCTCGCTCCCGGCCAACGTTGAGGTGGGACTCAGTGCGAACCTCGGCGCGCATCAAAATGACGTCAAGGCTATCCGCGGCTGGGTCGCCCGCGAAGAAGGAATCGATCTCCTGGGCATGGAGATCGTCAAGAGGCGTCACCAGGTCTGGCGAGTAATCCCGCTTGGAACGACGCTCCGCAAGGCGTTGCTGAACGTCGCTCGTCGGCGGCCCGAGGGCCCGCCCGCGCGGAGCGGCCTCCCGCGGAGGTCCATGCTCGGCCTCCTCCGTGGGCTCGCTCTTGGGCGTGGACCCTCCACCGCTACTCTCTGGAGCGGGATCCAGCTCGGGGTCATCGCGAAGCCATCCCGGTGGATGACTACCACCATAAATGTGGTGCGATCCGTCCTCAAGCTGGATTCGGTCCCCTCTCCTCAGGAGCGGGACCTTCGAGTGATCGTACCCGTTGGCTTTGTGGTACCGAATCACTCGGAGCATGGGCACCTCCCCATACCCACCGTCCTTTCCTCGGCGGAACAACCGTCCCCGCCAGTCTTGACGAAAAGGGTCAAGAGGTGCGGAGGGGCTGATCCCCAGGTTGGGCGGAAGAGAGGCGCCATGGCAGGCCGCCTGATGCAAGTGGTATTGCACCAGCGACTCAAAGGCCAGCCCGCCTCCAGGAGCTGAGCATCCATAGTGGCCGTCAGCATTGGGGCTAGGCACCTCTGGGGCCGGGGCGGACTGGACGGTCCCGCCTCTTGAAGGCCTGGCGGAACTGCTCGATCCCGCACCTTCGAGGGCATCCTGACCATCGTCAGACACCTCTTCCCCGTCGGCGCCTTCCCCGGCCGCCCGATTCTCTCCCTCACGGCGCAGAGTTTTGAGGGATTCCTCACGCTTGGTGATCTTTTCTAGCTTCACCATCGCGGTTCCCGCCACCTCCAGTATTTTCGACTGGAGTTTCTGCGCTCTCAGAAGAGCTTCGGACCGCGCGAGGTACTCCTTCGCGCTGCTGACCACCGATTGGCCAAGCTCGAGGACTCCTTCCTCTGTGCTCCCGGCCTGGGCCCCATCAGCGGGCTCTTCGTCCTCCTTCACCTTGACCGCGGCTTGGGGCGCCCGCGTGTCGGGAAGATCCGAGCTGGAACTATCTTCCTCGACACCTTCAGCTTCTTGGGCTGCCTCTTCCTCGAGCGAGTCTTCGGCCTCGAGGGCATTGGGGCTAGGGACGTTGCGCCTAGGGTACACCTTGGGCTTCGCTGGAACGATCGAAGTCTTAGGAGCCCCTGAAGCACGCCCTTTGGCCTTAGGCGCGGCCTTAGGAGGGGTAACAGGTTGGGCGGCCCCCGCGGCCATGACACGGCCCGCAGGGGCCAGCACAACCGTCGAGGAGCTCGCCGCGCCAGCTGGCCGCAGCAGCTTGGGACGCTTGGACCGTGCCCAGTTTCGGTCCTCGCCCCAACGGCGGGTGGGGGCCCGCACTGGTGTCGCCTAAACTCCTTAGGTCGACATGCTGGATCAACCGATCCACTTCTAACTCAGCTATTAAGACGGAGTAAACCGGTGAGCCTTTGGGGAGTGCCCAGATGCGGGAGATGCCGGTGGCTCTAATCTGGCCAGTGAGAGCCACCCCATCTGCTCCCGCATAGATAGGCACTCCGGCGTCCCGCAGGACCGCCAACCGGACCTCGACTATGCAAGTCGATCCGCGGCGGAACCCGCGTCTCCCGTCCTCCCACTGCGTGGGGCAGTGCCCTAGGACGTAGTGCACCCCGAGGCGGCCTCCCGGCCCGCCGCCGGGGATCAAGCCATTCTCGATCAGGCTCGGCACGACATGCAAGTCCGTGCCGTGCCACATGGCCGGGCCATACCGATATATAAGATCGTTGATGGCGGTCTCACTTAGGCCCTCCATCATGAATCCCATAGGATGGCCGCAATCGGCCGAGTGGCCTTGGAAGGCACGCAAGTAGCCAGCGTGCGAGGTATCCAACCTCGGTTTCCGCTGGTTGGCGTCGTGCGCGACCGCCTGGTTGTACTGGTTGATGGTGATGCCGAGTTGTTCGATCAACTCATCAACCGGGTAGAGGCCGCCCGGAGCGAACCGGCCTCTACAACCAGCTTCGCCGTGCCGCATGCATCGGACTAGCATACGCTGCACGTCGTCGATCGTGGGCGGGCCCTTTCGGCCCTTAGGGCCTGGACTCTTGCTCTTGCCCCTGCCCTTCGACCCTCCCCCACCCATCGCGGCACTGAGGCCCGCGGCTTTGCTGGACCTCCGATGGGCGAGGAAAACCTGACGCGGCCGGTGTGCAGTAGTGGTAGGCAGCCGCTCCCGCGCGGCCAGGGCACGGCCCGCAGCGGGGCCTTGTGGTTGACCACGAAGGTCCGGGCGACCGATCGGTCGCTCCCGCGCGGTCTGGTCGCGACCCGCAGCGGGGCGCAGTGCACAGGCACGAACGCGGGGAGGGACTACCTACCCTAGGCTCTACAACACACTTGAACCGCTGCGGCGGGGGTTTGGGGAGTTTCCTTAAGGTCTGGGCTCTAAGGCTTCTAAGGCTTCTGCTTCGACCTTGGACCGAACCTCTAGGCCTGCTTGCAAAACACTGGCTGCGAGACAGAGGAACGAAGCTGCACGCGACGAACGACGAAAAATCCTTCTGCCCGCAGACCGGCGACCTGGGAAACGGCCCGCCCCAAAAACACCCGCCCTGAACACAGAAACACCCGAACAGCCCCAACATCCTGAGCATCAGAACGCGCGTGGGGTGATTCTGGTCTGAGCGCGCCGCGTCATGGTTCGCGCGCTTGGTGTTGTGCGCACCGCGAACGCCTAAGGCTTCAAGAGCAGACGACGCGCTCTGCGGAGCTGCGACTGCCCCTTTGGCGCACGCTTCGCGCACCGCCCCCTCGGCTTGGGCATCAGTGAAAAACTGCCCATCAATGACCCTACCCGTCCTAACAGTAAGATCATCCACGTAGGCTATCCACTCCTTAGTATACTTAAGGCGCCTACCTCTGCCGGGGGCATAGGCCCTATCAACCACAAAGTTGAAATCATCTGGGCCGTTAATCGGGCCAAAGGTGAGGCCGACAGGGAGATATTTCCCTGATCTTGCCACAATGGCCAACACCTCGCGAGCACGCTTGGTGTTCCTAATTTGATTAAACCCACTAACCGCATCCACGAAGGTATACCAAACCGAACCTACTGCGGCGGCGAGCACATCGCTACCCCGCCGACAATAGTACGTGGAGCGCTTAATTCGGGCATTCACACGGCGGTAGTCAACCACCAAGCGTCGCTTCCTATGCCGCTTGTAGCTGGGCATTTCCTTGGTCGGAAACGGCGCAGATCCCCAAGCCGAGCTGCCGCGGATCAACTGACCCCGCTTGCATTCTTCTTCAAGCTTGTCGTCGACCCATTGCGCGGACTCGCCCCTCAGACTGTGAGGCTGGGACGAGACCGGCGGCCCGGTGGGGATGCAGTCATGGGCGAACTTCCTGACCGTGGTCCTGGTGGTGTCCTCCACCCAGAACCCAGCGGCCTTTCGCCGTATGACCTCCCTGACGGCTGCGATGTCAGCATCGGTCAGCCCTGGTCTGGTTGGTCCAGGCTCGATCTTCAAACCCGACCATACGAGGTCTCTATAGGCCTCGGTGCGCCTAGGATCCTCCGCGACCTTCTCGCCCGCAAGAGCATAGACCTCAAGGTCAGCCCGGACGGAATCCCAGTCCTTGGCGTCCGCCTTGGTTCGCCAAAACGCTTCCTTCTCAGCGGCGTACTTATCCACCTCCTTATCCAGCTCCGCACGCTCTGCTGGCGTGAGGTCCTCGCCCGAGCGCACGTCCGGGAGGGGAACGACTGGAGAGGGCTGTGGCGCAGCCGCGGCGCTATCCGCACCCGCAGTGGCTGGAAAGCTTTCAACTGCAGCGGTGCACAGCTCTTCTGCGCCCCTCAGACCAAGGTCCTGGAGCGATGCGCAGAAAGCCGCCCCTATGAGGTTGTAGTCGGCTTGCGCGCGCCCAACGTGCTTGTGCTGCACTGCGCCTAACGCATCCGGCCTACTACACCTCAAACCTACCGATTCTAAGCTGAAATCGGCGAGCCACAGGGCCCCGCTCTCAACGAGGTTGCCGCGGCCACTGGCCCGCGCGAACTGGCATATGTCAGCCCGCACGAAAGCCCAAGGCCAGCGTGGCTCTGCGAGCGTCCCAAACAAGGCGCCCCACTCCTCTAGCCGCCAGGGTTCCCACTCGCCTTTTTGTGCCTGCAAATGCAGCGCGACGTGGGCGCCCGCGCGCGTGCGTTCCTGCGCACACCGGACGACTAGCTGAAGGAAAGCTCGGGGCACATTCTTGCCCTCAAGCCCAATCACGAGCACCTTCGGCTCTGCGCGCGAAACAGCGCCGCTAATTGCCTCTAAGTGCCCTTCTGCGGCCAGGTTCCAGGTGATCCCGTAGGCCTGCTTGCCTTGCACAAAAGCTGGAACAACCCTGTACCCGTGCCTCCTAGCCGCGTCGGAAACGACCGCGTCACCCCAAGCAACCTCTAAGACATCGGCAACCCCTCCAAGGAAATACTGCCGGAACCAACTCTCGACAGCACCCGACTCTGGGGAAGCCCTAGGCTGCAACACGCGGGGTTCCGCGACCAAGAGGTCCGCGAGGGCCTCTCGGATCGAGAGCACACCCGTTCTGGCGCGAGACGCTCTCTCGAGCGTCCTGTCCTGCAACGAGTACGCTCCCTTGTCCAACTTCCTGGCCGAGGCTGCAGCAAGCACGCCGTCGCGGTTCAGGTCGATCTTGGAAATGATCTCCCTGACGGAAACCGCTTCGTGGGCCGGACGAGTCCCCTCTGAAAGCGTGAGCGCACCGTCCTCGGCGATGAATGCAAGCCGCCATTTGACGCGAACCCCGCTGGCGTCGGGGAGATAGCGGTGCACGCCGACCTGCGCACGGGCCGCATCTACCTGCGTAACCCGTCCTAACCTGCACACCTTAGGGCCTCCCCCTACACCCCGATAGGCAATGCGGTCGCCAAGGCGGAGGACGAAGTCCCTCCCGCGCCTGGTCAGCGTGAACTCCACTTGCTTGGCGTCGCCTTGAACCTGTTGCCCTAAGCTGGGGCGAGACGAGCCGTCCCCGCCGGTTCCATCGTCCTCAAAGACGACCGGCTCGCGGGATTCCGCGCCATCTGCATCCGCAGGAACAAGAATGCAGTCTTCTGCGTGCGCCTCCATCGGGCCGCGCCGGGCGGAAGAAGTACCCCCCGACTCCATCGACACGGGCTCCAAGGTGAGCCTGTGGCCCTTGACTTCCAACACGCGCCAGGGGCCGGTCAGACCCGGTTTCCAAGGCACACGCCCCGCCCCCTCTGAACGGGCCCTCGGAACGTTCCAGACCACTCGGTCGCCTGGCTTAAGGTCCACAGTGCGCCTATGGCGATTTGCAAGTTTCGCCCGCGCTTCTGAAGACCGCGTCCAGTGCTCTCGGACCGCAGCAGCTAGTTCCGAGAACTGCTTAAACTGGCTCCGAGCCCAATCAGAGATGGGTTCGAACTGCAAGGCGTCTCGCAGGACGTCCTTTTCAAGTGGTAGAGCGAGCGACCAGCTCCGCTCTAGGTCCCTCGGGGTATACCCGTGGGGTCCCGGAGTGTTATCTATGACGTACTCCGCCACCACGAGCCAATCCGACCAAGCTTCGGAAAGGGAGGCGCCGACTTGCCTGACGACCGCCCCCAACACCTTTTGAACTTCTTGGTGGACCCGCTCGTTTGCGCCCAACTCACAAGGCCTCAAGGGCGCGCTGAACCGCCACTCGGTCCCAAGCATAGCGCTGAGTTCTGCCATGAGCGCATTCTTGAACTCTGGCCCTCTATCCGACCTGATGAGGCTCGGGATCGTCCTGCTGCGAAGCACACAGCGCACGAACGCCCTCCTGACTTCAGCATGAGTCAGAGACCTCATCGGCTCGAGGAGGACAGCATGACTGAGGCAATCGAAGTACGTAAGCGAGTACCTATGCCCCTCCCTGTCCTCTCGGTTCGGACCTTCACAGTCCACGCTGACTTCCTGCCAGCATGTCTCGGCGCCACATTTGACCGCACGAGCTTCAACCTTCGTCGGTCGAGAGCGGCCTTTAATGCAAGCGAGACACTTGGCGACCCAGGTCCGCACATCTTTCTCTAAGTCGGGCCACCAGACTGCCCTCTCTAGCAGCTTGACGGTAACCTCAGCAGACCTATGGGCCCCAAGGACTCCACAGTGGACTGAATTGTAGCAAGCGCGGCGCCAGGTCACCCCATTCGCGCCCGCAGCCCCGTTGGGAACCACTGGGACAACGACGGTTTGACCCGTCCTGAGGGTCACCTCGCGCTCGAGCAACCCGTCTCCGGATATCTCCATTGGCGGCTCTGGCTTGCGAATCGAGCCCGCCAATGAGGGATCGCGCCGCTGACCCTCGTACCACGCCGTACGAAGGGATCCCGTGACTCGGAACTCCGAGATGTTCGCCGCGTCCCTTGCCTCGACCGCAAGCTGTTCACGACGATTTTCGTCCTCCCCCGCGATCAGGCTCAAAGACGGAACACCGCCCTTAAACTCGACCTTGACCTTGGTTGAGGAATGGTCCCAAATGCACAGGATGGGGCTATGGCTAACGAGCTCTAGAACCACTGCAGGGCCCTTGTGCTCTTCACCCATAAACGCCAAAACTCTACCCTTCAGCTTGCACTCATTGGCATTCTTCCCGCGACTGATAGCGCCCGCGGTCCAATGCCCTTCTACGCCCTCGTTGGACGAAGAGAATTGAGCAAGGACCCTTGACGCCTGCAGGGTAGACCTGCGGGGATCCGAAGCTGCTTCTCCGGTTGCCCGCCAGCCAATGACCTGAGTAACCCTACCCACAAGGGCTATCAGCTTGCCGAAGGAGGGGTCTAAGGCAACCTCTTTACCATTAGACCTCCAGAGCACTTCACACTGCTCATTCACGACATGTCTGTGGCCGTGCCAGTTCACCACTGACGACCAATGCACGACGATGTCGCCCTGAACCACATTCAGGGGCGAGCAGTTGTGCCCCGCCACCACAGCACCATCTTCTCTAACCACCCATGTGGTCCAGTAAGGCTTCACATCGCCCCACTTGGAAAGATCCTTGTGCTGGGAGCCGAGGCTGAGCTTCATGGAATGGCTCTTCTTCCATATCTTCCCACTCAGCATGCCATATGCAGTGGGAACTGGAGCATCTTTGGGCGTAGTCCTAAACCCTACCGCCCATTGCTGGATGGTTGAGGACCTAACCCTAACCAAACCTCCTGTCCTATCCAAAGTTGCAAGGACGGAGTTGACCTCTAGGCCCACCTCATGGGCCTCAAGGTCGCCCTCAAGCGGAGGTTCGGGCTCCTCCCGCTCGGCTATCTCTACCGAGATATCGACTGCCTCTTTCTCGATGCAGGCGGGGCAGCGAGAAAACAGGTAGGTCCGCTTGCCGCAGATGCACAGACCCTCATGGTCCCAGAGGGGTCGTGACGGTTCGTCCAGCATCCCTCTAATGCTGGCATCATCAATGGAACGAACCGCGTCCAGCCTCAAGGACCGCAGAACCTCCGCCCCCAATGCCTGCTTCCCTACGATCCCAAAACCTCGCAGGGGAGGCTCCGGAAAATCCTTCTTGAGTTCCGGACAAGCCTCGGCCACTTCCAAGTGGCCTTGCTGCGTGCGCCAAAGGCGTGGCCGCACCGCCCAGATAGCCTTGATGCCTGCCCAAGCCTCTCCTACAGCCCTGGCTTCCTTGCGCTGCAGGTTCCTTGCTTGGAGCGTGAGCTCAACAACCAAAGGCCACCTAAGGACGGCTGTGACAAGCCCGCCTTGCCCTAGTCCTACGAGGAACTGCGGACGAAACCCCGAAGCTTCCCTAAGAACCTTGGCACACGAAGTAAGCAAGTCGACCCTGATCCGCTTGATCTTCTTGGTCCCTGCGAGCCTGCCGGCCCCGCAATCAAAATGCGAGGCAAGCCCGTCGGTATCCTCAAACGGACCCCAACAACCCCTGACAGCCACAGAAACTCCAGGGAGGCTCGCTTGAAAGACGCGCCTGATTTCAGTCAGCTCTGCGTCCTGCTCTTTCCAACGCGCGTAGTCAAAGACAACCATGACGCGCACCGGAAGGGCTGCGACGACGCACATCGGCACAGCCGCGGCCTGGACACGGCCCGCAGGCTCTGGGACGGCGTCGTTGCCGACCGCCCAGGGCACGGGTCCGTCACCCTCAGTACCCTCTCCGAGGTACTGGTCCAGGTCGAAACCTCGGAGTTGGCCCGAAAGGCCCTCGAGATCTTTCGTCCTCGCCGCAAGGAGCGCATCCCGATCTTTGGGATTGCGGCTAAAACTGTCACCCAGCGTCGCTGAGCGACCGCTAAGGCTCCTTATTTCGGACCCATCCATAAGGATTTCCGCAACCCACCGGACGAGTTTCGGATCCATTCCGATGTCCGACGTTTGCGCTCGGGTAAGGTTGGCATGATCTGTCCAACACAGAGTCCGAATAGAGCCAAACATGCGGCGTGTCGCCCGCTTTACCTCGAGCTGGGCAAACGCCTCCTGTATCAAGGGCGGCCAGTTTTGCTGCGCGGGGGTCAAGCTCTTTGAGTGCGTCATAAGCACTTTGAGCTGACTCAAGTCACGCGTCATCTGCACGACGCTGCCCCCTACCGCGATGCCCGACGCATCCGCGATCTGCTCAAGGGGACACGACCCATCCGCAGCAGAGGCCTCATCGAAGGTAGCCAAATTGATGCGGTTCTGCATCATGCGCTTAATCGCTTTAAAGGCTTTGCAACCCTCGGTGGCGGCTGAGCCCAGCCCGCCTTCAGGAAAGACGGCGCCTGGCTTCTGCCACTGCCCTAAAATCTTGGCTGCGTGCCCATACTCAACAGGCAGGTAGCCGCGCAACCAATTTGCGCAACCCAAAAATTGCTGAATGTGAAGCTTCTCCCAGAGCGGGGGAAAGTCAATCACCGCCTGACAACGCTCTTCGTCAGGCGAACTCCCGTCCCGCCCAATGTTGTGTCCTAGGAGCTTACCTTTGGAGACACAAACTTCGGCCTTACTGATCCCAAACGAGAACCCAAACAAGATTGACTTATCTAGGAAACCCTCTAAGGAAACGAGGTGGTCGAGGAGGTGCGGGCACGCCTTAGGGTGCCGGGCGCGCATATCTGCCGCGAGCTGCTCATAATAATAGTCCGTTGGAGGCTCCTCGATCATCTTATCGATGTCCCAGCTCTCCACGATATGATAGCTCGGGCAGCGCGCCGTGTCGACCGCGTCTGCTGGGCGCACAGCGTCACTTGCGCCTCTTCCAGCCGTGGCCGATCCCTCACGCCAGCCAGCCCAGCGTGGCCCCTTGCGCGTCCTAAAGACCGCGAGGCGTTCGGTGACGGGAACCTCATCGCTGCACGCAACGCTTTCCGCCACACGCAAATCCCTCGTGTCCCAAAGACGCCACGCCTCACCTGCGCGCTGAAGCAAGCACGTTTCGTAAGGCGCCTTCTCGACCGCCACGGTCCCAAGGTCCTTCTGCGCAGGGCGCCTACCCCACACAGACGCGTAACCACCTGGCGCCTCCCACCAGCTGTCGACGCTTGGAAGGTGGTCCAAGCAAGTAAGCACTCCAGGCTCCTCAACAGGGCGCCCAACCGGGCCGCTCCCGCCCCACACCGAAGCGAGAACAGTCGCCGCAGCAAGGACCGATAGCACACCGATCCTGGCGCCGGTACGCAGCCGCCCAAAGGACCGCGCACACGAGGAACAACCTTGGAAGCTTCTTGCCGCGGCCCTGGACGCGGACCCGCAAGCAAAGCACGGGTCATGGTCAACCGAAGCAACGGCGACCCCACAATCCGCACATGCCTGCGGAGACGGCTCTGACTCGAACACCGTCTCAATCGCGCCACAACCACAGGCCGCAGTGCTGACGAGGCCGGAACGCACTTCCGCAACAACCTCGCCCGGCTGGAGAGAGTGGTCACACTCTTGGGCTGCAAGCAAAACAAACCCTTTACCCTCTCCTGTGGGCCAGAGACCTGGCGCAGCCTCAACCCCACACTCAACCGGAAGCACAACCTCGGACAGCGATCCCTCTGCGGAGACTCCTGACTCCCGCACGACTGGCACCAGCACCCCATCACCTGGCGAGAGCTCGAGCGGCTCTTCCCCGTCGTAGCGGAGGAGCTCACGACTTCCGCCCCCAGGCTCGGTGCATGACGCGTCGTCCAGGCTTGACAACCGCGCTTCAAAGGAGGCATAGGCCCTGTCCTTCCGAGTCCTACTGTGATCCTCACATCTGGGCATCCTGATTCCCAGCGTGTCGAGGACATGAAAGTCGGGACCCGGCCTGAATCCCAAGCCCATCCTTCCGGCGCAGTCCAGCGCTCTGCCGCCAAGGATAAGTCCGTGCCAATCGGACGTCCCTCTGGCAGCGATTTTGCACCGCACGAAAATCTCGGTGTTGGGGCGACAGTCGTCCGCCGTTTTGCCTTCCAGCAGCGTGACGCGCAAGACTGCTGCCCCTTTCAGAGGAACCGGGGCTCCCGAAGCGATGCCATGCACATATTCGGGGTGGACCCACTTCTCAAGTCTCACGACCGGAAAGCCAGGATCCTCAGTGCCGATCCCAAGCTCTGCAGCCCGGTTCATCATGCCTACCACGAGTTCCTCAGTCACGTGGTTTGCGCCGGCGCAACCGTCAAGCATGCACTCGACCTTGCGGTCGAGGACCTGGACCACCGTTCTGTACTGGTAGCCTCCTGGCTCGTTGTCCGCCAGGTTCCACCAGTCCTTCGGCAGATCGTCCAAGGCGGCGAACTTGTCCCGCCCGCCCTTGCTTAACGGAAGCGCGTGCTGCTGCACCGCGGCGTGTCCTGCGGCTCCTAAGACGCCTGCCTGGACGCCTGAGCTGCCTATCTGGACACTGAACGCGGCGAAGGGGTTAGACATGGAAGCACCGGAGGGCGGGGCCCAGTTGGCAGGCAAGGCCGGCGTCCCTCCTGAGGTCGTCAGGTTGTGGACCATGTCGCAGCTGGCTCCTTTCTTGCACGACCCATTCTTGGAGAAAAATAAGGGGCAAACAGTGCCTGGTGGCTTTGCCGCGCCTTTGGCCGCAGCCTTAGGCTTTGCGTTGGCTTTTGCTTTGCCACCTCCCTTCCCTTTGCCTTTACCTTTCGCAGCGGCAAAGGTTTGGTCACCCTTCTTGGCCGCGAGAGCTTTTCTGCGAAGCTCCTTGTCGTGGCTGTACGGGCAGGCATCCCCTTTCGGGCAATTCCCATGATCGCGAAAGTGGAAGCAGATCTTCTTGTCCGCTCCTTTGCCAGCTCCCTTTGACGTAGCAGCATACGTCTGGTCCGCGCCAGCTTTGGCCGCGGCAGCTGCTCCTTTCGCAGCAGCCTTCGCAGCGGCCTTGAGACTCTTAATCTCCTTCTGAGCCTCAGCCAGCGCGACCGCCGGGTCCGCGCTCTGCGAACCGGTGGCAGTGTACACAGAGTGGGAAACAGCCCTGTGCGCTGCTTCTCTCTGCTCGTACTCCAGAACGACTTTGTGGCTCTCTTCCCAAGTCTGCGGTCCTCGCAACCCGCCATCCTTGGGGTCGCCAGGCCACAACCTTTTGTCGTTCCGGATCTCCTTTTGGAGATAAGGGGGCATCTTGCGGAGGTATGAGAGATACAACTCCCGAGGGGTCTTCCCGAGACCTACTGCCTCGAGGTCCGCGATCGAGGCCTCAAACAAAGGCTCGAATTGGTGGCCTGTGAGCTTACCCTTAGCGAGAGAGGCGTGCTCACCATCCACGCGGACTTCTCTTTCCTCCCGCGATTCCCCGAACATCAAGTGTTTGTTCTTGATGCGGTCATACACCGCCTGTGGATCTGAGAGAACCTCTCCCGATTTCCACGCTGCGCGGTACGCGTTCGTGTACGTCTTCATGCGCGAGCCGCGGCAGCGCCCGCGTAGCGCTAACAGCTTTTCGCGCGCACTCATACCGCGACAGTTGTTGGCCAGCGCGCAGACGTCCTCGAACTCCTCGTAGAACAGGACAACGTCTCGCGCGTCCGACTTGTCGTCGGTCAGCGTCGGCCACGTGAGGTCAGTTTTGACCGTAGTTATGGAGCTTTGCCCGCCCCTCTGCGCTAACGCTTCTTTCAGCGCCTCAGTTTGGGCGGCGAGTGCGGCGGCGAGATCGCCCGCCGGGTGTTGGGACCCGGTCTGCGAACCTCCGCCGTCTGAACCTCGCTTCAGGGCTTCTATCTCCATCTCTAGCGCAGCAAGCTTCGCGCGCAAAGGGGAATCGCCGTCCGTCGCGCCCAGGACACGGGCCGCGGAAGGACCACCTGCAACCTCAGCAGTGTGCAAACCTCCACGGTCCAATCCTACCCCCAACCCACTTGCAGTCGCAGGCTGTGGGAGCCCTGGGGAACGCGGCCCCACGGCTTCGACTGGCACATCGGACGGGGAGCTCCAAACCTTCTCTTGGCTCGAGCTTTCTTTTCCCCCTAACGCGAGGATAAGCTCCCCGATGCATTGGATTTCGCGCTGAATCTCCTCTGCGTCTTCGGGGTCCTCGCCACCGCGCAAAGCCGCGACCGAGAACCTGGTCCGCAGCCGACGGACCATCTTCGTAGGATGCCAGTCCCCGCCTATCTTGGAGAACTCATCCGCAAGGAGGGTGGCTTTGGTGCTTAAGGCGTCAAGGTCACGGGAGCTCACCGTGACTCCATGCGCTTTCAGCGCGAGGACAATCCGCGAAACGCGCGTCAAGTAGTCCGCGACCGGTTCTTGGTCTGGACGGAAAATCGCGCGCAGCTCCGCCTGCAAGCCCTCTGCGGTGCCTGGCACTGAACCTGCTGTCGACGGCGGACCGGACGGTCCCGCCGGGCGGGACCCTGGTGCCGTAGCAGGGACGTAGGCAGCAGCGGTAGGGACCATGGCCAGCTCCCTAGCCGCGGCGCTGACGTCCACCCGCGGCGGACTGTCGCCTCCAGCGCCCGAGGCCTCAGGGACTAGCTCGGAGTCCTCTTCTTCTTCCTCTTCATCCTCGTCCTCCTCTTCGGCGTCATGGAGGAACTTCATGACTTTCCGCCAGAGAGCCGCCTCTTGCTCTGGCGTAGTGCTAACCCCATCCCGCTTGGACAATGGACGGCTGCCAGTCTCCCTACGCCACTTAAGCCAAGCGACGTAGCCCATCCGCTCGGGATAGGGAACGTCTCCACCCTCGATAGCTTCGAGGAGGGTGACGCCCTCAGCCTGACCTGCAACCTCTGCGGACATTGCCGCAACACAAGGCGAGAAGCCGCGCCTTGGTTAGCAGGCCGCAGGCGTGGCACGCGAAGCGCCGCGCCTTGGTTAACAGGCCGCAAGCGTGGCACACAGTCCACGCGTCCAGGTCACGGACCGCGACAGACAAGCAAAGCAATGCTTGCCCACTCGGGCCGTAGGCACAAGAGCTGTACGGTTCCCAGAACAGCCCCCAATTGTGAAGTCGACCAGCACTGGACTTGCACTAAGCCAATGCAATCACAGCCCGGTCACGCTGTTTTACGACTTCGCGAGTTCAAGCACTTGTGCAGCTACGCCTGAGTGCGTCCGGTCGGACCGCACAGCAACCTAGGAGCTACTGTACGACTCTACCGTGCTCAAAGGCACAAGCTCGGTACTTGAGCCAAAACATTGGCATTGTTACGAATTGCAAAACTACACATGCAAAGGAAAACAACTACAAGCTGCACTAGCACTAAGCAAGCACTCCATGCATGCTTTGACCTGCTCACAATATATACTATATATACTATATATAATATATATAGTATATATAGTATATATACTATATATAGTATGTATAGTATGTATAGTATATATAGTATATATAGTATATATAGTATATATAGTATATATAGTATATAATATTTATATATATATATATACTATATATACTATATATACTATATATACATATAGTATATATATATATAGCAAATATATAGCAAATATATAGTGTATATATATATAGAGTATATATAGAATATATATATATATAGAATATATATATATATATATATATATATATTTATATATATCTATATAGAATATATATATATATATATATATATAGTATATTTAGTATGTATGGTATATGGTATATATAGTATATATATATAGTGTATATAGTATAGAAAGCCAAGATTCTTTGATATATGCGTTTGACGGTATGTACAGTCTGGAAAAATGTGTTTTCTTTTGGTCTTTTATGATATAATATATATTAAGATACACCCTAGGCTGCGCCCTCCCTGCAAAGCGTGCTTCAAGGCATATGAATCTTGTTGAAACCCATCGTGTGAGCATTGTGGTTGCAAATGGGGGGGGCTGCGCCCCCCCCAACCCCCCCGCTTCTTGTAAGCCGTGCAAAGCGGCTTCAGAGCCTATGAATCTGGTTGAAACCCATCATGTCAACATTGTGTTTGCAAATGGGGGGTTGCCCCCCTCCCCCTCCCCCTAACCCCCAACCCGCTTTATTTAAGCCGTGCAAAGCGTGCTTCAAAGCCCATGAATTTTGTTGAAACCCATCTTTAGATAATAAGAAATCCCACGAAAAGTTATATGAATCCTATGAAAATATAGAGGGGATGTAGCTTTTTCCTAGGAAAAACGAAGAAAACAAGCCAAGCAAAGAAGTAATAAGTAGTATGAATCCTATGAGAATTTGGACGGAACGTAGCTTTCTCTCACGAAAAACCAGGAAAACGAACCAAGCAAAAAGGATAAGTAAGAAATCCCACGAAAAGTAGTATGAATCCTATTAAAATAAAGAGGGAATGTAGTTTTGTCCTAGGGAAAACCACGAAAACGAACCAAAAATGAAGAAATCCTACGAATAATGCTCCTACTACTACTACTACTACTACTACTACTACTACTACTACTACTACTACTACTACTACTACTACTACTACTACTACTACTACTTTTACTAGTGTTGAGTACAGAACAAGAAAAACAAAAAAATACTCAAAAAAAAACAAAAAGAATACCTAAATTATTTCCGGACCCAAAAAAAAGGCTAAAAATAAAAATAAGGAAGCCCTAAACCCCAAGCCCTAGCAGTGCGGGTGGCAAGACCCCAAACCCTTATCCCTAAACCCCAAACCCTAAACCCCAAACCCTAAACCCTAAACCCCAAACCCTAAACCCCAAACCCTAAACCCCAAACCCTAAATCCTAAACCCCTCGAGGATGCAGAAGATGACCTTCCAGGCTTGGGCTCCCAAAGTGTTTGTGGGATTGGAGTTGTTGGACTTGGGGGTTTAGGGTTTAGGGTTTAGGGTTTAGGGTTTAGGGTTTAGATGTTTGGGGTTTGGGGTGTTGGAGTTTGGGGTTTAGGGTTTGGGGCTTGGGGTGTTAGAGTTTTGGATTTAGGGTTTGGGGTTTAGGGTTCGAGTTTGGGGTTGAAGGCGTGGGGTTTGGGGGGTGTTAGAGTCTAGGGAGGGCTTTAGGGGTCCCGCAGCCCAGGAGGCACGAAAAAAAAGCCTGAAGTCCTACTTACAAGTGGGCTATAGGTATATATTTGGGTTATAAGTACCATATAGGTGCAGTTTTAATTGGGTTTTAGGTACCATGAATCTGCAAGTAGTCATTGGGTCAAAGTGACAGACAGAAGAGGGCAAGTTGTCGCCTTCTCCTTAATCCCGACACAATCCTTATAAAGCCCCAAAAACTCAAGTTTTATAGGCCTACCCCAGGAGAAGTGCGCTGCCTGAGTAGCAGGCACTGATTGGCTTGGCCCTGAAGTCGCGCTATGCCAGCGGCACCTTCGTGCAGGATGTCTCAGGCGCGAACCCGAAACCTTAAATCCCCAAAACCCCGGGGTGTTTTACCCCTTAGTACTAGCAGTCCTTAATCGGGATCAGAGTACCCCCCCCCCTCATAATGCCTATTGAGGACGTTTAGTATGAGAGGACATCCCAACCCTACACCCGAAACCTTAAATTCCCTGCAGGACATTGTGCGTGGCGTATTTTATTCTCCGTTGTGGGCTCAGGGTTTAGGGGTCTTACAGTTGGGTCTGGGGGATGGAGACGAGGGTCTTG